>JALIZF010001932.1:1062500-1392500 GCA_029948255.1 Telmatactis stephensoni | reverse complement strand
AACCTCTTTTTCCTCAACCCCATACATCATAAAAGAACCGTTTTTACAACACTTGATACTAATCTCGCAATCTGATTGGTTGATTAGAGCGTGACAATAAGAGGACAGACACACCGCTGACGCGTTTCGGCGCGCGCGCTCTCGTTCTGTTGCCCCGTTTGAAAAGGATTTTTAACTTTTATCTCAAATAATTGTTGTAAGAAAACGAATTGAAATGATTTTCAGTTGTTTGTCCTCTTATTAATACACTCTTGACGTCATAAAATGTTCAAAACTTTTTAGTGAAATCATTCCATTTGAGTTTTGAACATTTTATGACGTCAAATGTGTCAATAAGAGGACAGACAACTCAAAACCATCTTCAATCTGTTAATTTTACAACACTTGATACTAATTTCGAAATCTGATTGGTTGATTAGAGTGTGACAGACACACTGCTGACGCGTTTCGGTGCGCGCGCTCGTTCTGTTGCCCCGTTTGATAAGGATTTTTAACTTGTTGTTAAAAAACACAGGTAGCCCAAGCTGTGCATTTGTATATGGAATCTATGGGATTGATTTGAAGATGATTTTGAGTTGTCTGTCCTCTTATTGACACACTCATGACGTCATAAAATGTTCAAAACTTTACTGTGAAAATTGCTTAAACTTCATGTGTTAAGGAAAGAAGTAAAGGTTTAGAACCTAAGAAAATGAGTCATTAGAGAAGTCTACAGATTTGCATTCGTCAGGCTGTTGATAAAACAATTTGACGAATTAATCAAACAATGTTGCCTAGCAATTGCCCGGCTGGAATGAGGAAAACTCACGACAAAAAACTTACCATTTAGGGCTGACTTCAAATGATCCTGTTAAAGAAAAAGGGTGAAAAAATCTTAGAAATAAGGCAAGTGTATATATCTAGCGTGTCGCACTAAACTAGTGTTAAAACTTCAGTGAAAACTTACTCATTAAATAGTCTCGATTACCAGACGAAAATATATATCCTAATTATTTGAAAACCTGTACCGAGTTCCCGAGTTCCCTGAAGCCGGAAGAGATAATTTCTGAATCGTTTTCAATTAAAATTGATATTTTACTTTAAATTGTAGAAAAAGAAACCAAATCCCTAAGTTATTGCTTTGAGTGAATGTATTTCATATATTTCGATATGTTTCAAATTTTTCTCATTTCCATATACAAATAATTTGTCATTGATCTCCAAGTTTTTCAAAAACGAATGTGCATTTCTTTTATCATATATATACATCTCTCACCTTGTAAACTATAAACACCTCTGTAATTGCTTACACTAGAGCTGACATTCCATTCAGATAACGATATTTAGAAAAAGAATTGTTGTTTTTCAACTCCAAAGGTTTCTGAGTGTCCTTCTCATTAAAAGTAAACTGGTATACGAACGACTTTGAGTGGTTTGTATAATGTGTAATGTGAGTATAAAGAAATTCATTCATACTCCAATCACGAGATCGTCAGCTCATCTTCGCTGGATGTCAGAAAAGTTTGTAAGTTGATTACAATCGGATATTCAGTGAAACTCGATCAGGATCATCAATGTACGGAATTGCTACGTACTCCACCAGAAGAGGGTTACTGAAAAAAATCTTCGCTCGAGGGGTACGTACGGAATTGCGGAAGATGCCCAAAATATGAAAAACACAATTTTTACTTTCGAAACCTAAAATTTCGAAGTGCTCTCTCTGAGGGTCTGAATGGGGTTAACTGTTAACTGGTTTCCTGTTACCTGATGAGGACATTCCTAATGAAAAAATAATATTAATGCTATGACAATTGTGAATAAACAATTCGTGTTTGTGAATATATGCTTGTTATTTATGCAAGTTGATTGGATATATGTTTAACACATTTTTATCAAGTTTTAGTATAGGTAATCATACGGTTTCGAGTTCAATTTGGAATTAATTTGCACGAGTGTGTTTTTCAAAGAGTATCAAAATTTGAGCTCTTTGAAAAACACACTCGTGCAAATTAATTCCAAATTGAACGAGAAAACGTATGATTACCTTTTAATAATATACATGAAAAAATTCGAGAAAATAAACGGTGATTTTTTTTAGAAAAACTGATAAAATCTCAAGAAGAAAACTTTGAGCGCGCGCTCGATGAGATGTGATGGCGGCAGTAGCGCACGCAAGTCATCAAAAATTATATTTTACCGGCAACCAGATCCTCAAAGTTTTTGCCACTTTTTTAGACATACGTGTTCTTTAATGAGTGAAAAACTTCGTACATGGCATGCTTGTTAGTGTTTACAATAGCAGAATAAGAAAAAAATAATTTTAAGCACATTTTTGGACCTGTAAATTCAAATGGAGCAAGGATGGCACAGTTGGTTAGTGCGCGGCCTTCGGTGCGAGATGTCCCTAGTTCGATCCCCAGATCTCACATCCTTGTTTCGACTTCTTTCCTTTCCGTGTAGCTTTAATTAGCTTTAAATACCCTTAAAACGGAGCACTGATGGAAAGAGGGGGGTAGAATGAGCGCACCGTCGGCTTCCTGGGCGACTAGCTTATAGCGTTGCTTGTAGCTTAAGGAACTTCCGACGTTAAATACAGAGCTTTACCTTTTTTTTAAATGTAATTTGCACTGGTGTTACAGATTTTTGTACTGGTATTACAGATTTTTGCACTGGTATTACAGATTTTTGCACTGGTATTACAGATTTTTGCACTGGTATTACATTTGAACTGCACTGCTCTCAGCCAATCAGCATCGAGAATGTTTTTCATGTATATTATTATACAGTATATACAACAGTATAGTTATTACTATCTATACATCAGTGGAGTGATTATATTTAACCTGTGAAACAATTGTACTCATACTGGTTATAAGTAGACTTTAAACCTATTGTTTATTTTGTTTATTTTGTTTTTCAAAAAGTCAAATGCCATGGGGTTTGCCAGGGGGCATGGACGATATTGGAATGGACTGATACAGTATGAGACTGGCTCAAATACTAAGACCAGTTATCCATATGTACTGAGAGTGATCATATGTTGATGGAAATGTAAAAGTTAGGCCATAACTCTAAAAATCTATGATAGTAAACATGGTGATGCATGATTGTGAATACTACATGTTTGACTACCAGTAACCACATATCCTCATAGAGGGCTTTTATTTTTTGACTACCATTATACAAACAGCAGATCTCTGGCACCCCACAAGATTCTATCAAAATTCATTACGAATGTCTAATCAATATACCAGTCAACCCGCCAATGGCGTAGGTAACTAGTGGATTCACTGGTAGCCCAAGCTGTACATCTTGCTGGCTCAACACTGTAAATGTCTGAAAATTTCTATTGACTACGAAATATTAACAATAACAAAACAAAGCTTACCAACTAACTTATTGAGTTTTCACAAGAGACCATAATACTAAGAGAGCGAAACTCAGTATTGATGTCTGTGCGATGTTTGCGGCGACTAAGGTTATTTTTAGTAACTTCGCCATCGCGCGCGCAAGGCCCTCAACCAATAGAATTTGCTTTTTGGCGTGCGCGCGGAAGGGACCGTTTGAATTCTATTGTTTAAGTGCCTTGCGCGCGCGATGGCGAAGTTACTAAAAATAGCCTTAGGCGCCACGAACATCGCACAAACATCAATGCTGAGTTTCGCTCTCTTAGTATTATGGTCTCTTGGTTTTCATTTGTAGTAATTTAAAGCAAAATCGTGCGAGTGCAACTACAGCGATTTGAAAATAAGCCCAATGGGTGTATGTACAGTTACTCTTGATTTAGAAGGGCGCTGGACCTAGAATCTACTGTACTTGTCCAAAAACTCCTCCGCAGAAAAATACGCACCACTGAAATATCCCTGAGGGGCCTATTCATCCTAAATTATGCTAGCACTGTTTATTTGATGAAATCGGTAAAAAATTATGCTCTTTTCCAAATTATGCCAAAAATTATGCCAGCACAATCGCGAAAAGCCGATCGGCAAAAATTATGCTCTTGATACAAATTATGCCAAAAATTATGCCAGCACGATCGCGAAAAGGTCAACATGTGATAATGAAAACTTGTAGCTCGGATACTAAATTAATTATTAGATACTATGTCGAACCAAATCGAATTTCGACGAAAATCGAACCCATGGATTCCTGTCTGACTTGTACAAGAACAACCATGCCATGGTAGAAGTATAGCTGTACAATGTAGTAAGTGATGAATTAATCATCATCATCATCATCATAATCATCATCATAATCATAATCATAACTTTATTTTGACACGATATTTGGTTAAAGCTTAGGGCTTGTGGGGTCGTGTATAGAATCAATCAATCAATCAATCAATCAATCAATCAATCAATCAATCAATCAATTAGAAAAAATTATTACAGGCTAAAAATTATCACAGGCTATTTTCTCTCAAGGAAATTAAAGAAGAACACTGCACATACTCAAAATTGGTATGTTTGCCCTAATATCTATTTTATTTACATATATAATCTTAAGAAATTAGTTTCTTTTAATTATTAACACGAGTTTAACTGATAACTGTGAAAGGTCCAAATATTTAACTGATATAAACTGATAAATAATGGAAAATTTAGCTGTTAACTGATATGGTGACCCCCCCCCCCCCCCCCCCCAATTCTGACCCTCCTCTCTCTCTCTCTTGAACTGTTGTACATGCTACGTGCTATTTTCATTTGAAAGTGAAAATTCACTATTTTTGATTTCCGTAAAGCCTTTTACATAATGAGCAAAAGAGTTAAAGACAGCATTTTAAAAAGTGATGTATATTGATGAAAAAGATCTAGATAGTTACATATACGACATTTTTGAGATTTCCAAACAGTAGTAACGTACAAGGAGAGAGAGAGAGACAGAGAGAGGAGAGAAAATCAAAACTGTTATTAATGTACATCTAGTATAGTATTTTTCTAGTATTCCATATATACTTACTTCTTCTCCAAGTTCTACTGCTCCGCCACGAATAACTCCCAAAATTATCAGTAACGCTACAAGCTGCATCGTAATTGACCCGTCCTCGGGGAACCAAGATACTAACTGATCGCAGTTCAGTATAGTTGTTCTTTATTACCATTCATTTGACTAGTATTTTTACATTATTTACAATTGACATGTTTGGTAAATGCCCTCCCAGAATAACTATGTCAGTTAAACTAGCTGGGAGGCACATTATTCACAACTGCAAAAAAAGGCCGAAAAAACGAAAATGACATGAAAAATATAATATATATATAGAAATAAAAACACACAGAAAAATGAGGGTATCTTATCTTATTTGAGATATAGGTGGATGGCAGTATATGAGTAAATATAATGATTAACAAAAGAGGGAAAAGGGTCTGTCAAATTATTCAAATGATACTATAAGAGCAGAAAATGCTCTCTTTGATGTTTTGCTTAAAAAGCTTGATACTCTTTTGTTTGAATTCTTCAGGTATATTATTCCATATAAATGCCCCTCTATACCTTAGATTGAATTTACCATAGTTTGTTTTAATAGAAGTGATATAGAGTGAAGCTTTTGATGTAGCCTCCTCCGCAGGCATCACTGTTCTTGGGTTTCCTGTGTAAAAGAGTGGCGATAGGGGAGAATGGGGAGAGAAGGGAGAGGGCATGGACTCCATGTAAGACCCGAATCCTAATGTCCTGAGGAATATATTCAACCGTATTAGGCGAAGTGCGTAGTACCGTCCTAATCTAGTTTTTGTAATAGGAATTTGCAGTACGCTATTAACGGTAGTCGTTGTGAAGGGGGATAGTGCAGTTGCTTTAGAGCCCATAGGCTTTTGATGCAAGCCTAGTATTGTATATAGCAATGCCTTGTTGATATCAATTCAAAGAAATTGTCAAATGCAGAAGGAACAAATTATGGTAAAATTCATACCTGAAATTACAGTTTAAAAAATATATTAGATCAATGATCTTAATAATTTTTAAATCTTTGAAAAGTGGGTTAGAATGGGCATCTGGTTTTGAGAAGGTAATCCTTCTTAGAGCCTTCTTTTGAAGAACAACTATGTTAAGGTTGTTTCATAAGTGTTGCCCCAGATTAATAACCCATAATTCAAAAATGGGCTGGATTATGGAATAGTACAACTGAAATTAAGGTAGTTCCGGACCCTTGCTACTGCGCATCAGTTTCCCGCGCGCATTCGAGCGCGCGCACTTTTATTAGAGAGCATTGGTATTACCGTGGGAGACTGGGCACTAGTAAGAGAGCGATTGAAAACGTCGAAACTCAAACTTTAGTAGAGAAAAATTATATTTTGTCATCCAAATATCGGAAAAACTTTAACCAAGAAATCTTGCACACTATGTAATGTAGGTATTTAACCTGAAACTTTTAAATTTAGTTAATCTTATCCATCGAAAAAGCCGGCGAGAAAATCGCTAAAATGGGTGATATTTGGTGTTCGTTTTCGGTGTGTTTTCCCTTTTGTGCTTTTCTAACTCTTGAAATAATACGGTGACCCCCTGTTTTTTTCTTTGAATTCAAGAGAGCACTTCAGTATCATTTTTTTGATTCAAAAAATAAAAATACAACTTCATTGATTGGATTGTCATAAGCTGTACCACGAATGCCATAGTGATATAGTTTGGCAAGTAGTATATTGTGGTCAACAGTATCAAAGGCCTTACTTAGGTCTAGGAAGAGACCACATGAGTACTGTTTATTGTCAATGGCTTTTTGTATTTTATCAGTCAGCAACAGTAAAGCATGTGTGGTGGAATGCTTAGACCTAAATCCAAACTGTCCTTCATACATAATAGAGAATTTATTTATAAAGTTAATCATCCTTTTATATACGAATTTTTCAAGAATTTTGTTAAAGATCGAGAGCAGAGAGATGGGTCTGTAATTAGATATGCACAGCTGAGAACCTTTTTTAAATATCGGAATTATTTTTGCCACTTTGAATTGATCAGGAACAGTTCCTGAAGAGAATGAAAAATTGAAAAGATTTGCTAATGGAACGGAAATTTGTTTGCTAAGCAATTTTAAAAGAGAAGTTAGAATACTATATGGGCCACTTGCTTTGTTATTATGGAGTGATAGAATGATTTCTTGAATTTCAATTTCAGAAGTTGGGAATAAGTAAAAGCTGTTTTGTTGTGGAGGAGACATATAATTTCCAAAAGGAGATGCAGATTTGGGAAAAGCTTTAGCTAACTTACTACTAATACTGGAAAAATACTTGTTAAATTCATTTGTTATGACTTTATAGTATCTCATCACCCTTCTTCTTAATCTTGGTAAGATTAGAAGTGGCTTTAGGTTTTAAGTTGATCAATTCTCTTATACTTTCCACATGTTTTTAGTATCTGACAAATTGTTCCTGAAATATTCATTGTAATATTTTGTTTTGCTTAATTTTGTAAGATGTGACAATTTGTTTCTATAAAGCTTATACTTGCAGTGAATTACTTCACTTCTGGATTTTAAATACTGTCTAAATAACATGTTTTTTTTCTTGATTGAGACAATAAGCCCTGGCCGGGGTTACTTGGGCTTTAAGCTTGTAAAGACCTGACTCGCCGAGTATGGAAATAGCAGGGCTCTTGTCATCTTTCCTAAGGAAAATCTTGCCAAATTGTGTCCATATAAATTTATAGCGTTTCTTTCATTTATGAAAGAGATCTTTCTTTTTCTCTGTGAGGCTTTCTTGTATACATCTATTTCAAAAAAGGTTGTCACCGCTAAGAGCGATAGGCGATACGTAATAGGTCATTCCAAGACCGCAAAGCACTATTGATTTCTTAATTAAGCCATCCTAAATCTTTCTTTACACTCTTCCATCAAATATTTGGCTATTCATATGTAAATCAATTAGAAATCAATAGTGCTTTGCGGTCTTGGAATGACCTATTACCTATCGCCTATCGCTCTTAGCGGTGACAACCTTTTTTGAAATAGGTGTATATATATGTGGCTGTCAGATGATCGACCAAGACCAATATCTCTTGTGGTATGATTTCGAAGCTTTGATCTTGCCTTATAGAAGGCGTCTCTGACATTTCCGGCTTGCAAATTTAACGCTTATTGATCAAGGGCAGTCAGAATTTCGCTTGCCAGGGGTGGATCCATCTTTGGAACGAGATGGTAACCTGTGGCTGACAGAGATGTCAGTGTCACTGATGTTCACATTTTACAAGCGATCCAACTTGTTGGACAATCTGGTCTGTGTCTTCTCTTATGGTGGAGTATCCTTTTATCTCCACGCAGTCTCTTAGCTTCTCTTCTTATGCCGGTATTACTCTTGACTGTCGATTAGTTCTTTACATTTCGCAATTTCAGCAGAGAGCATCGAGATATCGTTTCTTAACTTCACATGTACTTTTTCAGATTGTCCTAATAGTCCAATCCTCGGTTTTAATTCTTCAAATGCACTGGAAATGAATTGAAGTGATTGACGTATTGGAGCTAGCTTCTCCTCTAGAAGTTGATCAATCATTTGATGAACTAGACGCATAGCTGCGTGAACTCGGGATTCTCTTTGATGTGCAAATATGCAGTTATCATCAGTTACTATTTCTACGTATATATACATTATTCTGACATTTCATAACTGGTGTATTCAGTATATGTCAACGTCACTGATGTTTTCAGTGCTATATTCACACTCAACCCTCAGATAATCATACGAGTTTCCAGTAGCTCAGTGGTAGAGCATCCGTCTAGTTAATCGGAAGGTCGTGGGTTCTGTTCCCACCTGGGGCTCAGATTTTTTCTGTAGTGGTTGATGTTGTGTTGTAACGTGGAGTTATCACTGAATGCAGTTATTGTAATAAAGTTGTTTAAAATAATCTATCTATCTATCTATCTATATATTGATTTTTACTATATATATCATTTCTTAGATTTTATACAAAAACATTATATATGTACATCCAAATTATATTTTAAATTACTTGATATTTTATCATATTGATCAATTTTTATATTTTAAATCCATTGTTTAATGACTAGCCATATGTTAATGTTATTCAATTTGCTTTAACAATATCTGTAAAACCACAGGTCATGTTAATAAAGCATATCTACCTATCTATCTATCTATCTTTTATCATATTGATCAATTTTTATATTTTAAATCCATTGTTTAATGACTAGCCATATGTTAATGTTATTCAATTTGCTTTAACAATATCTGTAAAACCACAGGTCATGTTAATAAAGCATATCTACCTACCTATCTATCTATCTATCTATCTATCTATCTATCTATCTATCTATCTATCTATCTATCTATCTATCTATCTATCTATCTATCTATCTATCTATCTATCTTTCTTTCCTCTCATCTTTGTTTCTTTCTTTACGTTTATTTAGGTCATTATATACATTCCAGTAAAGTTTTGGGACCAGGATTCTTCTCTATATCATTATATAGTTTTACAGTAATTCGTTACATGTGACTGGGTCTTACAATGAGACATCGGCCGTCTATTACAGGAAATCGACGATAAATACCGACTAGCTTTACATTTGAACCTTCTTTTAAAAATAAAATAAAATCCTTGTGTACAATCTCCTTAAACTTTTGAGGAAAATGCTTGCTTTTAATATTCACACAGTTAATATAAATATGTAGCTTAGAAGACCTGGGTACGTATTTTGAGCGTATTCTAAGTTAAACAAACCGTCTAAGCTTCCTACAGTTGTTTAAACGCTTTTGTACCCTAATAAAGCTATAAAAAAGGCAAAGGCTAATCTTTTACTTCGAAATCGCGGGGAGTGGTTGCCCAGTCTCCCGAGCCAGAGGCTCATGTATCAAGCGTTCGAAGGAAAGAAGTCGAAACAAGGATGTGAAGTCACTGGGGATCGAACTCGAGACCTCTCGTACCGAAGGCCGCGCACTAACCAACTGTGCCATCCTTGCTCCTTAAGTTATAAATATCAAATGGGGAAAACAGAAAATACTTCCTTTAATTAAGAAGAATAAAAGAAGCAAGGTACTTAGCATCATTATTATGAAAGAAGTGATCATCTTTGTGAAGGCGGCCTTACTTTGAGAGTCACACGGTTGACTGTAAACACAGGTCGCTAGTCTTGCATCTTCTTCGCTTGAAATGCTTGCAAGAGGGTCTGAATGGGGTTAACTGCCCGGGGGCCCCCCACTGTTAACTGAGCAACGGCTTTTCAATTAACTGTTTACTGAGAATTTTTATTTTTCAAAGCTGTTAATTGATACTAATTAAATAACTGTTAACTGTGATTTGCATTTCTGAAGCCGAAAAACAGCATCATTTAAATGCTGTTTTAGAACTACATTTTAGCTTATTCCACGTCCATTTCCTAATCATTTCCTGCGTTGTGGCCCCAAGGGAGGGGATTAGTAACAGTCACCGAGAATCAGTGTGGTTAAAAATTGATGAAAATGAAATCTGGGGTGCACATTTTCCACTCTTGCAAGGCCAACCACAGGCTTACCAATCTCTGCATGAGTGGAGGGAGTAGTGTGGGCTTCCTGTGTTATCTGAATGACCGTTAATTTGGTTATTGAACTACGATCGAATTTCTCCTCTAGATTCCTCTTTCCTTTGACTTTTTGTGTATTTTTTTCAATAATAATAAAGATCATGAGTTAAAGATGGGTTTGTAAATTACTCCTTTCTTCACTAGGCCCGTGACATGAAATGACCTCCCGAAAGTAGAAGGCCTAAAACCGCTATTATTGATGCTTTTAGGGCAAAATACACAACACAAACCCATCTTTAACTCATGATCTTTATTATTATTGAAAAAAATACACAAAAAGTCAAAGGAAAGAGGAATCTAGAGGAGAAATTCGATCGTAGTTCAATAACCAAATTAACGGTCATTCAGATAACACAGGAAGCCCACACTACTCCCTCCACTCATGCAGAGATTGGTAAGCCTGTGGGCCAACGTGACCCGTCGAGGGCAGAAGTTAGTTCATGACGACTGATAGTCAAAGTAATCGTAAGTTTTTATCGACAAAATAAGGATAGTGCTTTTGAGTTGAGCTGAAGTTATACCGCCTTATCGAATAATGCTTCTCATGTGCTCAGCGATCGTTTTTGTTTGTTTGTTTGTTTGTTTGTTTTTGACTACCATTATACAAATTAATAGCAGATCTCTGGCACCCCACAAGATTCTATCAAAATTCATTACGATTGTCTAACCAATATACCAGTCAACCCGCCAATGGCGTAGGTAACTCGTGGATTCACTGGTAGCCCAAGCTGTACATCTTGGTGGCTCAACACTGTAAATGTCTGAAAATTTCTATTGACTACGAAATATTAACAATAACAAAACAAAGCTTACCAACTAACTTATTGAGTTTTCATTTGTAGTAATCTAAAGCAAAATCGTGCGAGTGCAACTACAGCGATTTGAAAATAAGCCCAATTAGCCACTTTCATACCGTGAAGACTGGGTACGAGTCCCTTAAACTTTGATGATGGCAACACAAAACTTATGTAGTCAGAAAGAGCACATCGAGCTGTATATAATCCCGAGGTTTGATGTTAATCGGATATACATTGAAAGAGATACAGCAGTTCAAACATGCTAGATTTTACAAAGAAATGTATGGTTGTAGGGACAAAATGTCAAATTTGTCCCTACAACCATACATTTCTTTGTAAATTCTAGCATTTTTGCACGGCTGTTAATCATTCAATATAAACTCGATTAACACCAAACTTTGGGATTTTATATAGCTCGATGTGCTCTTTCTGACTATATGAGTTTTGTGTTACCATCGTCAAAATTTGAGGGACTCGTACCCAGTCTTCACGGTATGAAAGTGGCTAATGGGTGTATGTACAGTTACTCTTGATTTAGAAGGCCTCTGGGCCTAGAATCTACTGTACTTGTCCAAAAACTCCTCCGCAGAAAAATACGCACCACTGAAATATCCCTGAGGGGCTTATTCATCCTAAATTATGCTAGTACTGTTTATTTGATGAAATCGGTAAAAATTATGCTCTTTTCCAAATTATGCCAAAAATTATGCCAGCACAATCGCGAAAAGCCGATCGGCAAAAATTATGCTCTTGATACAAATTATGCCAAAAATTATGCCAGCACAATCGCGAAAAGGTCAACATGTGATAATGAAAACTTGTAGCTCGGATACTAAATTAATTATTAAATACTATGTCGAACCAAATCGAATTTCGACGCTGCCCTTGGCTTGACGAAAATCGAACCTAAGGATTCTTGTCTGACTTGTACAAGAACAACCATGCCATGGTAGAAGTATAGCTGTACATTGTAGTCAGTGATGAATTGATAATAATAATAATAATCATCATCATCATCATCATAATCCTAATAATCCTAATAATCGTACTCATAATCATAATCATAACTTTATTTTGACACGATATTTGGTTAAAGCCTAGGGCTTGTGGGGTCGTGTATAGAATCAATCAATCAATCAATCAATCAATCAATCAATTAGAAAAATTAATACAGGCTAAAAATTATGACAGGCTATTTTCTCGCAAGGAAAGACTAAGAACACTGCACATACCCAAAATTGGTATGTTTGCCCTAATATCTATTTTATTTACATATATAATCTTAAGAAATTAGTTTCTTTTAATTATTAACACGAGTTAAACTGATAACTGTGAAAGGTCCAAATATTTAACGTAACTGATATGAACTGATAAATAATGGAAAATTTAGCTGTTAACTGATATGGTGACCCCCCCCCCCCCCCATTAAACAACAAAGAACTGAAGTAACAACAAAGAACTGAAGTACAGAATGTGAAGAAAGCTCTAGTATAGAAAAAACGAGGATTGCAAGAGGGTCAGAATGGGGGGGGGGGGGGGGGTCAAAAGTCTGTATCACTTCGGATATAATTCGCTTTTGAATAGATAGGTAGCTTAATAATTTATTTGGTTGTCTCTAGCTTCGTTATTTTGATGAAAAGTTTTACAGACGTTTCGGCCCAAACGCGGACCTTCTTCAGTGTGACAAAAACGTTTGCACGCGCGATAATAACGGTAACAATTAGCGCGCTCGAGATTTGTAAGAATTTACAAGAGTTCTATAAATACCATCAACTGAAGAAGAGAAGGAAGCCGAGTTGCCTCATGTTAAAAACGTGCTGCGGGACAACAACTACCCAGCCCATTTCATACGAAAATGTGAAAGGAGCATGATGACAGATGGCTCTAACAACCATACCGCGGTGAATGGCGACAATAAAGAACCAGTCAAGACAATCTTGGTACCCAATGTGAACGGTGTCTCTGAAAAGATCAGCAGAGTTCTTAAAGCATACAACATAAAAATCACCCACAAACCTGTAATAAAGATCACCAATTCGTTTCCACGACCTAAAAGTAAAAAAGACCCAGCGCTCCGAAGACTGGAGTTGTCTACATGATAAAATGTCAAGATTGTGACTTTGTATACTACGGTCAGACGGAAAGGTCCCTGCATACAAGAATTGCTGAGTATAGGAGGGCAGTATGCCACAACCAACCATCATCTGAGATATACTGAGAAGAGTTAAATATCTACTACCAACACATGCCCGCGTCACTCTCTATAATAGTCTGATTGGTCCACTGTTTGAGGTATAATAGTCTGATTGGTCCACTGTTTGATTATGCTGATTTTGTCTGGGGGGATAAAAACAACTCAAGTCTTATGAACCAGTTGCAGATTTTACAAAATAAGGCAGCAAAACTGATATTGGACTTTCCAGTGTACTCCTCTGCAACATATGCTCTCGATAAGCTTAGTTGGAAAACACTTGGAGAACGTCGAAGGTACCACCGAGTTGTAATGGCCTTCAAATATCTAAATGGATACATTGATTATCATGAATTCAATGTGCATTACAACAAGGATGTACATAACCATGATACACGTAGAAGAAACGACATTCGTCTGCCCTTTGCAAAGCGAAATTGGGGAAAACAAACACTACTCTATACCTTAGCTGATGACTGGAACTCTTTACCTGATAACCTAAGAGATGTAAAAAACTTGCAAGGCTTTAAAGCAAAAGCTAAAAAAGTATTGCTTCACTGATTCATAGACCTAAGAACATTAACTCAGAAACTTGCATATTCTTTTCATCATATTATTTCATTAATTTCATATTTGTAACTTTATGTTTTTGTGATTTCTTGTAATTTTTTCTTCTTCTTTAATTTAAATTTATGTACTCTGCAGGACCTCACTGGAAACCACGTAATGTAACGTGAGCTTTCCTGAATAAATATTATTATTATTATTATCTAAGATCGCTCAACACGCTAACGAAACAGGACATGACTTTGACTTTAAAAACACTAAAACGGTGGACAAGGAGAGCGATTTCCATCAAAGGCTCTTTTTAGAAGCTTGGTATTCGGACCTTGATGACAAATCAAGGAACGATCGAATCCAAATTCCAGACATTTATAGAACTCTTGTAAATTCTTACAAATCTCGCGCGCGCTAATTGTTACCGTTATTATCGCGCGTGCAAACGTTTTTGTCACACTGAAGAAGGTCCGCGTTTGGGCCGAAACGTCTGTAATTAAAACTTTTCATCAAAATAACGAAGCTAGAGACAACCAAATAAATTATTATGAATAATCCTAGCTGCAAATTCAAAATATTTCAAGATAGGTAGCTTGTTTGATAGATAATTCACGATATAAAGTTTCACGATAGATTCGCAGTATCTCTCAACATTGGAGAAAATCTGTTATTACGGCAAATAGTCAGCTATACGATTTCATGCCCACGCCCCCCACATGAGCCCATACAAATAAGGTCTCCAAAACACGGTTTTTGGATCTTTTCTCAAAATAATAGCTATCTAAGCAAAAACAAAAAGTGGATGTAGTTAATTCAACTATTCAAAGACTGTATTTTATGATTTGGATTGAATTTTCTTGTAAAAAATAACCGTATTTTTAAAGTTGAATGCACACAATTGGATGGTTTTTACAAGAGAAAATGCGTGACTTAACCGGGGTCAAGCTAGAAAATCGGCTCTCTTTGAAATAAAACAGAACGTGTCAAAAATCAAAAATGGATTTGAAAACCCCACGCTTTTCCGAACATTTTGATATATAATTCATAGGAATCGGTTAAAATTTAGAACCGTATTTTCGCTGATTTTATAAGCTCATTCTATCCGTTGGCTATACATTCCCCTCTAAGGTATCTAAAGACTCGCAGTCTCGAAAAGTTAAAGAAAAGTAGATTTACACGCTGTTCTCGTCTCGTGCTTATAACTTTACTTTTAAGCACAGCCTTTTGATACGATGGGGATGGCAGTAATAGAAACAATGAAAATAATGAGTGCTCGCAAGGTGATGAAGAACCTTCTCCTATGTCGGTGCAGATGAACAAGTACGTACATAGCCTATACATATTTTATCTAATTTGATTTTGTAACGTACGTGCAGAAATAACAATGATATAAGTAGAACATTGCTCACACGCTGTTATTGTTACATTTTGAGCTACTTTGTTCAAATAGAGAGAGGCTGGGACCGAAAAGAGCAAATGTTCCAAATGTATGGGCAATTTTCTCCGATGTTATTTGAATATGTCAGACGTATTGTATATTTATGAAAATCTTAAATTCACGCAGATCAAGTCAACCATAACATTTTCATCAGAGGGATGCCTTTCCTATATTTTTTTATCATAATAAATATTGCTTAATTTCAGAGCTTTAGGGTATAACTGCTGACCGCTCACGGCAGGCGCCACGGTTATCATTTCTGGCGATGTCGTACTTTTAGCGATCTGTAGCGCATGCAAATTAAAAACGAACAGAGTGACCTATTATTTTTATTTTACCAAATCGACAAGAGTAAGGTAAACTATCTATGTTACGCTTTTGAGATACATTTTATCTCACTGTTGTTTTCTACAGTATATCAAAGCATAAAAAAGTTTTGATTGGGCACATGAAAATAAAACCAGCTAGAGGAAGTGTCAATTTTTTGACCTGGCGACGATTCGGGAGTGAACTGTTTTCACTCTACAAATTCTCAAAAACGAAAAATTCAAGCATGGGTCGCAGCATCAAGGTTAGGTGTAGAAATACCTTAAGTAACGCCAAAGCAAGAACGGTGACTGCCTCTTTTTTCTACTTTTTTTGAAAGTCGCAACTGAACTACTTTTCTGGGGAGATTCAAGAAATTGAAATTATTAGATTTTTCTTTTACAATGGAATCACCACGTACATCGCGCAGACATCAATCCGCGAGTTTCGCGCTCTTTGCCATGTCACGTCAATCCAGCTGAGTTGACCTTCGCAACAATCCCAAGGTCAACCAATCAGAATCGAGGATTTGAAATGCTATTTTGATTAGCATTTCTTTGTACTATTTCATACCTACCAAGATAATGGATAAAATACGAATGCCTCATTTTCTAGAATGCTGTAAACCCATTTTGCTATTATAGAAGAGATAATAGAGAGTTTCACTAAAATATTTCCGAGTCAAATAAAAAAAATACGAGAAATTCGCGCCTTTTCTGTTAGCGGCGCGGACGCGCTGCCGAGTGGCGGGAAAAAGCATTTATTTTGACAAAACGACAGCCAAAGTCCTTCAACTTGTGAGTTTGTTTCCAACTGAACGTAAAGAAATATGACAGAAAATTACATCATTGCTTCAATTTGCCGATCTCTTTGCCAATATGATGTTCTCTTTGAACGGAAATAGGCAAAGTTTTGGAGAGGTTTGGAGGAGTAAACAACACTGAGTTTGTGACCGCGTGGATGTTTGTGGTTGGCGAGCCGAGGAGATACAGTCTTGAGCAGAAATTTACTATAAATGTGAATCTGAGGCACTTGAAGTCCACAATTTCAAACAAAGAAATGGCTATCGAAACTACTGATCATCATCTTGAGAAATTCTAAGCGACATTTTCTCTTGGCTGATTCCTGCGTTTTTACGAGAGTCATCAAGCAGACCGTTTTTGAGAAAATCTAGTCAGCGTTTCAAGGTAACGAAAATAGAACTCATTATGTATAAATTAGTTCTCATTTTTGGCGATGTTATTTCTAAAGAGATGATTTATAAATCGTTTATTTTATCAAAGCTATTTGTATGGAAGCTGGTCTTACCGTAGAGTTTAATTTCAGCGAACTGAGCTAAGTTCAAAATGGATAAATTTGCTGGTGTTTAGGACTTTTGCCTATGCTGCAACGTGGGCATGATGTCCCATTAGTTGATATTGATATACAAAAATAGATTTTCAACTGATAATATCACAAAATGTTTTTTTATGAAAACCACAAACGATTTCACTGCCTCAAATCAGATTAGGAAATGCTAACCAAAATAGCTGACCCATAATCCTTTTCGGGGAATGCATTCAACTCAGCTGGATATTGTTACCTCTCAAAAGAACAACAACAACATAGTGATGCTAACAACAATGGTTATATTTTTGTCTCGTTAACTGTTGATTATAAGACAAGAAAACTCTTAACGTCGACGTTTTCCCCACCAAGGGTTTTTATGCTTCGAGTTGTAGGGATGCTTGGCAAAACATTCTGCGGCAACTCTGTCGCATTCGCACACGCCCTTCTTGCAACTGTCTGTGTCATCTGTTGGGAAAGAAATGAAAATCAATTATATACTATTATTCACATAGAACTGTTGCAACGGTATTAACCTTTGCTAGGAGCGAAAAGGAAGTCTGCCTATTAAAGCTGCTTCTCTCTACCACAGGAAGACCGCAACCTTAGACAAAGCCTCTTGGAACTGCGTGACCCGTTACTGCGTGGCCGTTACTCCTATCACATTCATCATTGCGTGCCAATAAATTACGTGACTCCTTTATTCTTACCGCATCTGATAACACACTTGTTGCCGTTAGAGGACGAAGGCCAACTTTTGATGAACCCAGGGAGATAGGTAGTGAAGTAAGGTGAGCAGTGGGCGGTGTACTCTCCGTAGCACTGGTCATGAACTTTACAGCATCTAAATTAGAGCATTCATTAGCTTTATATTCAGGTGTACGCACGGGAGCCCATTCCTACTTGAAGTAGCCTGCGTAGCCAGGCTCTCGAAATGAAAGGGGAGGGGAGGGAAGGGGGAAGCCCTCACAGGCTAATTTGAAGGGGCATTTTTTTCGAAACCCAGGTACTTTTAGAACGTAGTAGTCCCACACTGGTGGGAGACGTATTCGACAGAGCATTGATCCTTTGGGATAAAAAGACCATTTATTTGGGAGAGGACTGGTCAAAATCAAATAATGGGTGTGCCCTTGTCCGAACGTCTGACCGGTGTACCTGTCCACAGCGTCCACAGGGTCCCCGCCACCGCCGAGCCCACAGTAGTTGCCATAATCATTGTAGTCCCAAGCAAACCTTCCAGTAGCACAATGTATCATAATCCCAAACTGTACGATACTTCTCTTGGCAGGTAAACCAACATCTGTAGAGAAACAGTATAGAAAGCGTGAGATAATGTTTTCCCAGTTCATCGTGACTACTTCAATTTCTCTTGTGACTACATAATAAACATGTTAGCCTCTTCAACCCCATCAGACATCATAAAAGAACCGTTTAGCCCCAAGCAAGCGGAAAATGAGGTAAGAGAAGGAATCCCCGTGACCTATCATGTGCCCCGTTTGATGCTATTTTTAGAACTCGTCACCATGACCGCGCGGATATGAACATAAATACCACGAGTGATATTTCAAAATTGTTAAACAAAAAATTGGGACAATTTTGAAATATCATGAGTGGTATTTATGCCAAATATCACGTACAAAACATGCTATTATTTGTTAATAATATAACCTAAGAAATTTCTGAAAATTTGATGAAAACAACCGCGAGGTTGAATCGCTTTACACTCAACTACTTCGAAAAGTGAAAACATAGCTTTCAAGCCTGTCACAGATAAAAGAAAAGCTAACAATATTCAAGACAAGTAGTAAAAAGAAATCATTCAAAGTCAAAACTACATTAAGAAGGTAAAACCAGTAATTTTGTTTTCGATTTTAATTTGGTCTGAATGACTTCACTGAATCAATCAGTGAAAAACACACTCGCGAACAAATTGTCATTTTTGACTAAAAACGGCATAGTTTGAAAAAAAGATGTCAAAAAAACTTTCTAGATAACAAAGACAATAAATGCATAAGTGTAGAAAAAAACTTTTTATTACCTTTCATGAACTTTTCCGCCAAAGTTTTCTTTCCATACTGGCTTCTGCATAAAGACTGGTATATTTTTCATCCGCATATAAGAGAAACATATTTTTTTTCTCTGTTTTTGAAAGGCGTTTAGAAAAAGCGTCGCGAACTACCAACAATTTGTCCTTAAGTGCACTTCTCGTTTGAAAGAATTGTATGCATGTGCAGAGTTTAATTTCTTTTTTATTTAACTGTTAAGTTCCTCCTTCTTTGTTTCAAGTGCCAAACAAAACTCCTCTATTTCGTCTTTTGTCAATTGATTGCCTTTTCTTGTTGTTGTTGTTTTTTGTCGTCCTGGGTGTAGCAGATTTAGTTTTCGTTGTTTGATTCCGCAAATTCTCACCGTCTGCAAAGTCGCTGTTTTCGTTTTCAGTTACTTCTTCGCCTGAGCTTCCTCTTTCTCCCTCCGAAGTACTTGCTTCCTCCTCTGAAATATCACTTTCTTCAGTTCCTTCCTTTGAACTCCCATTTTCTTCCTCACAACTACTTTCTTCCTCCGAAGAACTTGTTTCTTCCTCAGAAGTACTTGTCTCTTCCTCCGAAGAACTTGTTTTTTCCACAGAAGAACTTGTTTCTCCCTCTTCAAATCTCGAATGAACCATGACCATTTCCGAAATTTTTTAGAGCTCCATTTGCCTTTTTTTCGAGTCTAAACTCGCTTTCATTTACAAATGTGACTTCCGCCATTACATCTAGAGAGGCAGCGCGCGAGAGGCAGCGCGAAAGCTGGCGCGCTCTCGACCAATCAGGATTCATTCTAAAAATAGCATCAAACGGGGCACATGGTTGTCTAAAGACCTAATGCGCGCGATTCCTTCTCTTACCTCATTTTCTCTTGCCCCAAGCCATAATTTTCTCTTATGGATTCTTTTAGCGCCTCAAGTGATCGAGGAATAGACATTTTACTGTCAAACGTCAAATTAAAGAAATTATTGACCTCAACATTGAGAGTAAATTTCGTATGACTGTGAAAACCCCGTTTTTTCAACACTTGATACTAATCTCGCAATATGATTGGTTGATTAGAGTGTATCAATAAGACAGGGTAGTAATGGGGTCAACTGACAACTGATAAATGGCCAAAAATGCCACTGACAACTGACAAACAAGGCTTTTTTGTACTGATAACTGACAACAAAAATGGTAACTGACAACCGACTTTTTTGTTGCTTATCTAAAATGTACAGAGAAAATCTTAAAAACTCGTATAAAAGCCGCTGAAAGGACCACAAAATGGCACTTATTTGCTTTTGGGTTCCCTGTGTCGACTTTGAACATGTCTGCTGAGTGAATGTTTAGATTGACTGGACTCTAGTTCTGGTAAATATTTAACTGGCCACGTGCAGCAATTATATACCGGCTCGGATTACTGTTGTTTTTGTGGCCGAAGACAAACGAAGGTCAATTTAAACCTCGGGCATTCTTCCACAGGAAGCCCGAGTAAAAACTGAGATGAAGCCGGTAAACACAACTGAATGCCGGTTAAGAATAGGATCAGTAGCCAGTTTCACAATAGCTACGTACTCTAGACACGCCCATATAAATAGTGAAAAAGCAGAGTATTTTGTTTATAGGGGTACCAGAAAATGAAATATTCAAATAATATATGCATGTAATATATTTTGTGCCTTAACATGTACATGCACGATGGTCCTTGTAGATCCTCTTGGCATCACAAAAGCAAAACAAAACATGAAAAAAAGTTTTAAAACGGCATCTTTTAAATAGTGAATTATTGCTAAAAACATGCGCAATGTGAAAAAGATTGTTGAAAATTAATGTTTAACTAATATTTTACTGACAAACTAAGAATTGTACTGACAACTGACAAATGACTTAATTTTTAGCTGACAACTGACAAACGAGCTAAATTCTGACTGACAACTGACATCAGATCCCCCCCATTACTACCCTGATAAGAGGACAGACACTCTGCTGACGCGTTTCGGTGCGCGCGCTCGTTCTGTTGCCCCGTTTGAAAAGGGTTTTTTAACTTTTTATATCTAAAAAAATTGTTATAAAAAAACGAATTGAAGATGGTTTTGAGTTGTCTGTTCTCTTATTGACACACTCATGACGTCATAAAATGTTTAAAACTTTACAGTGAAAATGGCTTAAACTTCATGTGTTAAGGAAAAAAGTAAAGGTTTAGAACCTAAGAAAATGAGTCATTAGAGAAGTCTACAGATTTGCATTCGTCAGGCTGTTGATAAAACAATTTGAAGAATGAATCAAACAATGTTGCCTAGCAATTGCTCGGCTGGAATGAGGAAAACTCACGACAAAAAAACCTTACCATTTAGGGCTGACTTTAAGTAATTCTGTTGAAGAAAAAGGGTGAAAAAATCTTAGAAATACACGACTTTCATAATGGCCGCTGCTAATTAGCATAAATAGTGAAAATTACTATATCTGGAACTGTATCAATTTGAAATGATTAAGATTGTTAATTTTGATAATTTGTGCAATTTTCAAAACAAAACATTAAATCCTTGACAAGATATGGGGATTTAAAATTCTGAAAATGCACCAAAACGAGGCTACCAAGGCTTTTGGTCAAAATTACATACAAAACTCTCTATTTTTGACAGTGCATAACTTTTTTGATATTGAACCAAAAATGATAAAATTTTCTGAAAATATTTGTCTTGAAGTAATTTCTCACATAGCATTGATAATTTCTTGCACAAGGCCCTCATATTCTCTAATGGAAAAAACTGAATTATGAAAGTGGTCTATAAGGCAAGTTTATATATCTAGCGTGCCGCACTAGACTAGTGTTAACTGAAACTTCAGTGAAAACTTACTCATTAAATAGTCTCGTTTACCAGACGAAAATATCCTAATTATTTGAAAACCTGTGCCGACTTCCCGTTAAAAAGCCGCGTGGATAGTAAGAAATGTTTTACAGCTATTCATGTTTCCACTGACGGGTTAAGTTTTTTTGATAATTCTATGAAGGGTACTTCATTTCACTGAATTAATTTTTAGTCCAAGTTCAGTTGGAGTTCCTCCTTTGATAATCTATTCAAAGTTCCTGAATTAAAAATCAGTTTTATAAACAAATGTGAATGACATTTGATTACGTACTGATGAAAAGCTCGTTATTTTAACTGTTGAGTCGAAAGTTTTTTATTTATCTCGTACCAAAAACTGAAAAAGAGAATGTTTAAAATGGAAGAAGATACAAGAAGATAACAAGCTTTTGGTAAACTTCGGGGACGACCCACCGCTGGTAAATAGAAGTCAAATCAAATTCATATCGTTTTCAATATTAAAATTATTTGATATTTTACTTTAAATTGTAGAAAAAGAAACCAAATCCCTAAGTTATTGCTTTGAGTGAATGTATTTCATATATTTCGATATGTTTCAAATTTTTCTCATTTCCATATACAAATATTTTGTCATTGATACGATCTCCAAGTTTTCCAAAAACGAATGTGCATCTCTTTTATCATATAGTTACATCTCTCACCTTGTAGACTATAAACACCTCTGTAATTGCTTACACTAGAGCTGACATTCTATTCAGATAACGATATTTAGAAAAAGAATTGTTGTTTTTCAACTCAAAAGGTCTTAAATGATCCCCACCGCTTAAATTATCCCCAATAATAGCCGCTTATATGATCCCCGGAATTTTTTGATTGGGAATACGGATTACTGAACGACAAAAGAAATGTGCAAAATTTCAGTACATTCTTATCAAAATCGTTTCCTTCTTTTTGTAAATAGTGGGGTATTGTTATATTAATAATCTTTAAGTCATTCAACTGGAAGTACATGTCTATTTTATTACAGCAAAATTAACTCATTCAACCAGAAGTACACTGTCTTGACGATTGTGACCTTTGAGTCAGCAGCTGTAGCGTATCTTTGTGCTATTTTGGTTAGTTTTAGTCAGTAGCACAGTAAAGATCTAGAAATGCACTTTTTCACCACAAGGTTTTATATTATAGTTTGCATTGGCGTTTTATTTTTTTCTCCAGGGATCATTTAAGCGGTGTACAGCCGCTTAAGTGATCCCCGCCGCTTAAGTGATCCCCGCTGCTTAAATGATCCCCATTCGCCGCTTAAATGATCCCTGGAGAAAAAAATAGGATCTGGACCCTCAGGACTGTGGACTACAAACGTTGTAAGTGTGTCTACATGGCAACAACTAACCAAACAATCTTTCTTGTTTACTGATTCTCTCCCGCTGGTGGAATGCGATGTCTATGAAGCATATTTGACATTGCCCATACAATTATCCAGTCAGCCCATTCACCATCCTTTCGCATTCGTGTCAATACGAGTTCCACCAACGATGATTTATGGAACTACTTACAGACAACTTTTTCTGACAGAAATGATTTTAGTTTTGTACAACAGCTATAGACCCTTATCACGCTAATGTGACAATATAAAATATTTTATTTATTGAAAAAACAAATTCACTATCAAATTCATCACATTGATATTAGTAAAATTGCAGAGTTTCATAAAGATTGCCCTTAAATTGACGAAGTTATGGATATTTGAAGCTAGATATTTTTGTGGAATTTTTGTAAAGAAATGTATGTGTTTAGCATGATAACGAGGCTCGCCATTTCTTTGTAAAAATGCCAAGTTTTAAAAATTCATATCTTAAGCTTTGTCAATTTAAGAGCAATCTCCCCCAAAAATGGCAATTTTACTAATATCAGTGGGATGAAATTGATAGTGAATTCCTTTTTCCGATGAATCAAATAATTTATAATCTCACACTTGCATGATATGGGTCTATTCTTCGACTCAAGAGTTTTTGTCGTTCACTGCTCTAACTTGAAAAAAAATCCCCTCTTAAAATAATACAAAATAGATATTCAAACTTACCTCATTTTTGTCAGCTCGGTTTGAATAGGCCCTAATTGCAGCACGTTGGAATGCAGCTCAATTTGGAGGGCAAAACAAAAGAATTTCAATGTCCAGAGAACTGGAACCTATTGTTTTGCCCTCCAAATTGAGCTGCATTCTGACATGCTGCAAAGGGCCTAATAGGTTCTGAATCCGATTCAAGAGACACAGAATTAGCGATTAAAACGACAATGCAAACTATAATATAAAACCTTATGGTGAAAAAGTGCATTTCTAGATCTTTACTGTGCTACTGACTAAAACTAACCAAAATAGCACAAAGATACGCTACAGCTGCTGACTCAAAGGTCACAATCGTCAAGACATGTACTTCTGGTTGAATGAGTTAATTTTGCTGTAATAAAATAGACATGTACTTCCAGTTGAATGACTTAAAGATTATTAATATAACAATACCCCACTATTTACAAAAAGAAGGAAACGATTTTGATAAGAATGTACTGAAATTTTGCACATTTCTTTTGTCGTTCAGTAATCCGTATTCCCAATCAAAAAATTCCGGGGATCATATAAGCGGCTATTGGGGATAATTTAAGCGGTGGTGATCATTTAACCGGCGATTTGGGAATCATTTAAGCGGCGGGGATCGCTTAAGCAGCGGGGATCACTTAAGCGGCTGTACAAGCGGCGAATGGGAATCATTTAAGCAGCGGGGATCATTTAAGCGGGGATATGGGGATCATTTAAGTGGCGGGGATCACTTAAGCGGCGGGGATCACTTATAAAGCGGCTGTACAAGTGTCCTTCTCATTAAAAGTAAACTGGTATACGAACGACTTTGAGTGGTTTGTATAATGTGTAATGTGAGTATAAAGAAATTCATTCATACTCCAATCACGAGATCGTCAGCTCGTTTTCGCTGGATGTCAGAAAAGTTTGTAAGTTGATTACAATCGGATATTCAGTGAAACTCGATCAGGATCATCAATGTACGGAATTGCTACGTACTCTACGAGAAGAGGGTTACTGAAAAAAATCTTCGCTCGAGGGGAACGGAATTGCGGAAGATGCCCAAAATATGAAAAACACAATTTTTACTTTCGAAACCTAAAATTTCGAAGTGCTCTCTCTCTCTTGAACTGTTGTACATGCTACGTGCTATTTTCATGTGAAAGTGAAAATTCACTATTTTTGATTTTAGCCTTTTATAATGAGCAAAAGAGTTAAACGGACAGCATTTCAAAATATTGATGAAAAAGATAGTTACATATACGACATTTTTGAGATTTTCAAACAGTAGTAACGTATAAGGAGAGAGAGACAGAGAGAGGAGAGAAAATCAAAACTGTTATTAATGTACATCTAGTATAGTATTTTTCTAGTATTCCATATACACTTACTTCTTCTTCAAGTTCTACTGCTCTGCCACGAATAGCTCCCAAAATTATCAGTAACGCTACAAGCTGCATCGTAATTGACCCGTCCTCGGGAACCAATTGCAAGATACTAAATGATTGCACTTATTTACCAGTTATATCCTTTAACTTGTTTAGATTTTACCCAGAGTTCAGCCTTGGATTTTTTTCGGGAAAATTGTAATCATAAACAACACGGGGGTGGGTACGGGGGAGTTGGCAAGTCCTGAAGCATTTCACCTTTCACTAGTGGGTTTAGCGCCAAAGTTATGGGTAGCCGAAGTTGGTTCTTTTTCTATAGAAACGTTCGGTGGTGTTGATTTTGCAGTAAAGCTTGGTTATTCTGATTTGTTTGCCACGATCGCTGACAATTAATATGTCAGTCATTGAAACCACTAGAAACTAGTGAACGTGATCGCAGATCGTGATTGCTTTGAGTAAAAATCTGTTGAGCGAAAGTAATTCGTTTATTGACACCTCCCCGGTTCATTCGTGTACATTTCTTGCCTTTTCAGACTGTTGCCAAAACTCCAAAGAATATTTCGACCTGTCGAGGCTGCTGTTGAGCAAGATGTAACTGTGAAATAGGGACCTTAAGCAACCATGACGGCAACAAGGACGACGACGGTATAAAACAATGGCCTTAATTACAAAGCACAATAGATACACTAGCAAATGAGCAGAACTGCAAAGAAATCAACCGTATTCAGGACCTTTGTGCGATAACAAACATTCTCGACATCTCGTGCAGTTAAAGCAAAATAACTTTTTATTAATTATGACATCTTGAATATTCATTGTTCAAGGCTCGTGGAATGTTTGTACCTAGTTGAGCGCTGAACATATAATTTTACATGTAAGCACAAAATATACTAAAAAGGATTTGTTTTCACTCCATGTTATGTTATGCGTACTGCGTTTAGACATGTACTCACGGTTCTGACTACCGAGTATTCAATATGCTAATTTAGGCCCCGTAAACACATAGGACTATTGAAGTCCACACTTAAACTATGACCGTTACACGATCGAAAACGATGGACGTTTTTGAATCTTTTTAGAGCCGTCAATACGTATGCGGTTTCGTTTGTAAACGTATACTTTTTAACCGTTTAGCTCCGTCCACACGAAAACGCTTTGTGAATGTTCCATTGATAATTCGTCAGCACTCTCCACACGAAAATGGAGTTTTCGAAAGTATTCCACTTTAGAGAACGCCTTCGAAAATATTCCTTTATGGTGAGCGTTTCAGTTCATCGCTTTCGTGTGGATGGAAGGTCTAAACGCATAAAATAGTATGTTTTGGAACTATGAAAACGCATACGTGTGTACGGAGCCTTCAAATTCAACAGTTACCCCTCCGGCACACTGGTGTTTCACAGTGACAATTATTTGGTTCTATTGTCTTTGTTGAAAACGTAAAAATATTCGCAGGATTTTTGTTCTATGAGCACGAGCGAGGCCAGAAAGTTCGTTATCGCAAAAAAGTTTAATGAGAAAAGATTTGATTTCCCTTGAGTGAAAAACGCTATTATTTTGATCATAAAGATGGCTGCCAGGAAATCCCTTTATACCTTTGCTTTCATTAAATTCACATATGCTTTGGCACTCCCGTATCACTGTTTACTAACCAGTACTTGTGATCACTTCATATTGGTGTGTGTGTGCAGTCCTGTATTATAAATAACAGGGGATACTTTACACATTGAAAATTCCAACTTGAACAACGAATCCTCGAAAAAGTATAATGATAAGGTTGCATGGGGTTTGGGGATCGATCATAAATGTCAGTGTAATTACAGAATTAAATAATATATGAGTATATACGGCGCGCGGAATGGTCCAAAATTATGACATTAAGTTTGAACAGATAACTGTTGGTTGACTGCGTTACATCGCGTTAGATGATATTGTTTTCTCAACACAAAAAAACTGGGTCAAAGACTAAACAAATCGTTTGAAGACCAAAAACTCAGTCGAAGACTCAAAGAAAGAAAAACCTTGGTAAAAGGCAGAAAAAACTCGGTCGAAGACAAACACTCGATCGAAGACAAAAATTTGGTCCAAGACTAAAAGTTCGGTCGATGTCAAAAAACTCGGTCGAAAACTAAAAACTCGATCGGAAACTAAAAAAAACTAAATTAGGTCTAAGAACAAAGAACTAATAGTCAAAGGTATCAGTTTTGTACTATGTTTAGAGCAGCATTTGTATGATGTGAAAGAGACCTTGATCACTATGCAGTGATCGTATCAAAGTCCCTTGATGCGTTCCTTGCCGTGACTGTGCCGTATTCACAGTCTTACAAAAATTGCTCTAAATCGTCTTTTCTCTTTGATGACGTGTATAAAATTTTAACTAAGGCCAACTTCAGACGTCGAACTTTTGCCGTGTCGAATCTAATAGTTGCATTTTGTAGATGAGAAGTGCGGCTTCTGAACCTACTGTATTTGACAGATTTGATTAAGTATTAAATTGAAAAATTCAGTTTGAATCAAATTTGTCAAATTCATTCGGTTCAGAAGCCGCACTTCTCATCCACAAAATGCAACAATTAGATTCGACGCGGCAAAAGTTCGACGTCTGAACTTGGCCTAAAGATCATGCTGTTAGAGCAGTTTTTGTCTAGCTGTGGAAAACTCACGACACGCGAGTAAGTTCTTCAATGGTACACTGTTCCCTTTTCAGTCTTACTACATTTCTAACTCTTCTTCTCTTTCTTCTATCTTTAGCATACAAAAATAATCTGAGGATCGCCGGCTATAAGTACGACGATCTCTTTAATTTTCCCGCCATGATTACGATTATGGTCGAGATTCGCAATGAAACACTAGTGGATCAGGTCTTTCTTTCAGACCAGTTTTGGTACAATTTGCCAACAGTATAAATTGATTCGAATAACTAAACAAAAAGGGTAATAAGTGATCTTACTGATTACAATATATGCAACGTGGATCGACATTCCATCAGAAACACTTTCAGTTCAGTTGTTCAGTTGATTGCATCACCCTCTCCCTGATTACTTTAGTAGAGATGAATACAGGCAAAGACGAAGTGAAAGCAATCGTGTAGACGAAGAACTGTTTAGTTGTTTAATATATTTACATTTACGTTTAGGCCTTCGACACGAAAGCGATGGAAACGCTCATCGTAAAGGATTAATATTTTCGAAAACTTCTCCAAAGTGGATATTTTCGAAAACTCGATCCGTTTTCGTGTGGAGAGCGCTGACGTTGATTAATTATCAATGGAACGTTCACCATCGTTTATATTTTAAAGCGCTTTCGTGTTAACGGAGCTAAACGGTTAAAAAGTATACGTTTACAAACGAAACCGCATATGTATTGACGACTCTAAAAGGATTCGAAAACGTTCATCGTTTTTGTGTGACGTTCATCGTTTTTGTGTAATAACGGTCATAGTTTTCGTGTGGACTTCAATAATGAGTTCTATGTGTTTACGGGGCCTGAATTAGCATATCGAACACTCGGTAGTCAGAACTGTGAGTACATGTCTAAACGCAGGACGCATAACATATAACATGGAGTAAAAACAAATCCCTTTTAGTTTATTTTGTGCTTTCATTTAAAATTATATGTTCAACGCTCAACTAGGTACAAACATTCCACGAGCGTTGAACAATGAATATTCAAGATGTCATAATTAATAAAAAGTTATTTTGCTTTATCTGCACGAGATGTCGAGAATGTTTGTTATCGCAAAAAGGTCTATTCTGTAAAACTACGACGTGAAAAGTTCCGACTTCACGCTCTGTAGAGAACGGAAACTTGTAGAACTAAATCAGTTTATTTTTCGTTCGGACAGAAATTTGTTCATTTTAAAATTTTGATTTATCTTAAAATTCTGAGTTTGAATGTCACATGAAAATGAACAAGCGAAAGAAATAGCGTTGTCTATCGTTTTTTAATCATTTTTAGCGTCCCGTCTTCCCTGCCGTCGTCGTTGTGGTTGCTCACAGGGATTCCCAGACCTTAACAGTTTTGGCTTCCTGTGGTCTTCAACGGTAGATAATGTATTCATAAATGGCTGTTGTGCGATAACGCATCAAAGAACCAAAAATTTCGTGCCGAAAACGTGTCTCAAAACCTGAAATAAAGCTCTTAAACAAAAGAAATACCTTGTTTAGTTATCCATTTACGTTTCCTTATCTTCAAATATGCTTTTGAAGCAGTTTATCAAAACAAAATTCTTCTGAGTTATATATTTACACAAGGGAAGACACTTCGCTTTTAATTAAAATTTAGAAGAGCAGCAGTTGGCTGATCACTTAGGGGTTGGGAGAGAGGCACATTAATTTGTACTGATTTACATATTCCACTGCCGGAGAACTTAGCCGGCATGTCTCTACTAGAATGGATTGTCTTAATTCGAAGTAGGGTGCAATTTCACAGAAAGAATCTAAAGTTACCGCGTGGTTTTCTCGATCTCGTTCATAACATTCACATGCAGCTCCGGTGGTTGCACTTACAACGTATGTTTTTTTCCTTGGTGATTAACTGATTCAATTATTTTTCCCACAAGAGTTGTTTTCCCAGTGCCGGCTGAGCCAATGATTGCAAGATTGTGTCCACTGATAGCCTTTTCTATTAAAATATTTCGCAAATTGTTTAGTTCCTGCTCTTCGTCCATATTGGAACCAACGTTCATGATTTTATTGGCAACTTCACACCTTGACTAGCAAAAATGTGCACCAGCCCCTCCCTCTTCTTAGCAAAAAAGTACAAATTTGCCCGTCGTCTACCCCCTGTGTGATCAGCCAACTGCTGCTTCAATCCAGCTTAATTGATGCTTTGAAAACGTCGATTTTCTCCTACTAATTCTCAATATTTCAAGCTAATACTTCTTTACTAAAGAGAATTCGTATGTATTTATGTCATTACGCAGTTATCTGAAGAGTTTATAGACGTTAAGTGGCATTTTCAGCGACCCCCCAAAAAGCTGTCTTCCCTTGTGTAAATATATGCACTCGCTGAACCGTTGCAAAACAGCTCAAAGTTTCCTCGGAGTTAAGATGTTGTAACCAATTTTTCAAGCCACAATTTCACAAATTTGGAGAAATAATACAACATTCCTCAATTTTGAACTTAATCCCAAGTAAATTAAGGCTTTTTTCATGAGATATCTTTACTTGAATATCGTTTCATACATTCTTTGGTAAAATTAAAAGACCACAGGAAGCCCAAACTGTTAAGGTCTGGGAATCCCTGTGTGGTTGCTTAGGGTCTATTAGTCACCGTACGAGCATGTATACAATTTGTCTGCGCATGTCTGTGTTTTGGGCTTGAAATTCATTTGCATATGGAATGCAAGAAATTTTATGTTGACACGGAATATTTGGCTGGCTATCTCGTTCTTCAAAATTATGTTAAACTACCGAAATACTGAGACAACTAAAACATGAGCAATCTACCTACCGCTAGTGCGCTGTGGATAATTATCCAGATCGAAGGCACTCCAGATGGGAAAATATCACGCGTGAAAGTCAGTAGAAAGTTGTGGGAAGGACCAGAACTCCGCACTTTCGAGTTACAATGCTGGCGTTGAAATCATGTATAAGGTAAATTTAGTAATGGATGTTATTACCAACATGGTACTGTGTGAATTTCCAATAAGAGTACTCTGGACTTCATTGATTGTTGAATAATTAGCCATGTTTACTGGAATCTCGTACTCTTTCGCGCAAAATTCTTGCGATTCATTCTGAAAACTTTACATCTTTGACGGCACCCCCCAGCAAAATTATTTAATAATACGCTTTTTCCATGCTTCGTTCTTGTAAAACAGGGCTTTCTTGGTGGAAACTCCTGGTCCCTCCATGTGATTTCAAGCAATGTTTACAGCCGGGTTCAAGCCTCGTTAAAATTGACATATTTCGGTAAAGCCTATATTTTATAATCTGCAACATTTATCTAGAAGTTAATGACCTATTTTTATATATGGTGAGGCATACAGTTTGTGCCGTATGAAGCAGCGTTTTATATTTTATAAAAGAGCAAAAAATTCATCGCTGAAATTTGCATGCAAACAACGTGCTTGGAAACACGTTCACAAAAATGCGGTAATCAGTCAATGATAACCGTCATGAATTTGTACAAGCTAGCAAAATCATTATGACGCATGAAAGATTTTTCCATAGATACCATAGCAGCCGTAGCAAGTGTAGCAACCGTAGTAAGCGTAGTAAGCGTAGTAACTGTGGTAAATGTAGCAAGCGTAGTAACTGTAGCAAGCGTAGTAACTGTAGTAACTGTAGTAACTGTAGTAAGTGTAGTAAGTGTAGCAAACGTAGCAACTGTAGTAAGTGTAGTAACTGTAGCAAGCGTAGTAACTGTAGTAAGCGTAGTAACCGTAGCAAGCGTAGTAACTGTAGTAAGAGTAGTAAACGTAGTAAATGTAGTAAGCGTAGTAACTGTAGTAAGCGTAGTAATTGTAGCAAGTGTAGTAACCGTAGCAAGTGTAGTAACTGTAGTAAATGTAGTAAGCGTAGTAACTGTAGCAAGCGTAGTAACTGTAGTAAGCGTAAAAACTGTAGCAAGCGTAGTAACTGTACTACGCTACACTTCCTACAGTTACTACACTTGCTACAATTACTACGCTTGCTACAGTTACTACACTTGCTACAGTTACTACACTTGCTACAGTTACTACACTTGCTACAGTTACTACGCTTACTACAGTTACTACGTTTACTACACCTGCTACAGTTACTACGCTTGCTACGTTTACTACAGTTACTACACTTGCTACAGTTACTATACTTGCTACAGTTACTACACTTGCTACAGTTACTACGCCTGCTACAGTTACTACACTTACTACAGTTACTACATTTGTTACAGTTGCTACAGTTACTATGCTTGCTACGCTTACTACAGTTACTACGTTTGCTACAGTTACTACACTTGCTACAGTTACTACATTTGTTACAGTTGCTACAGTTACTACTGGTTACTACACCGGTATCGCAAAGGTCATGGGTTCGAATCCCGTTGAAGCCCCGAATTTTTTTCGGGCTTTTCTAAAGCAATTGCCTAAATTGCTTACATATCCGTGATGATCTCTCAATATTTCTAGTTCCATTACCGCGGATCAATCCATATACATATACATTTACATTCCTATGTGGTATTACTATGAACCCAACAAAATGGCCTGCTCCCAACATATGTGGCTTCATAGCTCAGTTGGCAGAGCATTGCACCGGTATCGCAAAGGTCATGGGTTCGAATCCCGTTGAAGCCCCGAATTTTTTTCGGGCTTTTCTAAAGCAATTGCCTAAATTGCTTACATATCCGTGATGATCTCTCAATATTTACAGTTACTACTATTGCTATGGTTACTACGCTTGCTACGTTTGCTACAGTTACTACGCTTACTACGCTTACTAAATTTACTACGCCTGCTACAGTTACTACGCTTGCTACATTTACTACAGTTACTACGCTTACTACATTTACTACAGTTACTACACTTGCTACAATTACTACACTTGCTACAGTTACTACACTTGCTACAGTTACTACACTTGCTACAGTTACTACATTTGTTATAGTTGCTAAAGTTACTACTCTTGTTACGGTTACTACGCTTACTACAGTTACTACGCTTGCTACGTTTGCTACAGTTACTACGCTTACTACGCTTGCTACGTTTGCTACAGTTACTACGCTTACTACGCTTGCTACGTTTGCTACAGTTACTACGCTTACTACGCTTGCTACGCTTGCTACAGTTACTACGCTTGCTACAGTTACTACACTTGCTACAGTTACTACGCTTGCTACAGTTACTACATTTGTTACAGTTGCTACAGTTACTACGCTTGCTACGCTTACTACAGTTACTACGTTTGCTACAGTTACTACACTTGCTACAGTTACTACATTTGTTACAGTTGCTACAGTTACTACTCTTGCTACGGTTACTACGCTTATTACAGTTACTACGCTTGCTACAGTTACTACGCTTGCTACGTTTACTACAGTTACTACGCTTGCTACATTTACTACAGTTACTACGCTTACTACATTTACTACAGTTACTACGCTTGCTACAGTTACTACGCTTGCTTACTACGCTTGCTACAGTTCCTACGCCTGCTACAGCTACTACGCTTGCTACAGTTACTACGCTTGCTACGTTTGCTACAGTTACTACACTTACTACAGTTACTACGCTTGCTACGTTTACTACAGTTACTACACTTGCTTCATATACTACAGTTACTGTCTTCATTATGGCGATTTTACTCCTTGTTGCTATGAAAATTCTTCAACATAATAAAAACAGGTGCTGTCTTTGCATAAATTCGTGACGGTTATCATTGACTTGCAACCAAAAATGCTTTAGATCACATGTAGGGACCACGAGTTTGGACTAAAAAAGCTCAGTTTTGCAAGAAAGAAACGTGGAAAAAGCGAATTACTAAATAAATTTGCTGGGGGACGCAGTCTAAGATGTCAAATTTTGAAAGTGAATTGCAAGAATTTTGCGCGAAAAAGTACGACATTCCAGTAAACATGGCTAATTATTAAACGATCGATAGAGTCTAAAATACCCTTATCGGGTCTAATCTACACAGTAACTTGTTGTTAATGGCTTCCACTGCTTAACGTACTTACATATAAATTTAGCGCCCACAATATTACTCGAAAGTGCGGAGTTCTGGTCCTTCTCACAACTTTCTAATGACTTTGACGCGCGATATTTTCCCATCTGGAGTGCCTACAGTTTGGATAATTATCCACAGCGCACTAGCGGTAGGTAGACTGCTCATGTTTTAGTTGTCTTAGTATTTCGGTAGTTGAACATAATTTTGAAGAACAAGATAGCCAGCCAAATATTCCGCGTCAACATAAAATTTCTTGCATTCGATATGCAAATGAATTTCAAGCCCAAAACACAGACATGCGCAGACAAATTGTATACATGCCTCACCGTACGAGAATGCTTGGCCGTCTCTGAAGGACTGCGCACGCGCGCTAACAAAAATTGAAACTGTCATTTGGCTTTATTATACTTCATGGTTGAATGTCCACATAGTCGCTCTTAGGACTTAGGTTTATGGTAAATATTAGGAAGACGACTACATAGCATTCAGCAATGAAGTACTTACCGTCATTTGTCTATTTGTTTTAACAACTGTAGTATTTTCCACCATTTCTATTTATTTTTTCGTTTTCATTTTTTTCCTTCTTTTTTTCTCTCTCACTCTCTCTTTTAATTAACAATTAATGTTGATTTTGAGCCAGAAAAAAAAAAAAAAAAAAAAAAAAGATGGGCCCCTAGCCGGTTTTGAACCTCCTGGCTCTTACATTTGCTTATTTGCTTTAAGGCCGGCACACACTAGGCGTCAGGTTGCTGCGACACGACGCGGGGACACGTCGCGGCGACAATTCCGCTCGTGTGTACTGTGGAATTTCTGTGAAAAATCGTGTCGCCGTGACAGAATTTTTTCGCTGCAACACGTCGCACGAATTCAAACTGGTTTGAATTCGTGCGTACGATCGCAGCGACAAAATCAGTAAAAGTGACTTCGTCGCAGCACAGTGCACACGAAGCGACGTGTCGCTGCGTCATGTCGCAGCGACCTGACGCCTAGTGTGTGCCGGCCTTTTCAGTTCAAGGGTTTTCAAACTGCGCCACGGAATCGCGTAATTTGCACAACAATAGAACGCCAATTCACACGATACACTAGGTTATTTTGTCCTCCAAATCCCTCAGTAGACCAGTTAGCCTAGTGCCTAGGATCCGACTGTTTCCTCCCTCTTTGACTGCGAAGCTCGCTGCGTTCTATACCGGATAGCGCGGAAGGGGCCGAAATCTCCATCCTATACGTAACATGCGATGATTCAGCGATTTGGCTGGATGCATGGTCCGATTTATTGTGGTTACAGGCTTGGTTACAAGCCGTAACCATAATGTCATCGAGTGTGTAAGCGTGTGTGTAATTCGGGTTTGCCGAAGTTGACACGAAGTGATATATTCGGCAGGCATTCGGGAATTGACTCGAGGTTTACTTAGTCAGTTTTAGTCGATTTTAATGATTGAAATATAATTCACTCCAAGAAATATCGTCTTTTCATTATCCATTATTGCTCTTCTTATAATATAAAAATTAGGTACTACCTAATAGGAGGGTCTGGATGGGGGGATATCAATGTCAGTTGCCAGTTAAAATTTCGGCTATTTGTCAGTTGTCAGTTAAATTTTGGCCCTTTTGTCAGTTGTCAGTTAATTTGAAATTAATGATTAACCAATGATTTTTCTCCAGCTCTGGCCGTTGATTTTCCTTCCATGAAGCCATTTTTATCATTTTCTTCGATTTTTTGAATATCTATATATTTCGTTTTATTAGGACAAAGCAAATTTTCTCAGTTTAGAGCACATCTAGAGGTTTCATTTAGTAAGTTGAATAACAGGATAATTCATTTATCACTAAGAAAAGGAAATATATCTTAATTATTGTTATTGATCGAAATGTCCGAGCAGATTTTTAATTGCTTACCTTATATCCAGAATTATAGCTATCTTCTCTGGGTCGCTTTACTTACGAGTTTAATACCCATAGGTGATGGCTGTAATTCATTGATTCATTGTGGCTACCATTAACAAGATAATGTTACACATCGAAACGTACAAAGGCTCGAACTGGTCGTCCTGATCTTGTGACCGTAATGGGAGTGTCATCACCGTCCATGTTATCCGAATCTTCATCTTCCGAGTCCGTTTCATACTCATCTTGCACTGACGTGCTAGCCACAGATACAACTTGGACAACACTTTCATCTACAAAAGCGATAGTATATACCACCTGCTCATTCCCTTTACCCTCCCAAGCCACACTAGCACATTTATTTCTTCCACAGCCCTGACCACCAGCACACAAACCAACAACCTCTGCCACAAAACCAACAACAAAATCATCCTACAACTGCTCCCTCCCAATCACTCAGCCTCTCTCCAGGTACCCACCAACAGCACAACTCACAATTACTCCACCACCACCACCCCTACCCACTCTATACCTTCAAATTACATCCCTTTACACTCAAATAAGTGAAACCATTTGTTCGCAACTATATTCTTAACACGTCTTACAACATTTTCCCCGCCTCTCTATCTCCCCACCTCCCCCAAATGAACTATATAGAATTGCATATCCGTCACCAAAAAATAAAAACTGACAATCCAGTTTGTCAGCCCGCGATTTGGATGGATCAAATTTAGCAAAAAGCACAGAATACTTTAATTACATTAATTATATATCTTTTAGTAGTCATATGATAATGTTCAATTTGTAAGGAAGGAAACTGCACTCCTACATTCATTGGATACAGATTTCAATATTATTAACTATAAATTAACCCGAGCAATTACACACTGACACAAACACATATATTGTTAATGACTATTTCAATGTATTTGATAACATACCATCCTATAAAGCTTAACTTCGAATCCTCCCAGGCCATATTGCAGCGCCAGGTCCTTTATGCCCAGGAATTCTTAGCCTGCGTAGCGGCCCTAAGGGGAAAGGAAAGGGGAGAAGAGGGGAAAGGGGAGGGGACTGGGGCGAGGAGGGAGAGGGAATGTGGAGAGGAGGGGGAGGGGAGGAAAGAATACCATATACCGATAATCTAGATACAGTAGAATCTTTCAAGACCCTTCCTACCCTCCTTTCCCCATTCCCCCTCCCTCCTCGCCCCAGTCCCTTCCCCTCCCCTTTCCCCTCTTCTCCCCTTTCCTTTCCCCTTAGGGCCGCTACGCAGGCTAAGGAATTCTGTGAGATGGGTCTTGAAAGATTCTACTGTATCTAGATTATCGGTATATGGTATTCTACTTCTGTGGCGCTCAAAAGCAGCGTCCGTATTAAATCTATAAAAACCTATGTGAACGCGCTCTATGATAGCCTTTATGGCTGCCATCTCTGACCTAGCTATATCATGTCACAAAGTCGAGTTGAGGTCAAGTTGTAACCAATAAGTTATCCATCCGTTTTACAGTACAACTAGAAATCCATGTCGTCATATCCGGTTTATGAACGAAAACTGTCAAAACTGAATAAAAATATAAACAATTTTGTCCACATCCTGCCGCTGAATAGTCATATGAACATAGACACAACAAATGTCAGTTGCCAGTTAAATTTTAGGCCATTTGTCAGTTGTCAGCTAAAATTTTGGCCATTTGTCAGTTGTCAGTTAACCCCATCCAGACCTTCTAATAGCGGAGCTCCCATTTAAATATAATAATAATTTTAAATACTTTGTTTTATTTTGACGTTTTTGATTCAAATGAATTGGGCTTGCTGTGGTAATAGGCAAACAAATATTGCATTTTGTTGTAAAAGTTGAAATAAAGACTATAGATCAAGCTTTATTTCTTGCCCTTCAGTCTCCTGAGAATTATAAGGCTTTCAACTCAGTGACCATAGTGATATTTATTCAGATATTTGTGTCAGATTTTATAATTGACTTAGTAGTAGTGCTTCATAATTCTCAGAAATAGGATGCAAAAATCCCTCAAACTGATTTCATTCACATAAATACTGAACCTAATTCAACATCCTTCAATTAAACAATTAGACATTGCAGAAAATTATATTTAGATTTTTCTGTCTTGACAGTATTGTGGCATCTTGTTTTTTTTTTTATTATGTAGAGTAGAATGACACTGATAAATAGTTGTCTTTACACAAAACAAGAATTCTCTCTTCCAGGTTACACTAATCATGACTTTAGATGAAATTGTAAAACAACTCAAAACAACTACTACCTAAAAGCAAAGCTCCAATTTCAATTTTAATTTTTTTATGTTCTTGATTCAAATGAATTGGGCTTCCTGTGGTAATTGAAAAAGTTGAAATGAAGATTATTTAAAAAGCATTTTTAAAATAAGTTTTGGTTTTGGTTTGTATATTGTATGGGCTTGTATGCTCAGTGACCTTTGTTACAGTAAATTTTAATATTCAGATTCACTGTCAGATTTCATAACTGACTTTGTAAGGGTTCATAATTTTCAGAAATAGAAAGCAAAATCTCCAAAACATTTTTTTAAATTGATACAAGTAATTAAACCTTTTCGACATCCTGAATATTACAGAACAACATATATTGATTTGTCTGTCTTCACTATATTTGTGACATCTTGTTTTTTTGTTTCGGCCCTCAGGCCGAAACGTTACTGTGTTTGGTTTGCTAACCCATAATTTTTGGCTCGTCTGTCAATTAGCTGTCATACTTTTATAACATATCCAATTATATGTCGCATTCTTTTCACGTCTATTAAAAAATTGTTGGTGAAAACCTACCAACAAATGTTATTTGACGTGCCTGTCACCGACATCCAATCGCATGAAAGGAAGCGCTAAAACGTTTTGCAAAGATTGTGTTATCTATTGTTTATTTGACCGTGGGAACACCCCTTTCTGATTGGTCGGGAATAGAACTTGTAACAATCATACACGCCCTTTTAATCACTTGTGTGAAATTAGCCAATCTGGCACGAGAGGAAATCATAGAAATCTCGATGAATGCGTTTACGCTCTATTTATAATAGTCATTGGAAATTTTATGGCAAAATTGTCATTAAAACACACGGATTTGCAGGATTTACAGCCCTAAACTAAAGGCCGTTTATCGAGGTTTGTTGCATTGCTGCATTGCAACATTGCTTAAAAACTTTCCGCTTAGTTGAGTCACAATGAATCCCGCTGATATTAATGAACAAATTTGATTTTCAGTTTACATTTTTCTTTGCAAGTTAGAACTCCAAGTCTCGTAAAGGAATCTAAAGGGTTTTGAGCGGGCCGAAACATCATTGCTTTGAAGCAATATAGGCTTGTTGTGGTTGTTGTTGTTATTTTGTTTTGTTATTTAATGTACAGTAGAAAAGAATGACACACTAGCTAGGCGAATACTTGTCTCCCACTTTTCTCTTCCAGATTACACTGATAATACAATTTAAAGTGATTATAAAAACAGCTAATTGAAATAACAAGAAAACAAGGAATTAAGCATTTTCAGTCTGTATTTAAGGCTTAACAGGGCTCACTGAGCAACTTCATCCAGATGAATAAAGTAAAACAATTCTAGTTTGCATGGCAAAATTCCTTCTTTTTTTCCTGTCAATTGTTTCATTAAATTCCAGACCAAAACTTGAGCTGTATTTACACATTAGTGGGGTTGAAATAAGTTCAAAATCAATTTTTTTTACTAATTTTATTATTATTAGAACTAGTGCAAAAAGTTCACCGTAAAACAAAATGTCGTTGTACATTTCATGTAAGGCTTGATCGAGTGTTTCTTTAAACTTGGCCACAGTTCAACGTGCATAAAAGGTTTTTTTTAAGTCATCAATCCCAAATCAAAGATAAAAGATCAAATATAGGTACAAGAGACTTTTTGATATCATTTTCTGGCCAGGGTCTTTACCTTGAAGTGCTTTCCTTGTTGTCTTTTCGAAGCATACTGGTCCTTGTTTCACGCTCAATGCAGACGATTCTTGATTTATTTCCAACTTTGGCTAGATTTTTAAGCAGCTTTACTGAAGGCATCTTCACGAAACGAAGAATACACGATCCTCAATGACTTATTCATTATGAGGAATTTTTTTAAACTACGAATATATCCAACTAAAAAGTCGTTCAACTTTGAAAATATCCTCTGTGTCTTTCGTCTTTCGAGCAGTTTTTGAAACGACACCAGGCTCGAAAAAAATTCAAACGTACGGTTTTTTTCGCTTTAACCTGTCAAGATTGGCACAGATTAATGTTCATCAAAATCGCTAAATTTTTACGAGGTTTCGAGAATACTATTTTTAAGCTTTGCAAGTTAAAACTGCAAGGAAACTTGTAAATTTTCAGTTTTCAAAGTGTCAGCGCGCGTCAAGTTGGCGCCAAAAGGCAATCAGCCAATCAGCATCGCGATGTACACGGACGTACGTATGTATGTATGTATGTATGTATGTACGGACCAAGGAGGATTGGCAGAGCTTCCCATGAAGCTTTGCGCACAAATTTCCTTAGTGACCGGAAGTGAATAAATTGGAACAGCTGATTCTGTGGTTGAGATTTGGTTTTTGAAGTTGTTTTTTTATCGTTTTTTGGCAAAAAATAGACAAGAGAAATGCATGAAACCTTCTCTAACATGTGTTTTCCGTTTCAGAAAACTTTAAAACATCGTGATCTGTTTTTGTTGATTTTTTTCGTCGCTTTGAATTATCGGTTTTTTCACCGTTTGTAGAAAATGTCGGGACAGTGACAAACAACCCAACAAAATAAGTAAAAATCAGCTTAAAAATTGAACATATAGGAAAAATACCCTTATTAACTGATAGAAGAAGAAATTTGGATGTTAATTTTTGGAAAGGGCTCCAAAGGGCTCCATGTTTTTGTGATGAACAAAAGACATGAAAATTGCCCTTTTACGGTTGAAGAACTATGAACAAGAAAGCCAATATGACGTGTGGTTGATGGAAAGGGCAAAACCTCGGCTAAGGAATTAAAGCTATCTTCGAGTTATGGAGTTGATAACTAAATAGCTTTCACCGATAAAGACATGGTTTTCTGACGAATGAGTTTGTGTGGCTACAAATTTTACTTTAGTAAGGAAACCAAAACTTAAAGATATAAAAACAGACTTTCCATCTTTCCAATTTTAGTTTAATTTACAAACAATACAAACTGAGTTTCACAAGCAAAAAAGTGTAAATATTCAAAGAAAACGATTCGGTTGAGCATTAATTTTCAAACGACGCCAGTCAGTTAAATTAAACAAAGTTTTTTTTCTTACTTACGTACAAAGACATGTACAATGTACAGAAGAAGATTTCCAAACTTGACCGTCGCCACGAGACAACTTGTACATTATTCGTAAAAATCCAACTACGCCAGTGAAGAGATGTTTTAACACAAGCTATTGGGAAACAGCCAATAGATAATTCAAATCGACAGCTTCTCGTTTACCAGCAAAATCCTCATTCTGTAAGCCTCTTTCAAACTTCAGCTTCAGTCAAAAACACGGCTTTCAATTCACCATGTTGAACGCTGCCTGATTCATCGAAGAGCACGTAAAGACTTGCAAATCTTGAAGAACTGTAAGTTACATGGTCTTATATTTTACCGTTTCGTCTTTTTTCGAGTCATAGTTCCATTATAAAAACAGAAAACTCTTTCTTCAGCATAATTTCTGCCAGATTCCTTCGATGAAAGTTGTCAAACTATTGTCAAAAACGCCGCTTCTTGAGTCACACTGATTAGTCAAAAGTACAAACACTTTTGTCCAAGTTTTGAGAATATTATTAGTTTTGATCATAAAAACAACACAATTTGATCGTTCTTGATAAAAGCCATAGAAGATAGTTTTCAATGACTCTCGCTGACTAGTTTTGATGTAAAGGTCTGTAAAAGGGAACACGAAAAACCTCCAGTTTCGGCTGTTTTCTCAGGAAAACTTGTGACCAATGACGGTATTTACCTCTAAACATAGGCAACTTTCGATGACAACCTTTTTCGTCTGTCCGGAATCAAGGCAATGCAGAATTATTGTGGTTTTGTCCATAAATGCTTTCGACGTACGAGCTCCTATCTCTAAGAAATCCATCGCCAAATGACTGATCACGTGATCAGCAAAAAGTGATAATATAAGTTGTGCGCAAAGCATTATGGGACGATCTGCCAATCCTCCTTGGTACGGACGGACGGACGGAAGTGACGTATACTCAAGCCATGAAAAATCAACTCGATGGGTTACCATTTTTTCTTAGGTATGGTGCTCCGCTCGCGCGGGCCTTCGGCCCGCGCGGGAGCTCCGCTATAAATCTCTTCATCTACGTGAACTGTGTTGCACATTTTTCGATAAATATGGCGTTTACGACGATCTCCCGAAAGAGACAGGAAACCCAGCGCTAGTTGTTTGATTTTTTGATGTAGTCAGTTAAGGAGGCTGACCTGGGTTTCGCACAAGCTCACTTCACCAACTTTGAACGGCCATAACTCCCGTTATAGACCTCTTTTTGGGTTCAACGTTTGGTAAACGACTACCAAAAGATCGAATTGTGATAAAATGCAATTTTTGGGTGGACCAGAGCTCTTTTAGCCACGCCCCTGTGATGTCATGAAAAATGCTAATTGCGTATTTAGCCAAAATCTAGACTTGAACATTAGAAACAAACTATAGATCACTAATGTTTGAGGGTAGACCTATAGCTAGGCGGAGGTTGAAGGAAATCTATGTAGTCCATGAGCCAAGGGGGGTGTCTGGTATCACCTGGGGTGAATAAGTTTTATTCAAATTTTCTGAAAGGTCAGACCATGTAAAATGTCAAAATCCATGATAGCAGTCAATTCGTATTCGCTAGTGAAAAATAGCGGACTTTCTGTGGGGGGTGGGGTCGGGATTATGGAAACATGGCTATGGACAACTATCTTACACTCAGTAGAAGCAACAAAGCTACCATTTAAAATATGAAAATAGACTCTAAAGGAGCAAAGCAATATTCTTCTCTATTTTATGATTTTTCTTTTGTACGTAAACATCACGTGACCACAAAAACAAAACAAAAGACAACAACAACAACAACAACAACAACAAACAAACAAAAAGTAACGCACGAAGAAGTTATACAAAGAAGAAATGCCCTGATTATATTCATTCTTGGTTTTGCACTAGGTTAGTGAAAAATCCTGGGTCTTTACTGAAATACAATTCGTTTTACTTTAAAGTATATGTAAAACTATGTAATCAGTACGGGATTTTGAGCCGAAACGAGTTCGAGATATTAGAAACACTAAACAGGATGTCATACACAAAAACTTGCCTTAATGTTTTAATATTCCTGATCACTTTCTTCTTCATCTTGTTCTTCATCATAACTTTCCTCTTCTTCGAACAAACTTGCCTGATTTCCACATTCCTTGAGTGTACACATGTCTGTACATCTCAGGCCATTGACCACACAAACGCACTTTGGAGCTTCGCATTTTCTCGCACAGCTGCAGGATAGCAGTTCGAGGATTGCCTCTGGTGCAGGCTTCCCATCCATCCAATCGATTGCCAACTTGACACCTTCTTCGTCCTGCTCCATCTTCCAACCTTGGCCTACTGGACTCGGAACTTGTGGATCCTGCTCCAAGCAACGTTTCCAGATACCTGCTTGATAGTTTGCTCGCTTAATGTGCTTGACCAAACAATCCCTGCACGGAGGAAGCTGGTGACTTTCTATGTTTCCCTTCTTTGCACAAAATAGCTGGTACCGCAAATCATTCACTTTAACGGTTTTACACTTGGCAGAGTAAAGATTACATGTGACTTTCTCCAGTCTGTTTACCAGCGAAGCAGAGACATTCCATTCTTGTCCCAGTTGAGTAAAAGTCTCCCGAAACTCCTGACTGCTATTGATAAACTTAAAGGCTTGCGCTTTCCCTCGTCCTGCAAATGCGCTCACACTGTCACATCCAGTGAATGAGTGCATTCCAATAATTGCTTTGCAAACGTCTGCACCAATAGAGGCAGCAACCTTTCTGACACTTATCAACTTTGTACGGGTACGTGAGCCGGACTTGATTAGCAAAGGAGCTGTTATAATATCATTGAATGCCAAAGACATAATAAATACGTCTGTGTCATCAGAACAGATCAATATTGAGCTGTAGCCTTCAAGAGCAGCGTTGTATGCATGGAACAGTAGACGTCCATCAGCTTCTTCCTGGTGACACAAAAGAGAGGGGACCTCTTCACTGCTCTGGGATGTAATCTTGTGGCAAATGTCACCTACATTGGCGTATAGTACTCTGTCTTCCAACCTTTGTCGGTTTGCATCCTTCTTCCATTCACTGACGATGAAAGATATCAAGCTTGTTTTGTTTCTAACACTTTTAAGAAAGCTTCTCCACTGTCGCACAATCTGCGCACTTGTAATGTTACGCAACTGGTGCCCCGACTCTTCGCCTCTTAGTTGACGTTCACTGTTCTTGATGGAAAGTTCGTTGTATGTGTCAAACACGACGTCCAATCTCTTACACTGCACTCCTTCTCTCAAGACCATAGTAAGAAGGTTGCTTGCTACATCACCAAAGGAAAGCTGATCTGCCTTTAGTTTCTGGACAAAGGACATACCGTCAATAACTGCAGCAGAGTTCTCTGGGACGTGTTCATCCATCTGCACATTCTTTTGCAGTAATTTTGCGAGGGCGGCTTTATTTGTTTTTCTGAGAAGGCCATCTTGGGTCGAAAGCGCCCACGGTAACGGGCCCAACGGATGACTAAGAATCTGTTCCATCTGCAGGTTTCGTGCTTGTGCCATCACTATGATTCGACCAAACAGTGATCTATCAGCTTTTAGAATGATTGCTCGTCCGGATGTCTTCACTTGCTTTTTTTTGTTCATACTGCTAAAAGTCTTCAATTTGTTTTTTTCGATTGGATCGTGAAACTTCTTTAACTGAGGAGTACCTTCCATCCTCTCATCTTTGAATGTTTTGTAGCATCTCTCGCAAATTCGGTGAGCATTATTAAGATCGTTGCAAATTTCTTGTGGAACTGTTTTGGCTGTTGAGATGCTTAAGAGCTCTAGCTTTTCTGCAAAGGGGTTTACCCAGCCTTTTATTAGCTCTATCACTGCTGAAACGGCTTGCTCGTCTTTTTTGATCCTGGATTTCTGAAGCTCGTTGTGCTCATTATCTGAGTTGTTCCCTTGAACCATCTCTCGCAACTGTCCTAAGAAAGCACTGCGGTATTCGGCAGTAAGATAATGCCTCTGTACAGTTCCAGGCTTAAGACTAAAACCTGTTGTCCCACCAGGCGTCTGTGTATCTTTATTGACAGTTACTTCTGTCGTCTGGTCAACTGGTAGACGCCCAAATGGATTGGTGCTAGTTAACTGCACAGAAAAGCCGCATGACTTAAATTCGGTTAAAACTTCTGGATTTGTTTCAGCAAGATTTGTCATCTGCGCAAGGTATGGCGTAAGGTATCGCGCATAGTTAACCTTGTCGTAAGCAAAACACCAGGGAATCATTGTTTTTATGGCATGCAGATGCAGATACCAGTTTCCTTCCCGGGAAGCACGAAGCAAACCAAGCACTATGGTTTCCACAAAATCAATATATGACATCCAAAATGTGGATAATTCACCATTGTGATGGCGTAGGTGATCCAAAAAGCCTTCCCAGATGGCCATAACTGTATCAACACTTGAATTCTTCAAAAGGTTGTCCATTGAGTCTTGACAAAGATCATTTGACATTGTGTTCACCATGTCTAAAAGAGATGCAACGGCTTGGCGCTGTTCTTGATCTTTGTTCTCTAGCCACTGTATGAACTCTGACCAAGCCAATCTCATCATAACTTCATAAATGCACTTGTGTGCCCTGACTGCACGATTATAGTGTTTTCCATCGATTACACCATTTATGGAGCCCTCTGCTATTATTTGCGACTCAATCAAGATGTCTTTCAGCCCACCATCCCCAAATCGTTTTCCAAGGATAGCCAGTGCATTACATATAGTATGGAATGTTCCCATTCTCAGCACAATCTTTTTGAAGCGTTCTTCTTTCCAGATTATTTCAGCTGCTTTTGCGTAAAGCGCTTGATCCATTGTGACGACTATTGATTTCAGGCATAGCTGTTTTCTGATATCATCTGACTTGGTTAAAATATCGAAAACAGTGGATAATTCAGTTGCTGGAGCGTTAATTGTTGGAAGGTACTCAACAACATCTTGCGTGAAAGAAACTTTATTCCTTGTTTTAATGTTGAAACCTGTCCAACTTGGAATTTGTTGATTCTCTGTGAACTGTTGTCTTGATAGGATCCATAGCATATTCTTATCTTGAGCTGTCTTCGCAGCTTTCTTTCCATCGAGCATAAAGTCGTCTTTACTTTTAAGAGGATATGGACCAGCGCGTGAACCAGAAATGTAAACATCAAGATCTTGAGCTTGGTGTTCAGGACCTAGAGTTCTTTGTTTTGATCTTTGAATGGGTACTAAATTTTTTGGAGGCGGGTCAGGTCCAAACACTCTTGGCTGAATGATAATTCCATTCACGCGATGTGACGTTCCTTTACCCGACAGAGTCTCTTCCAGTCTGTCGACATTGTCCCAAGCAAGATTAGTGAAAAGATAAGGCTTTATGGAGGCAGGAAGTAATACCTCATTGTGCAGGCCTGAAGCAATTTTCTGTAAACACAAAGCTGTATCGTTTTCCTCCAACTGCGAATACGATATTCCATGTCCAAGCTTGTTTAGTGTCTTGATCAGCTCAGTATTTCCAGTCAACGTTTTCACAGCATTAGGCAGAAGTACGTGTTTGGGAGGCTTATACTGACCACGTGTTACTGCATAGACTACATCCTGCCCAAAGGACTCAACGAGTTTGCATACTTTATCTGATGGGTTTTCATTTTCAGGGTCTCCAGTTAAAAGCCCGATAAGAAAGCGATGTAGCTGAGATGGCATGGGGATAGTAGTAGTAGAGACATCCGATGGGTGGTAAAGCCAGGTGTGTTTTTCATATTTCTTTTTATCGATTCTCGTATCTGTGACGATGCTTGGTCTATTACTGTATTTGGGTCAGTCACTTTGCCTTTCCAAAGCTTGATCTCTCGTAGGAGATTGTCATTCTCTAGCACAACATCCTCGAATGACAAACTATCGGGTACAAGTAAAAGCTTTCCTGATTTATTGGAGAATATATGAATTGAATCTCCAAATTCAGTCTCTATCTTTCTCCTGATGTTTTTCTTTGCAGCTCGTCGAAGTGTTTCGCCTTTTCTCGACATAAAAACTTCTAACATTTCAGTGAGTTGTGTTACAGGAACAATTATACCATGCTGGATAATCTCGTGTCTGATATAAGAGAAAAGTTCTGCGTATGATTCAATTTCAGCTACCTCGTATGACAGTGTATCATCCAAGCCCACTTCATCACTTTCACCCTTTTCTTTCGACTTTTCAAGCGTGTTTAATTTTGAGAGATTGGTGTAACTTTTATAGCACGAAGCATGGTAATGCGCTTCTGCGGCAACAATGTCTCGACTTGTTACAGCAATAATATTAGGGTCTTCCTTCAGTATTGCACATCGACGAAGTGTTTCATCCGCTCTAAGTTGAACGGCTTTTATGAGCTTTTCACGGGACCTTGGATCTTTGAGGTATTTAATCTTGTTGCAAAAAATACATATAGGATCGTACACTCGTGCTTCTGACGATGGTCTCCTACAAGGCCTTTTCACTGAACTACTTGATTCGTCATCACTGGTTGAATTTCCTTTATTTTTCATTGCTTCTAAATCTCGCTTCATGGTGAAGAGGCTTCTACATTTTCGATGGTACATAATACCACTGGGAATCTCATTTTCATTTATTTGCTTAGCAATATCTAGTATTGGTGTGTAATTTCTTATTTTTGCTGCCTCCACCAATGTTAACCAAGAGTTCAAGTCCCTTGGAGCTATGAGATTATCGTCTTGACATGAAGCGAAGTGAATTAAACAGTGGGATTGTTCGATGTTCTGTGAATTTTCCATAACTATATCGGATTAAACTAAAAATTAAACGACCAAAAAATTACAATTCCAAGCCTTTATCAATTCATAAATATTAACATCCTGAATAATAGTTTTCGGCATTTGTATTACTTTTGCCATATGATGTAAAGTTCGAGTCAGTTTATTTATTGTATTCACATCAAATAACAAGTAGCAAAAATAAACTTCATCAACACAAAACATTTCAAGTCAATATATTTCGAGGTCAGGGATATCATGAAAAGAAACTGTCGTCTCTATTGCCTTCAGAAAAGGAAAATAATAATTAATTTATCGCAATTTTACGAGGTCTGTTCATTGTGTTGACTAAGATTACGTTCGCTGTAAATCCACTAGCTTCACTATCAGTACTGGAAGTTCACTCGTTAATCACTAAGTAAAATCCCTTCTGCCATGTCTGCTAGCTGCTTTTACCGTAAAGAATAATGTACTTACCTTACTGCGGACGCTCATGAAAAGTTTGAGCTCTAAATATAATGAAAACCTTATCATTTTCTAGACTGTTTTCTTCCAAGATGGCGGGAAGAAAATATCACACAGGGTTCCCGAACTGGAATAAATTAGAATACCGCTGACCAAACATCGCAGACTCATAATAGGGTAGCACGCTACAAAGCATATTTTAAGTGTTGAGACATAAAGACGTGCATTTTGATAGGCAAAAAAGTGAAAAACAGCCATTTTTTAATTCAAATGTTCTGACAATTTTGAGTGTTTTAGAGGTGAAACAGCGTTCTTATCACATGAACAAAGGGCCCTGCCACGCCCACGAGCGATAACCGTTCCAATGCTATCATGTGTTTTTAAGCTGTTTAGTAACTGGACTTTTTTAAAATATGCTTGAAACTTATTCACCCCAGATGATACCGACAAGCCAAATTTCGGGCTTTGGCTCATGGACTAATGAGAGCGTCATAATGACGTATCTCATGACGAAAACGCGTCATAACACCACACATCCCAAATTGAAAAAACTACAATTTTGATTTTATGCAACTTTGTGTTTGCCGCTGTGCCAATACATTCATTGTATTGGCGTTTAAATAGCCTTAATTTTGACCATATATGGTCATTTGGCGGGAAATTTGAATTTCTTTCATTAGCTGTAACTTCGCACCCTTTAATCTGATTGAGATGGGGTTTTCACCAGAAATCATAGAATTCTACAGAAAAAACTAATATGGGTTTTTTACTATTTCTTTCCTGAATTTTTTTCTGATGCCAAATTTGGACATCATTAATGACGTCACAATAGCGGTCTAATGAGATGTAATTGCCATCAATTAACAGGAAATTTATCAACCTACTTCCCCACCACGTTTTGTCACATTTGATGCATTCTACTTTTGTCTAAGGCCTAAAACTCTCAGTTTTGAGGCTTCCGGGAGGAAAAGCCCTAGCAACCGACCATCGTGCGTTGTTTGGGGATGTTTCTTTCCAGTGTTATATATATAGCTACATCTTTTAAGCGCGAGCCGCTTGGCAAAAAATTGACATATTTATTTTTTATCAAATTGAATTTTTTTTACCTTTTGGGGAAATGAAACATGTAATGTAACGAGCCGTCAAGAGCTCGGTCGTTTTTGAATAGCAATGTAGAAACATTTTTAGATTTTCTGCCAAAAACGTATGTAGCTCAACTATGTAGTTGATATGGAATGATGCTTGCGAGCGCGAAGCGCGAGCCGCTCGGCGCATATACGCCTTTAGTCTATCAATTTTAAAGATAAGAAATGACGGCTTGCTCGATACAAAAACTATCGTTCATCATTTGTGATCCCCCCTTCCAGTATGATTAAAACCGTGTGATCCCCCCTTTTGCTTCGACTAAAATCAAGTGATCCTCCCCAAAATCCTCCACCCCACCCCAGGCGATAAATAATGACCGGTCCCTAAGGTAGAATATGCTGAGTAATTTTTGATTGACAGCCACGCCCCCTAAATGCTACTTGGAGAACTATAGCTATGGAAAACATTATACATGAAATTTATACAAAAGGTTTTTCCTCTTGTGGTGTCCATGTGAAATCCTGCACATTGTTAAAGGCTTAGGCCCAAAGTAATTCTAGATATGGAGCCACACCTAAAAACAAGTACTTCCAGTTTTATAGTAATGGAATATATCATTAATAAAATTGGCAAAATATACCTTTAGTTTTAGTGTATAACCGTAATAGTGAAAGCAGTAATAAAGTAAATGATTCCAAGATATGATTAGCATAGAGCTACGCCCTATAAAGGTACTTACAGATTAATAGTAGTTGCAGTTTCTTTCTGCCGCCACTTTTCGTTTAAGTAATCGACTTTTTTTACTACACTGATATACATTACACCATAACTAAAATTCTGTAAGTACTCTGTTAGGGCGTTGCTTTATGCTTATAACATTTTGAATTGTATTACCTCGCTTATAAACTAAAATGAAAGGTTTATTTTGCTTGATGTTTTAATGATATATTCCATTGCTATAGAACTGGAAGTACTTGTTAGGAGCAAGGATGGCACAGTTGGTTAGTGCGCGGCCTTCAGTGCGAGAGGTCCCATGTTCGATCCACAGCTAGCCTGCAGACCTCACATCCTTGTTTCGACTTCTTTCCAATCTGTGTAGCTTTAATTAGCTATAAATACTCTTAAAATAGAGTTTTCCGATTTAGCGGCCTTTCGAAAGTTATTGCCAGACACTAATCCCTTTAACAAAAGCTTTTGGTTTTTTTTACACATCAGAGCTTCACTCAAAACGTTAACATCATTTAAAAGAATCATTATTCTTTTGTTTTGTTCATCAACAAGTGCGAAGGTATAGTTTCGCTGGCGGTACTTCAATTTGATGTCAAGTCAGTTCTAACGAATTAAAATTACGTATACTTTTTTCGAGAATAATGTGTACGTATTTCATGCCAACATACAACGAATGTTTTCGCTCACGTGTATTTAAAATTACGATTTTTTACCTTTTCTTGCTTATTTATTGTTTTTCTTGCTTCTCTTCCGACGTCCGTAGTGAGAGATCTGGACAGAGTAGTACGTACCAGTGGGAGAGGTTTTAAGAAAACGATCGAGAGGCTTTGCCTTCGAGCCAGAGCCAAAAACAAGCTGAATTTTTAAAACTTCTAGCTGAATTAGCTAAATATGTTTCATCGATATGGGTCCCAGGGAAAAGAAAACAAGAGTTATCCCGGCTATCACAGAAAACTCGATGCGGCGGTCAAGCCTTGCTCTTCCATACTAAGACGGCAGTTTTCATTTGTCTCTACCAAGAAGATATTGTTTCAGTGGATGTCGAAAAAGGAGAGTAAAAAAGATGCGTTTTTATGTGTAGAATTAGTGTAGACGTAGTTTTAACACCTTTATGCTACGTAATCTCTCACTTTCCATATGACAATAACACGTCCAAATACTTTACAAACTCTATCACACATCTTTTGTCGTCTAATTATCACACTTGGTACGGCTTTGATTGAGCATTCAATGACAACGTACTTTTGGCTGGCTCAAGCCAACGCTGATCGAATCATTTCCGAAAAACCGTTTTTGAAAAAAGTTTTTGAGGAGCCTTGAGCTTAAAATGGCAAAGTTCTCTGTAAGTTAATTATGCGGTTACGATGATTTCCCCAATCTACGAGTAAAATTTGGATCCTGCAGAAAAAACTTTTCTTAGAAAAAGAAACCAGCACGTTGCTATCACACACATAAACATCCAACAGGGACTGGAAGGGGTTTTGTGTGATCCATGATTTGACTCGAGTTGAGTGCGTGATCTGTGAAAGCCAGATATTGGGGCGAATTTCCTGAAATCGATTTTAAATATACGTGATTCGTGAATTGGCGGAAAGTTTGAAGTGCGATTAGTGATCAAGACCTCCTTTCAAGACCAAGTATTGACCAAGGATTGATACAACTGAGTTTAACCTTCTGTATTAGATAATTACTGCTCACAGCAAAATTAGTAAAAGACGTCTGCGCATGCTCGTAGTCACGTCTTTGTGCTTTGTAAACTTATACAAATTCCGCTTTTACGCTTCCCTTCAACAATGGTTTTAACAAAATGTCAAAACTTAAGGACAGTTTTTGAAACTTATGGCTAGTATTCATATAATGCCTGCATAAATGCAATATATTTGTCTCATAAAAGTATAGAAGAGAAATTTTAATAAGTTATACACCGGGAATTCATTTCAAGCTAAAACTCGCATATTTCTTTTAAAAAAACATCGTAATATGCACGCATGCGCAAACGTTTTTCTCTAGTGTCGCTTACAGTATTATTAGGTAGAACGAAGTGAACTACCTGCAAAATACCTAAAAATGCTGGCGCAGAAGTGATGATCTGATCTAATATAATTACTGACAATCAGACCCTCAACAAAACTGCCAAAATCACGTTCATCTTAGCATGCAAATAACATTTCGAACTCAAATACGCATGTGTACAATGCTTGTTGTAGATCCCACACGGCTTGCAGCTCTGCTTTGTTATAACAGGGCAAGTTGTTCGGGTAGTAATTCTTGTCAAAGACAGTTGGGCTTCGAAAAGGCTCTGAAAAGTGTTGAATCTGCTACCTTAGTAGTTTCATTAGTACATTATCCAAACCTTACATACTTATTCAGTTCCCAACCTTAGATTCGCTGATTTCCATCACTTAACATCGTGCATTCCTTAGCCTCACAGCTAAAACTCGTTTGAGATTCCATCCTCACTAGCTAGTACAGAAATATATATCTAATCGGGCACAACCAACATTAGGCTTTACCCTAAATTTTGTCACAAAGTCAACTCAACCAAATGCAATCTATGGGCCGAGCCAAATAAAAAAACGTACCAAAGACCAATCCTTTTGTTTTGTTTTGTCTTATAGCATATCCTAAATTCATCTCTAGTATAACAGATTTTTTTAACCATATAGCGAAACGCTCAGCTACTCTAATTAGAGCACATGTAGAGCTATCGCCCGATATTCACGATCATAGATCATTCAGTTCACACAAATTCAAAAGCAAACTACGGAATCCCAGATAGATTGTCCAACAGCTTAAACCACCAGTTTTGTCCACGTTCGAGAATTGAGCCAAGAGCTCGATCTTCCTTTAGAAAGTCCAGAAACTAAGTAAACTGAGTTGGAGAGTTGGCCAAATGATTCAGAAAGACGATTTTCTACACTTTCTCTTCAAGGAGATAACAACTGGTTTAGAAAACGTTCCGCACCACCCAAGGTCCTCACTACACAGCCTGGCCGCGTTAACTGGGAGGCCTGGAACTAAGCTTACCCCTGTTACCTGGTACGCTCAACCTGGAACCGTTGAAATAGATATCTTGACAAAGCCTACGCAATGATCATTGACTTTGGGGCCAATCAACAACAACCGACGGAGGGGCGTTGTCTTAACTTAGGGGATGGGACTGGTCTTGATTATTCCCGAATCGCGTCCCAATTGTAGGTCAATCACGTAGCACGCAAAACTCCCACCTCATTCCACGGATCACGCACGCAATTGAGGCAAAATTCCAAATCATACGGGCAATTAGCCCTCCCTGGGAATTGTTCCACAGAAGAAGAAGAAGAAAAACATTGTCCATCACATCATCTCAAGTCAACAGCACGCCATGACACACAAGATCATGTTCCACAAATGCTGCACACGCAAGTGAACCTTAAAAGACGACGTTGTTTTGGGAGAACGGTGGAATCTACTTGCCTCATTGCCAGGTGGATAGGAGACACGAAACCAGGCCCCACCTGAGCCCGCATTGTTCAGTCACGTTTTCATCGAATCTGATGGCCGCATGCATGCGGGAAGCAAAACTAATTTCAAGAAAGAAGATATTTTAGTCCATGCCTCCAGCCAGTCTTCAGGGGAACATGTAACTACGAATCATTTCCCAATTCAAACTGTACTTTCCGGAAGAAATCCACTTCGATGAAACTAAAAAAGCGCAAAGAACAAACCGAGTTTCCGGAAACGTGATTTGGGCACTCCCAAATAAGGCATGTATAGGCACTGTACTGAAAGCCACTAAAAGAGAGACAACGACTTGAACGATGACCTATCCATAACTAGAAAAATACGCAATTCTAAATGTGAGACAACACAGAATACACACGGGGCATTCGAACATTACAACCGACCTTGGGAATGTGTTAGAGATTCGAAAACTGAGCAAGATCCACTCGAAAGCCGACTCCCGCCCCCAGCAAAGTACAGACAGTAACTCCATGAAATGGCTAGATACCCTACTTGTCTTGACAGACACTGATACAAAGGTTTCAGAGCGCGCTGACCGGTAGTCATGCCGAGATTGCCCAACTCAATTTAGACATTCTCCCGGTGAAACGCCATCACGTCTTCAAAGCATGAACGCTTGGCTTGCCACCCTGAAAACAGCTCACCCAAGAGAACCTTCAGGACACGTCGAGCTCAATTTGTTATATTTACGGAACCTCTGGGAAAGGAGGGGTCACTCTGGCCCTGGAACTCGACTATCCTAGGATAGGAAAGTAGTTCACCGAAAGGGAACAGACACCGAAGGGAAAACACGTACTTAAACTCTCACATTTGTAGGAGTATCATCAAACCCCACACTGTAAATTTTAAAGAGTAGTTTTTACTCCGAAAATCGAGTAGCAAAACGGTGACAGAATGACCCCGATTTCGGAGTTAAAATTACTCCACTGTGGAGGGAGTTAAAATAACTCCATGTGAGGAGTAAAAAAAGTACTCTGCATTTGGAGTAAAATTGACTCTTTCGGGGTGGTTATTACTCTGCATTTCGAGTAAAATCAACTCAGTACCCACATTATAGGATGATAAGAACTTCTCTCAATTTGCAGTTAAATATATAGGCCAGGTTTTGTGACAAAATTACCCGAAATTTGGAGTCGGGCATTGATCGATTAATATAAATTTCATTTTCAAAAACAGCAAAAAGCTTTCAAGATTACACAAAGAAAATAGAAAGTCCCCTATTCATTCTACAAAAGACTAGAAAAATCTTTACTTGAATTCACTTGCGTGAAAAAAAGATAGAAAAGGTCAAGGAAAATTGTCTAATCTAGAATAAAATATCTGAATCAAAAGATCGATAAGCCTGATTTTTTTCTGGATTTTTTCTTCAACAACTGATGGAAATAACGATCACGCGAACGCTCGCCATCACAAACCCAACGGCAAAAGCTAACGAAAAACAAATCAATCTTTTTAAATATAGAAATTTTTATGATGAATTCCAGGTTGAAATTTTCTTTTTTGATTCTCTTTCATACATTAAGTGTCAAGAAGATAGATGACATTGTTTAGTTTTTATGAAAGCGAAGTTGAGTTAACTTACCAACTCTGTGTCAAAGCCCGGCAAAAGAAAACTTTGAATCACAACCTAAGAGTCATTTTTTTACCTAAAAACAGTTGTAATAAAGAAAAAACACAAAACGTTCAACAAAACATAGTTTATTTACCATCTTCTACTCTAAAGAGCGAGTTTTTAATTGACAAAGTTGTTCCAGGACACTTCATGTAAAAGCTCACGAAGGGCTTAACAATACGATAACTTCAAAGAGCAAAAGTCCAACAAAAAAGATCTCAATCGTCTAAAAAATTATACCAAAGCAATCGTAGAATTTTTTTGGCAGTCTGAGATATCAGATGAAAGATAAGAAACTATTAGGAAGTACCTTATAGAGTGATTTTGTCCAACACCTCTGTCCACCATTTTGTTTTTCAAAACTGCTCTATTTTCTAACTTAGCTTTTGGCGCTAGATGAAACGCTGCGTGCTGATTGGTGAAAATTCAATTTCATTGTTTTTCCGGTGTTTTCATTGGCTAAAGCCAGGGTAGAGTTATTTTAACTCCTCTTTCACTCTATCAGGTAGAGTTGTTTTAGTCCCAGAGACAGAGTTGATTTTACTCCACTTTCCATAACTCCAATACTAGAGTAAAAACAACTATAGTTCCTGTTCAGAGGAGTAGATTTTACTCCTTCTTTGGAGTCATTTTTACTCCTTTCAAATTACTCTCCTTGGCACCTCTCCTCTACCGTAAGAGTAAAAACTACTCTCTAAAATTTACAGTGCAGCCTTGAATTCTCATCAGAATTATCTATCACACTACTAATTTCGATTTTTTAATTACAATAAGAAGTGTTGGCGTAAGTCATCGATCCACGTTTAGTGAAATAAAAACATTCCGTGACACTTCTCCGATGAATCAGAACCCGGCAGCTGGCAGACAGTAGATGGCGCCACCTTTACAGCACTGTCAATCTCTCTCAATGTTGACAATCCTACTAGAAATCGATTGAATTTCTCCCTCGAAGAAAACATGAAATGAAAGACAATGCAAAGACGTGCAAAGAAAAAAACGCCGAATGAATGCCCAAACTCATTGGAAAAGAGTATCTATTTCGAATGTATTAAAAAACGAGGACAGGCTTTCCTTCGAGAAAAGTAGATTTCACCAAACGTGGGCATCAAAAGTCGGTCTTTTAAACATTTTGAGCGCCCCTTGGCTTTATAAAACTAGATGACTACTCCACAGGAAACATTTCAGGCAGGGTCACCTGCCCTCAAAAACTCATCGCCTTTACGGGTCATTTTTCCCGAGCTTGGCGTCCCTAAACTCATGGACGAACTCCCTTCCGACTAGGGGGAGACCCCCCTGGTCCAGTATATCGCCAAAGAAAGGTCAGGGAAAATGAAACAAAACCAAAAGAACAGAACTAATCCAAGCCCAGGAAAAATGACCACCGTAGTTCGCTAAGGCGAGCTCAAGGGAATGCCCAATTGGACAATACGCTTGTGGGGTCATTTCCCTATACTCGAATCAATTTTGGGGGAAAGAGGGATACCTCCTAGCTGTGAGAAGAACCCGCGGAAGAAATCGTTTGAGAATGGACTTGATCGGACAGCGTTCGTCGGTAGCCGAGACGATAGGAACGATATCAGGTGAAGAAATCCCGTGCCCACATTGACATTTGCATAAGAAAAGACAAGCACCGAGCAATATGCAGCACTCTCAGTAGGACAAGCTACTTGCATTTCGTACCCTTCTGTTGCGTCTACAAGGGGCTTCTCGGCAAACGTCCGCCCAGCAGTGAGTTGTCGCCTGCAGCACCTCAACTGAGGACCTTCGCTGCACCGTGCCTCTGTTCGAAATATATTTGATTTTGGAAGTTGAAAACGAAAAGGAGAAACAAATAAAGAAAAGAACTTTGCAGCTCCACCACTATTCACGATAAATTCGGTTGAAAAATTGAAAAACGAAAACAGAAAACACAAGGAAAAGAAAATCGTCTTCACAACAAATCTTTATGATGGCACAGACCCTTGTCTAGCCCTTACTACTATATGCGGCTAAAACCCTTATCCGTTCCAGACCTTTAGGCGCCCGACATGGACCCACATCCGCTAGCCTTAACTCGACTTAGATCCTTTCTCGGTCTTGAGCTTAGCTCCACTAAGGACATTAATAGGCCAGATCTTGACAAGGCGCAAGCACGCAACCTAGCCCTTGCCTCGGCTTAGATACGAATAAATTAGACCAGCCTTCGACTTGATTAGGCCCTCACTCGGTCTAACCCTATGGCTTGAATCGTTGCATGTAGACACTAACTTAGTCAGCCCTTGACCAAACGTAGGCCCTAACATGGTCGGCTCTTGACTCATCCTAGAGCCTTACTTGGTTTAGTCCTTAGCTCGGCTTGGACTCTAACTCGGCCAGCCGTTGACTCGGCTTAGGCACCCACTTGGTCTAACCCTTGACTAAGCTTAGACACTGGCTTGGCCAGTCATTGACTCGGCTAAGGCCCTCACTGGGTCTGGTCCTTGACTAAGCTTAGACCCAAACAAGACAGAAGAACTTCTCTGCTCCACCATCCACTATTTGCAATAAATTCGGTCTGACAAATCTTTGAGTTGACTGAGGCCCTTGTCTAGCTCCTACTATATACCATGTACGGCTAAAACCCTTATCCATTCCAGACCTTTAGGGGCCCGACATGGACACTCATCTGTTAACCCAACTTAAAACCTTTCTGGGTCTTGTGCTTAACTCCACTTAGCCTTCGACTTAGGCTCGACTTAGGCTCTCTTGAATTTGAGCAAGTGAACCCTCACTTGGTCAGCCCTTGACTAAACTTAGACCCTTTCTTGGTCTTGTGCTTAGCTCCACTTGGGACATAAATAGACCAGATGTTGACACGGCTAGCACTTAATCACGCAACTCGACTCAGTTCTCAAGTCTGCCCTTGACTTGGCTTAGGCCCCCACTCGGTCTAGCCCTTGACTAAGCTTAGACCCTAACTTGGCCAGCTCTAAACTAGGCTTAAGTCCTCACTGGGACTAGCCCTTGACTAAGCTTAGACCTTCGACACGGCTTATGCCCTAACTCGGTCTAGCCCTCGACTTGGCTTAGACCCTAACTCGGCCAGTCAGTTAGACTTAGCTAGCCCTTGACGCGGCTTAGGCCCTCACTGGGTCTAGCCCTTGACTAAACTTAGACCCTAAATTAGCTAGCCCTTGACGCGGCTTAGGCCCTCACTGGGTCTAGCCCTTGACTAAACTTAGACCCTAAATTAGCTAGCCCTTGATGCGGCTTAGACCCTAACTCGGCCAGCCCTTGACTCGGCTTAGGCCCTTACTCGATCTATAGCCCTTGACTTGGCTTAGACTCTATCTCAGTTAGCCTTTGACTCCGCTAAGGTTTCACTCGTTCTAGCCCTTGACTTGGCTTAGACTCTTTCTGCATTACAACATTCGAGCAGTGGCCTTTAAATTTTCCGTAGCTGAGGCACTTGACGAGCAAAACTGATAAAAGCATTTATTAAAAACGTAATAAACCCCGAAGTCCAAACCAAGGACGCACTTTTTGCGCGTAACAAAACAAAACAAAACAGATAATACAACTATTCGAAAAAATTGAAGAACAAACGCGAAATGTAGCGATAATTGCACAAACCAAAATTGACACGCCACAATGAAAACCGTCACAATAAGCCGAACTAATCGAGCACGAGGTAACCGAAGCGAGAAAAACGACGCCTAATTAGTATTCAGTGGCGGCAAATTTGAACTCAACAAGCAATGGGAATTATAAAAAATGTCAAAAACAGACCACAAGGCCATGAAGAGATTCGTTTAAGAGCCAAGAAAATCAATACTACGGCTTAAATCACAAAACCTTTCCACGGCTGGCAACCCTCTCTCGGCTGGCAACCCTATTTCGTGGTTCGTGAAAGGTCAAAGCCAACACGGCTAACATTAAATACCGCAGATTCACCGCGACAAGCAAGAAAATATGCCTCCCATCTTCGTTCTCCTGAGCAGACGAGCAAAAATCGCCACGTTTGATTCTGATCCATTGGACAACTAAAAGCATCTTCTTCGACTCGAAGACACAAGTCATGTTTCATTCGCGGATTCCAAGAACGACGGCAGAAATAAATAAAGTCATCAATGGTTTCCAAGCTGACGATCCTATTTTAATTTGAAGATCTGGGCTGAAAATCTATCATCTTGAAGCCATGAAAGGTGTAGAAACTGCTGGGCGGACGATCTATCATCTTGAGCGACTCTGTCTTGCAGTCAACTTCGCGGCAACTGACACTTATGCATAATTAATAAAATAATTAAATAATGCTAATGGCGTCATCCGGAAGGCTCATGAATATTCAATGAGTTTGAATATATTACTGAGAAGAATTTCGTTTTGGTAAATTGCTTCAAAAGCATAACCGAACACGAGGAAACGTAAACGAATAAATGAACAAAGTATTTCTTTAGTTTAAAAGCTATATTTGAGGTTTTAAGAAGCCTTGTAGTGATGACGATATGTTTTGGAACTTAGATGGCTTCATACCGAAGAAGGCCACAGGAAGCCCAAACTATTAAGGTCTGGCAACCCCTGGGATTTTGACTTGCGCGGAGCGGTGTTCAAACGAGGACGCAAGTTGCAACACAGGCAGCCCAGCCACTTCTCCTGAGGCTTTTTAATTATAATTTATTAATCAAAACGCAAAAAAAAATCAAAATTAAAGAAGAAAATGCGCGCGCTTTTGTTTATTCTCTACTTTCACATTCCCCATAATGCCCTCTGTTTTTGGGGGGTAGTTATTGTAATTCAAATGTATTTGATTTTAATAACAACTGATTTGATTAGCATTACAATAACTACCCCCCAAAAAACAGAGGCATTATGGGGAATGTGAAAGTAGAGTATAGTTTGCTTGGCGCGCGCGCTTGGGATTCCTGTGGTATATTCGTTCCGATCCCGCGGGACAACGTGCAGGACACAAACTGCAAACTGACAAGGTGTGAAACACGAGACACGTGATGGACGGATGTGTGCCCCAGGGCTTGCCCCAGGTTGATTGGACACATTTCCGTGAAGCGCTCGGGGTTTTTCACTCGTTGAAGTATCGTAAAGTCGAACAGTCTCTGAAGGGAAGTTTGACGTACATGTGTGAACGTGCTTGATTAGTACTCGTGCCAGGCCTCTGGCCGCACGAGGTAAAACATGCAGCGAGTTTTGCATTATTATTCACTACTTCCCGTCGACCTTCCCATCATGCCTTTTACTAACCACATGGCCGAGCCTGCAATTAATGGGTCAGAAGTTATCTTTTCTAATCCTGGCTGTGGGTTTCCTGTCGCTAAACCACATGGATAACAAGCCAAAGCTGAAAAATACCGACGAAAATATGGACTTTTTGGGCCAAACTGTGTACCATGACAAGCGAAATCTGACATTCTTCACTCGTCAGAATGTTCAGATTGTTGCTAAGTTGTATTTTAATGACGAGGAGATCTTAAACACTGAGATCATCAACCCTTCCACTCGTGAGGGAGCTGTCCTAGCAGCAAAAAATGAGGAGACTATTAATAATATAGTCGCTACCCCTTCCATTCGTGAAGGAACTGTCCTAGCAGTGACTGTTCGATTGACAGTCGATAACGAAGAGACCATCAGAGTTAAAATGGTCGCTACCTCTTCCATTCGTAAGAGAGCTGTTCTAGCAGCGGTTGCTCAAAGAGCAGCCATTAACGAAGAGACCACTAGTGAAGCCGAACAGTCAAAGTATTACAAAACAAGCAAACTGAAATATTACCAGATGTCACTGAGTATTACAAAATAATGAAGGTGTCATTCTCATTTGATGTACATAAATTCAATGTTATTTTATTCAATGCAATAGTGGAAATCAAATTCTTAATTGATGAAATAAATACCAATGTTGGATATTATCAGTATTGTGTTGTTTTGTGTATTTTACTTGTGTCAAAAATTTAAAATTAAACAAGAGGTACACTTACCTTGCAGGATAATTGTAATTCTCCGAGTCCATATGGAGCAATTATGACCTCATTATGCGTTTCCTATTCGCGCATGCGCAAAGAACCACTCTTTGAAGTCAATTGGTATGCAAATGAGAACATGCTATATAACATCGTGTAACCACCGTGACCGACCTCTTCCTATTGAGTGCAGCACATTAAAAAACGGACTTTTGCCACATATATACCTCTTGTTTAATTTTCAATTCTCCTCATCCATATTCCGCATTATGACCTCATTATGCGCTTTTTGAAGTCATATGGCAAAAGGTTGAGAGAAGTATCAAATGAAAATATCAAATTGATTACTTTAGTCTTTATTTCGTATTGCGTAGACTTTACGACAAAATAAGTTCGCCTAATGGAACATTAACAATGGAACGTTTGTAATATTTAGAGAAAGTTTTCTCCTTTGACCAATTGGCTAATTTCAAAATATCAGCAACAGAGGTCCAACTTAGAAAAGCCTTAGATGTGGCAGCGCTCCAAGTACTATGGGCCTTGAATTCGTTAATATCTAGTCCAGAACGTTTTAATATTTCTTTAATCCATCGAGCTATAGTGCTTGTGCTGATGGCCTTGTAAGGTTTACGGAAAGAAACAAATCATTGATTTTCTTTCGACACACCTCGACACTGACTCGTTTGGTTTACATATTCTAATAAATGACAATAAGGACAAATAGGTTTATCATCATTGGACAATTTGGGTAGAATGACCTGCAAGGAATTATTTCCTGGACGACTAGTTTTCAGTCTACTTGTGACATTAAATACTACTTGACTTGGCTCGATCTTCATATGATCAATACATAATGCTTGCAATGTTTGCCCTCTTTGGGCGGTCGACAGAGCTGTCAGAGTGGCTAATTTCACACTTAACTCTTTAAGGGATAGCTTTTCTAGTGGAGTTAAAGTTCTCATATAATCGGTGACTTTGGACACGTCCCAAGTTAAACTGTAGCGTGGTACAGGGGGTTTGCACACATAAACTCCTTTCAGAAAACGACTAACCACATGATTAGATCCAAGATCACGCCCTGTTACTGCGTGGATTGTAGTAGCTATCGCCGAGCGATACGTGTTAACAGTACTGTATGTCCTCCCTTGATCGTACACATTGAGCAAAAAGTCAAGAAATCATGTTACAGGTGCTTGAAATTTATCTGTCTGGAATCGATCACACCAGCTAATCCACTCCTGCCATGGTTTCTTGTATTGTTTTTGGGTTCCCAAAGTCCACGACTTGATGATGATCTCGGTAGCGCCGGCCCTTTGAAATTCCTGGACTTTCGAGACCTTCCCTGACACAGGCCACGCGGCTAGGACCAGCTGACTGCGGAGTGGGTGCAGTCTCCGGTTGTGTGGCAGCATTAGTAGATTGGACCATTGAGGGAGCAACATTGGGCGATCTGTCAGTAGGCTGAGAAGGACTGGATACCAGACCTGCGTTGTCCAGACTGGAGCTACAAGTAGTACGCACGCCTGGTCTTGTTGCACTTTGCTCAATACTCTTGGGATGAGGCTGAAGGGAGGAAAAGCATAGTTGAGTTGTTTGCCCTAATCGAAAGTAAATGCGTCTGTTGCCGACGCCTCGGGGTCTGGACGCCATGAAACGAATTGTTTTAATTTGGTGTTTAGGCGCGATGCAAACAGATCGATCTCTGGGAGCCAGAGTCTTTCAGTGAGCCACCCAAAAATAGTCGGGTGCAGGCTCCACTCGGTGCGGTCATTAAAATTTCGAGAGGAAAAATCAGCATATGTGTTGTTTTCCCCTGGGATATACTGTGCTACCACAAAAATGTTGCGCTCGAGACACCAAAACCAGAATTGACGCGTTAATTCATTTAACTTGGGCGATACCATGCCACCCATCTTATTGACATAGCCAACGACAGTAGTGTTGTCTGTTCGAAGACATACACGACAATTGTTGGGGATAAAACACTGTAAGGATAAAAAGGCTGCTAAGAATTCTAAGTAATTAATATGGTTTTGACCCTCGCTTATAGACCAGTGACCTCCAGTGGACTTGTCACCGCATTTGGCGCCCCAACCCGAGTTACTAGCATCGGATTCGATCGTGTGTGTAAAAGGCGGGGGTTTTAATGATTTCCCATTATATTTGTCAATGTGGTCAATGATCCACGACAAGTCTGAATGGGCTAGTTTGGTTATCGTTACTAAGTCGTCATATTCGGCTCCCTGCGGAATATCCTTGGATTTACAAGCTTCAATGGATCTATAAAAGAGAGGCAAATAATTGATTGCTGGAAAAGCCGATACTAATAAGCCAGAAACTTCAGCAACTTGGCGAATTGTGGCCGTTTTAGTATTAAGTAACTTTTGGCATGCTGAAGTGATTTTGTGGATTTTTTTCTCTTGGGAGCGAGATAGTCATGCAAATTGAGTCAATAATGAAGCCCAGATAATTAATACTAGAAGCGGGCTCAGTACACGATTTGGCAAAGTTCACTTTATATCCAAGCTTCGTTAGCATCTCAATTACCGTGTCTACATGTTTCTTACATTCATCCTTTGTTGATGCTACTATCAGAGTATCATCTATGTAATACGAAGTGCTGATGCCGCGAGATCTCAGATTTGAATAAACAGGTTTTAGTACTTTGGTAAAGGTACGCGGTGCTAGGCTATAACTGAAAGGTAAACATACAAACTCAAATAGCTCTTGCTTCCAAATAAAGCGTAAATATTTTCGGTACGACTCATGAATAGGCATCCGACAAATCAACAGAGGCTAAATAATCGTTACTGTCGATTAATTCACAAGCAAAATGGATGGTTTCCATTTTAAAATGTCTTTTAACAACAAACTGGTTCAATGGTTTGAGATTGATAACCGGCCTCAGACCACCCGTTTTCTTTGGAACCAGAAATAGATTGGAGATAAATTCTCCTTCCTTACGTTCTGCATGCATAATTGCACCTTTTTCTAGAAGCTTTGCTACTTCAGTATCAATGGCTGCTCGTGAAGAATGGTTCGGAACGGTCCACGGCTGGGTCGTCTTCTAGCAGAGCTTCTTCTTCTTCTCTTAGCTCAGGATTACTCATATTTCTAGAACTCGAGCAACATAAAGATATAGCGTTAGTGCAAAGCACTGGAACGATTAATAAGCAGAAAGCAAGTTAAAAGGATAAACTTCAGAGTAGTTCTTACCTAGTTTTTCGTCGCACGAAAAAGGAAGAGGTCGGTCACGGTGGTTACACGATGTTATATAACCATTTATTATATACATAACTAGAATTCTATATCATAAAGCCTTCAAATAAAATTCTATATGCTTATATTTCACATGTGAAAAAAGGCAATACGTCCAATCAGCGTCGCAGTACAGCACTTTTCACATGTGAAAAATATAACCAATCAGGAATCGAGGATTGAAATCTTCAGCCAATCAGAGAACGAAAAAGGACACTTAAATGGCTTTCTGGGCAAAAACATGTTTGTTTTTGAAAATTTTCAAATATGGTGAGCCACTTTGTGTCACTAGAATCTTCAACTGACTGAGTTTATCGGAAAAAAAAAAAGACAAACAAAAATACTTTAAGTAAAACAACGATTGACCTGGCTTTGCTGCAAGAGTTTTTGAAGACAAAACAAGCAGAGAAAGACGTTGAAACCGCCGAACTGAATGAGATGTAGGCTGCCTTTCTCATCGAAGTAAGTTAAAAAGATGGAGAAGATTACGGGCCAGCTACTTTGAGATTAGTTTATAATTATCAAGCTTCGACCGATATCTAAGAAACAGAGGAAGGTCAATTGAAGATTTAGAAAAACTCGAGATACACTGGTTGCGAAGCAAAAAAAGTTGAAAAAGGAAGGAAAAGGGAACAAACCAAACGCAGCACGAAACCTTACGGATTACGAAGTTGACATCTTGTTCAGCAAAAACCTGTTGGGTTGTTCGACCCCTGAGGCCTTAATCAACACATTATGGCTTAATAACACACAGTACTTTGGTTTGAGAGGTTGTAAGGAGCACAGAGACATGAAATGGGGGGATATAAAACTTCAAACCAGTGCTGATGGAACTGAATACCTTGAATACAATGAGCGACAGACTAAGACAAGAACGGGAGCTGAACCAAAGGACACACGTAAAGTAAAGCCAAAAATGTTTGCTGTAGTTGGAAGTGACAGAGACCCGGTACAATTTCATCACATCTACGCCTCAAAAAGACCAGCCGGATTTCTCACTGATGAGAGTCCGTTTTATTTATCGATTAACCAAGCAAACCCACAATCGTCGAAGCCATGGTTCAAGTCGGCGCCAATGGGAGTGAACAAGTTGAACTCCCTAATGAAAACGATGGCTGAAAAGGCGCAGTTAAAATCTTCAATTGACGAGTTTATCGGGGAAACTGAAAAGACAAACAAAATACTTTAAGCAAAACAACGAGAGACCTGGCTTTGCTGCAAGAGTTTTGCCAAGACAAAACAAGCAGAGAAAAACGTAAAAACTTCCGAACTGAATGAGCTGTAGCTACCTTTCTCATTGAAGTAAGAAAAAAAGATGGATAAGATAGATTACGCCGGCTTTTTTGAGATTGTTTATAATTATCAAGCTTCGACCGATACTTAAGAAACAAAGGTAGGTCACGAAGTTAGAAAATATCCGCAGTGGACCATTCAATATTGTCATAAAGTAAACCAAAGTCCTGACTTGTCTTTCCATGACCAAACAACTGAGCGTCGCCGTTATATCAGAGTTGGATAGCGATTAAAACTGTTGAATTAAGGACTAACAGACTTTGTTTTCTAATATAAGCGTTGTGATAGCCGGTTTTGACTTTGAGACATCTTCAACTTTAGATTACTATTACATAAGTAATTTTATTTTGTTTTGTTTGTAGAAAAAAAGGTTGGCCGAGTTTGCCAGCTTCATGCTCGTCAGTTTGATTCAAGAGGAAATAAAACCATTTTTATGTATGAATTCTAGTTATATATATGATAAACAGATCACACCATAGAAAGTGCTTTGTACGGGGTTATATTCACTCGTTTGTGTTAAACACTCGCTCGTACCTCGCTCATTCGTGTTTTGACACAAACAACTCGTGAATATAACCCCGTGCGTCGCACTTTCTATGGAGTAATCTCTATGTATTGTACTGACGTGATAGCACCAGATGGGCTCAGTTCACAAAAAATCATCATATTTCAACAAAAGCTTTTAAATGATACACTTTTTTTTGTAAAAGAGACGAAAAGTTAAAACCTACGTAACTTGCCATTTTATTAAAATTTCCCATAGAATTTAAGGCTTGACCACGTTGAACCGCGCCCTTCGGTGGTAATTAGTCAGCACTTTGCTGCGATAAAAGGGTTTTAAGTGCAATTCTATGCTAATTATATTGGTTAGCACGTATTTCACAGATAGATTGATGGCACTCACCGGCGTGAAACAAATCAAATAGTCAATGTCTTATAGTCAAATAGTCAATTTCTAATAGTCAAATAGACAAAAGAAAACAATAAAAAAGACATAACAGGTTTCAAAACTTACTTTATTTCTGTTTATAACTGAGTGTTTACAATCTTCTTGTATACATTTTTGCAAATTCTCAGCTGGAATAAATTTTCGTTCTCAATGAGTCAGAATAAACCACCGACCAAGTGTCAAAATGCACAGCAAAACTAAATCAAACTTTTATGCCTAACATTAGCTTGATAACTTTGAAAATCAGCTCATTTCATATAAATAATTGTTTCGAAATCTTATATGAACATAAAAACTTATGAAGCGTCCTAAAACACCCCAAAAAAAGTATTTTTTGCAGTCCAAAACTGGTAGCATTGTTACATGAGACTGTAAGCGACAGTCACAACAAAACTCCAAAAACTTAAGTCACTCATAAAAATCTCAAATACCTTAAAAGTCCGCTCATTTACAGCGAAGAATTGTTTCCAAGTCTTGTATGAACATAAAAGCTTTTGAAATTTTCAAAAACTTCTTCCAAGAAGTAATTTTGTAGTCCAATAATAAAACCAGCACCGTTTCAAGTAAACTTGTGAGCGTTTTTCATTCATGGTAGGTGAATGTTGCTAGGCGAAAACTTTTTTAGATTTCGGAAAACTCTCGCGTACTCACGATAGCTATCGATTGTTCACGACATCCCTCGACAACAAAACGAGTGAAAAACCCCGAGCGCTTCACGGAAATGTGTCCAATCAACCTGGGTCACACATCCGTCCATTGCGAGTCAAAGCTTCCCAGGTGAAATTCTCGTCAAATAACAAACTTTGAACGCTCAAACTTTTAAGTTGTTTGGACATAAATACTTTGTTTACATATTCGAAGAAAAATCGATATTTTCTTTCTTAACTGGTGAAATACAAGCGAAAATGTATTTTGTCACGTGACCCGTGTTTCGTACCTTCTCACAAACTAGTTTTATCCCGAGGGATCGCCACAGGAAACCCATTCACAACAAGCGCGCGCTCGTCCCGCGGGATATCGGGACGATATTACCACAGGAAACCCATGCATAACAAGCGCGCGCGCCAAGCACATTAAAACAAGCGCGCGCATTTTTTGTCTTTTTGGCGTATCAATAAAATAGTAAATAAATTATTAAAATCAACATGGTCAGGAGAAGTGGCTGGGCTGCCTGTGGTTGCAAGTCAAAAGTTGTGCCTCCTTGCGTTCACGGCTGAGATTAAGCTCGGCAAACTCAGCCAGCCTGTTCAACCGGGCTGGTTGGACTTCCATGGTCATAACTTCCAAGGGCGAAGTGTATTTCGAGTGATGTGCCAACAGTGTTTAATACCTTCAGCACCACTCGGTCAAGGTGACAAAACCGTCTCATTTGCATGTCTGAAGTCATGAATGCGGAAAAAACTATCCAGTACTTGATTTTATGTTGTTTATTACCATATTAGACTAACTCATTTGCATGTCAGAGAGTGGTTTCCATTAGAGTGTAATACACTAAAGTGTGTTTCACGAGTTAATGAAAACCACTCTGACTACCTGTTATCATCGAACTGTGAAATACTAATTAGCTATCAGTGAATAGCAGTCAAAATTCAACAAAAGGAAACAATGGAATTGGGATCTACTAGTGTGTATTAGCTTAGTAACTATTTCACAGTCCGATGAAAATCACTCTATTTGAAATTGCTCTATTACGATTGAAGTTTTTACACAAAACAACTGAACAATCTGATCATTGTTACCGAAGGAAATCTTCTATCAAATCGCTATCAAATTCACCACATCGATATTAGTAAAATTACCGAGTTTCGTAAAGATTGCCCTTAAACTGACGAAGATATGAATTTTTAAATGTAAGCATTTGGTGAAAATTTTTGTAAAGAAATGTATGTCTTTAATAGCATGATAACGAGGCTCGCCGTACATATGATGCACGTCCACCGTATATTTCTTTGTAAAAATGTTAAGTTTTAAAAATTCATATCTTTGTCAGTTAATGAGCAATCTCCCCGAAACTTGAGTCTTTCCGATAAATCACGCTTGCGTATATGGGTGTCTATTCCTGATTCCCAACATTCCACAGGAAGCCCACACGAAAACGTTTCGAAAGAGTTAAACAAAGGACGTCAGGTCATGCATCGCAGTTCGCAGCTCAATTCGTCAATTCAACTCGCGACGAGTACACTCCATCGGCATAAACTATGAAAAAAAAGTATTTTTTCTTCGTTTTGCTAGCACTTTGTTTTCTAGTTATTATTAGTCTTCGAAAACTGCTAATTGAAAGTGATGTTAGTCATCTGTTAAAGAAAAGCTACTCCAACTTAACTGCCAAAACGGATCGACATCGGAGCAGACAGGAACTGAAACTTGTTTTGTTCTACACTCATTGGTTTGGTCGAACACGGTGGCCATGGAATATCGCAGAAGATGACGGCCAACCTTGCTCTCACAAGTGCCAACTTACCTATAACAGAAGCGATCTGGCTCGAAGTGATGCTGTTATTTTTCATGCAGTCGATATTCCAAGTGCTCGGACATTGAGAACACTAACTCGAAATGACCGTCAAAGGTGGGTTTACCTAAGCCACGAGAATCCATACAATGTCAATCACAAAAGCGCTCCGTACAACGGTATTTTCAACTGGACGGCGACTTATCGAAGAGACGCGGATGTTGTCTATCCAAATGGATTTTTTCGAGAGATTCACTCTCCAAACGAGATACCCAAAGATCATTTCAGCACAAACTACGCAAAAGGAAAGGACAAGCTTATTGCTTGGGCAGTAAGTCACTGTGGACGGGTTAGAGACAAAGTTGTACAAAAGCTTCAAAAGTTTGTTCCAGTCACTGTGTTTGGGAGTTGCGCTAAGCTATTCCGCGGCAATGAAGGCAACCAAAACAAATGCCAAAGAGGCTCCAAACAATGTTCGTCTTTGCTAAAAACCTTCAAGTTCTACTTGGCATTCGAAAACGAAATTTGTGCCGACTATATCACTGAGAAATACTGGGAAACGCCATTTGACTACAATATGGTTCCGATAGTTTTGGGATCTGATTACGATCCTCAAGTCGCAATTCCTGGTTCTTTCATAAATATTGTAGATTTCTCATCTATAGAGGCTTTAGCCAACTATACCAAGTATTTAGATAAAAACGATACAGCTTACAATGAGTATTTTCAGTGGAAAACAAAGTACAAGCGATGGAGGGGGAACTCGTGGACATGTCTATTGTGTGCCATTCTTCATAATAAGACATTGCCCAAAAAGGTTTACAATAATTTTGAAGAATATTGGGGAGCACAAAGCTCCTGTGGTAGACATAACGCAAAAATAAAAAGATTGATAGACTGAAATGTGCTTCAGAGTCGACGCCTAGTTTTGCGAATGACTCGGCTGGAGTTTTGTTTATAAATGAACTAAATTAATGCTGTGGTTTTCTCGCCCTAAAGATTACCATGGGTTCCAGGTGTTTAACTAAACGTTTTGTTCCCGACGGTCGTTTTTCTTTCACTTTCAAGTCTGGAATACCCTGCGAGCAGAGGCAATTTCCCTCGCGCTTCAACGAAGATGAACATATAGGTAATGATCTAAAAATATTGAAGTCGGTTGCACCATTGTGGTGAAATCTGGAGTCTAAATTAGACTGGTCAGGGGTGTTGTCGATCTAAAGAATAGAGGTGAACGTGTTGGAAAGTAAAGCTTGTAGTCACTATTGTAAAATATTAATAGTACCTTTTATTCCACCATGAAAAAATTTGAATATTTACCTGTCAGAGGCAACGACGGTCTAGTAACTGTAGAGTGATTTATGATCTTATAACACTCTCGTATAGGTTTTGTCAAAATATACTATACTCCAAGCTAGAGCTTAGACTGAATGAGAGGGAAAAATCATTTCAAATTTCACTCCATTGGTTTTCAACTCAGACATTAGCACGAAACAAAAATGGTTCTCGAAAGCGACAGAAAGAAACTTGATCATTTATAGAGAACATGGCGAATGAACCTCTCGGTCTAGACTGTGAGAACTGTGTTGGACGTTGCTAACAAAGAAATTAAAAAGCTACAAAAAAGTCTCCAGAATACATCCAAAAATTGTCAACAAGAACTCAACGACAAGGAAAGAGAACTATTCGAGCTTCAAAACATCATCGATGATAAAGAGAATTAATGTAATAGGAGTTCAGCGACGTGAACTTCAGAAGACTTATGCTAAGTAAGGAAAGTAAGGAAAGTGTTACGAGAAGGACTAGTCGGGATCGCCTGCTCTACTAACTCGTTTATTAGACTTTGAACAAGAGCTATTTACAAGCTATAAGCAAAGGTTGGTACTACAAGGCGGGATAGAGCCAGGCCAACCAGAAAGACTTTCCTTAGTCAGAGTGGCTGTCAGAAGGAGTTCCTTACTCGACCACTTTCCTTACTTAGGGCTGTACTTTCCAATCAACACTGAGTCGTACCCCGAACTTGCCTCGCTAGTTTGTACAAAGACTAAAGAGTGTGCGAGTGTAACAAATATCGACAGTACTAGTCCTTGAATAACAACTAAACTAAACCTAGCTAAACCTAATTTCCTGTTTACATCACGTTTGGAGTCAAACAGAACTGAACCACGTTGGTCTGTTTGGGTTATAGTGAGAGAGGGTGCGTCACACATGATCAAAACAATACACAAATCCTACAATCAAAACGGTCAAGGTTACAACACTTAAAATGCGTAACAACTGGTTATACAATTTATTGACGATCAGAAACAGTTACGGAAAAAAGTGTAGAAATTTCAAAGAAATTACGTTGTGAGCCGTCGTATTTATAGAAATTGTTAATAAAATCATGTTCAAATCTTCAATTGATGGTGTCTTGTTCTTTACTGACGCATGAAATTGAAATAGACAAACGTTCAAATCAGGTTTAGAGGTAAGGACTTCTTTGATCAACCATCAAAGTGTTTTGATGGGATCGACACAATAAACTAAAGTGTTTCAACACAACCTGTTTTACAAGGATGCCGTGTCAAAAACTGAAATATAATGATATATCGTAAATGCAAAATTAGCACAAGGAGCTAAGGGCAGAACTAGAGTCGCGTCATATGGTTTTAAAAGACCTTAAAATAGAAGAAGCTGATCTGAGTTCATTTGGTAAACTATTCCATAGAAAGCCGCCAACGGTAACAAAAACTTTTCTTATAGTAATTTGTACGTGGCAAAGTATTTCTCAAATTATAGATAGTTACATCACTACGATCGATAAATTTTGATGAAGGATAATCTGAGTTAAATTATTCATGATTGATTTAGCAACAACCCTTGGCTTTTCTAGGGTTACCCAGCCCAAACTACGAAATATGTCGCTGGTACGCGTGTCATAGTTCGAAAAGGTTATGATTCGTGCAGCACGATTTTGAAGCTTCTGTAGTTTATCTGCAAGACCTTTATTGCATTCACCCCAGACTACGCTACAACTAGACGCACAATGGTGCGTTTACTCGTGCCCAAGTAGAATTGAGCCTGGCGTGGGATGCAGTACAACATAAATTAACATACTCGATCTTCATCTTTATAATGCACCAATCACACCATTACATGTTGCGGACCTCTAAGAAAAAGGACATTTGTGAAGTTTTTGAGATGTGCTTTCTGAAAGTCTTATCATCTTTCTGTTGTTGGAAGGCCACTACGGCGGCCGAGAGCGGCGATAAAAAAAGTCAAAGTGAAAATGTCAAAACGACAAAAAGTCAAAGTGAAAAATGTCAAAACGACAAAAAGTCAAAGTGAAAAATGTCAAAACGACAAAAAGTCAAAGTGAAAAATGTCAAAATGACAGAGGAGGATCACGGAAATTCCGAGGGTTGGGGGTCTAAATTAAAATTGAAGATTTTCCAAGGGAAAGGGGGTATAAAAACGTTTTTTTCCAGTTTTATGTTACATGCACAGTCTCGTTATTCTCTATGAACGACAGGACAATGAGCCAAAAGAAATCCTCTGGCCATTGAAGGGCATTTGAAATTCTTTGATGTATAGTTTCCCAGATTTTTCCGGCTTTTCACAGTGTAAACTTGCATTTTCGAAGGAGTCAGACAAAATGGCGACCATTCTCATTCTCAGTTCTCAGTCCCCCCAAATGTGGCGGAGGCGTCACAACAAGTACGCCACGTGGTCACGCAACGCAACTTATGTGCCCTACTATTATGCGAACTGTTTTTTACAACGGGTTGGATAAAATCACTCTACCAGCCTCCATTTGTAGCTACATTTTCAAAGTTTAAGTGTCATTGACTCTAAATATCAAATATACGCGTAAATTTGGCACTATAAGTAGACTTACCTTGACTCAAAGCAAAAATATATCATCAAAGAATAATTGTTCTCCATGTTGAAAGCATTGGCAACCGCATATCCATCAGAGGTCAGTCAAGTCCATAATCCTCTTTGAAGAAGCCATTTCAGGAGGAAAAATCAAGCGAAAGCTACAAAGCTCGAAGACTTTAAAAATATGTACCGCTGACCACGTCAATAATCACTCAAGGCTCACCACAGGTAACCCAGATATTCGATATTTGGCTTCGTTCTCCGCTTTTTTGGGGGAGGGAGGCGCAGGAAAGGAAGGAAGAAGGAAAGGAACCTATTGTTTTGCCCTCCAAATTGAGCTGCATTCTGACATGCTGCAAGGGGCCTAATAGGTTCTGAATCCGATTCAAGAGACACAGAATTAGCGATTAAAACGACAATGCAAACTATAATATAAAACCTTATGGTGAAAAAGTGCATGTCTAGATCTTTACTGTGCTACTGACTAAAACTAACCAAAATAGCACAAAGATACGCTACAGCTGCTGACTCAAAGGTCACAATCGTCAAGACATGTACTTCTGGTTGAATGAGTTAATTTTGCTGTAATAAAATAGACATGCATGTACTTCCAGTTGAATGACTTAAAGATTATTAATATAACAATACCCCACTATTTACAAAAAGAAGGAAACGATTTTGATAAGAATGTACTGAAATTTTGCACATTTCTTTTGTCGTTCAGTAATCCGTATTCCCAATCAAAAAATTCCGGGGATCATATAAGCGGCTATTGGGGATAATTTAAGCGGTGGGGATCATTTAACCGGCGATTTGGGAATCATTTAAGCGGCAGGGATCGCTTAAGCAGCGGGGATCACTTAAGCGGCTGTACAAGCGGCGAATGGGAATCATTCAGCCTAGTACCCAGGCGTTCCCCTGCGAGCGCGAAGCGCGAGCGAGACCTGGGGCGAGCGCGTAAGCGCGAGAGAACGCCTAGCGAATAATGCCAAAAGTGTCCCTGATTTGACCAAAAGTGTCCCTGATTTGACCAACAGTGTCCCTGACCTTTAGCGGACTTAACAACTTGAATTTTTAAAGTTTTTCCAACAATTTCGGTGGAATGAGTATCGACATTCACCAATATAGACCAAAAATTGGATTTTTACGAGTTTATATGTTTTTAAGAAAGCATAGAGGAAGATTATAGACTGTAAAGGGGATTTCAGAGTCAAGATACTACGCACAAGTACATTTTATTCAAATCTATTACATTTTCAAACAATCACAGTCTTAGCAGTGATTATGAAACTAACTGAGTGAAGTTTGTTTACAATAAAATTTGAATCGAACCCTGTTGCAGCTAAAGGGAACTTGATAAATATCAGATACATTACATTTATTACAGAGAAATATCTGACGGAGATTTGTTTTATTTTAAGTGCATAAATATATGTGGATTTAACTCAACTAGTGATAGTAGTCTGTGTAAATAAAGCAATTTCAATTCACCAGAAATTTTAGCGGTATAGATAGCCGTTAATTACTGAGAGATTTTACCTTCGAAGTGGTGAATCGAATAGACCGAACACAACTTATCGTATTGCTTCGATCGATGCGAACACACAACCGTTAGAGTTTTGAACTCAGTTCAATTCAGTTAATTTCACATATAGGGTGTCTTGTGAGATCCGGGAGCATTTAACTGTGAAGTTAACAGCCTCTTCTAAAGCATCACTTTGTCTCGAGTAGCGTCCGCCATCTTGAACTTTGGCATTATTCGCTAGGCGTTCCCGTTGGAGTCACTCTGTGACGTCACGTTTTGAAACGAGAGACGGGATAGCCTGGGGACTAGGCTGGGAATCATTTAAGCAGCGGGGATCATTTAACCGGCGATTTGGGAATCATTTAAGCGGCGGGGATCGCTTAAGCAGCGGGGATCACTTAAGCGGCTGTACAAGCGGCGAATGGGAATCATTTAAGCAGCGGGGATCATTTAAGCGGCGATATGGGGATCATTTAAGTGGCGGGGATCACTTAAGCGGCGGGGATCACTTATAAAGCGGCTGTACAAGTGTCCTTCTCATTAAAAGTAAACTGGTATATGAACGACTTTGAATGGTTTGTATAATGTGTAATGTGAGTATAAAGAAATTCATTCATACTCCAATCACGAGATCGTCAGCTCGTTTTCGCTGGATGTCAGAAAAGTTTGTAAGTTGATTACAATCGGATATTCAGTCAAACTCGATCAGGATCATCAATGTACGGAATTGCTACGTACTCCACGAGAAGAGGGTTACTGAAAAAAATCTTCGCTCGAGCGGTACGGAATTGCGGAAGATGCCCAAAATATGAAAAACACAATTTTTACTTTCGAAACCTAAAATTTCGAAGTGCTCTCTCTCTCTCTCTCTTGAACTGTTGTACATGCTACATGCTATTTTCGTATGAACGTGAAAATTCACTATTTTTGATTTTCTTAAAGCCTTTTATAATGAGCAAAATAGTTAAAGACAGCATTTCAAAATATTGATGAAAAAGATACTAAATGATTGCACTTATTTACCAGTTATATCCTTTAACTTGTTTAGATTTTACCCAGAGTTCAGCCGTTGGATTTTTTCCGGAAAATTGTAATCATAAACAACACGGGGGTGGGTACGGGGGAGTTGGCAAGTCCTGAAGCATTTCACCTTTCACTAGTGGGTTTAATAGCGCCAAAGTTATGGGTAGCCGAAGTTGGTTCTTTTTCTATAGAAACGTTCGGTGGTGTTGATTTTGCAGTAAAGCTTGGTTATTCTGATTTGTTTGCTACGATCGCTGACAATTAATGTCAGTCATTGAAACCACTAGAAACTAGTGAACGTGATCGCAGATCGTGATCGCTTTGAGTAAAAATCTGTTAAGCGAAAGTACTTCGTTTATTGACACCTTCCCGGTTCATTCGTGTACATTTCTTGCCTTTTCAGACTGTTGCCAAAACTCCAAAGAATATCTCGACCTGTCGAGGCTGCTGTTGAGCAAGATGTAACTGTGAAATAGGGACCTTAAGCAACCATGACGGCAACAAGGACGACGACGGTATAAAACAATGGCCTTAATTATTACAAAGCACAATAGATACACTAGCAAATGAGCAGAACTGCAAAGAAATCAACCGTATTCAGGACCTTTTTGCGATAACAAACATTCTCGACATCTCGTGCAGTTAAAGCAAAAGAACTTTTTATTAATTATGACATCTTGAATATTCATTGTTCAAGGCTCGTGGAATATTTGTACCTAGTTGAGCGTTGAACATATAATTTTAAATGTAAGCACAAAATAAACTAAAAGGGATTTGTTTTCACTCCATATGTTATGCGTCCTGCGTTTAGACATGTACTCACGGTTCTGACTACCGAGTATTTAATATGCTAATTTAGGCCCCGTAAACACATATGACTATTGAAGTCCACACTTAAACTATGACCGTTACACGATCGAAAACGATGGACGTTTTCGAATCTTTTTAGAGCCGTCAATACGAAGTAAATATAATATGTGCGAGACCAGTCACAGGCTACAAACTCTTCGGAATATGGTTATTCGGATATGTGTATATTGGTAAACTTTACTGCCCTAATGCTGTTGTAGATCACTAGCTGGTGGAGTGCCGCTGATGTAAATAAAGGATATTGTACTGCAATGTATTAACCGTCGTTTTTGAAAAACAGGAAAAGGTTTTGCCGGGTATCTCCAAAGATGTTCGTTTTCAAGCTGACCGGTTGCCCATAACTAGTTGCGTGTTATGGCCGGATAGGTGTTTTTGAGCCAGTTGTTGGCTGCTATTTAGATTCTGTGTCAGCAAATACGGCATTCTTAGGAGTCTAGCAAAAAGACTAAAAACACACACGAGTGATTTTAGAATGTTAATCGAAGACGGCGGACATAAGAAAGAATTTCAGTGCTCGTTAAAACAGATTCGTGAATACTAAAAGCCCGGTAAAATGTGTCATAGTGACACTGTAATAGATGGCTTTATGTTCTGGTAAGGCTCTGTTATGATTTTGACTCCTGAGTATTTTGCAAGACAGTAATGAAACTGCGCTGGCGTGGTTTGCTAATAAATAGCGAGGTGGAGTCTGAAGACGAGGCATCAAAGTCAGAAAATCTTTAATGTCGACACTACTATCCTTATTTACAGGAAGTTGAACAGCTGGCTGGCTTAGAGCTAGCAGAGTGAGGCTGCGATTTGGATATGTGTAGTCATCTTGTCAGTTCGTGAAGAACTGTTGCTAATGCAAGACCGGTTTCGGACTGTGAACGACAGGTCCTTCGTCAGTTGCTGGTTGAGTTGCTCGCGAGGAGCCGATGACTGAAGACTGCGATGAGTTCGCCGTTATTTATGCACTAACGCGGAACATAGAGAACCAATGAAATCAGTCTACAGCCTTATCATAGTCGAGACAATAGCTCACAAAGGCGGATGTGAGGAGACTATTGTTCGGATGTGATTAGACTTGCAGGATATTAGCTAACAATAGACGTGAATCTCTCAAGTCCAATGTATGGTGCGAAGTTATACCATAACATCAGTAGAGAAAACCGGAAGTCCTTTTGAATTTTAAATTCGCTGGGAGACTAGTGAAAGACGAATTATTCGTCGTTTTCAAAAGTGCAGGAATCATAAAATTCTTGTTGGCTATACATTATCAATAGGGGCGATTCGCTGTAGCGACTAATGAAAAGCGAGTTGTACGCCGTTATCAAAAGTGCAGGAATCACTTAGCCTATTACTGTGTCATTTCAAAGGTTCAGTAAAGTTAAACCTGTAGAATAAATAACCAGGAAAACTCGGTGGGCTGAAAAGCCGGTTGAGTACCAAGAAGAGTATGAGTAGACTTACGGGGGTACACGCGATTTTGAAGTCAAAGTAAATATAATATGTGCGAGACCAGTCACAGGCTACAAACTCTTCGGAATATGGTTATTCGGATATGTGTATATTGGTAAACTTTACTGCCCTAATGCTGTTGTAGATCACTAGCTGGTGGAGTGCCGCTGATGTAAATAAAGGATATTGTACTGCAATGTATTAACCGTCGTTTTTGAAAAACAGGAAAAGGTTTTGCCGGGTATCTCCAAAGATGTTCGTTTTCAAGCTGACCGGTTGCCCATAACTAGTTGCGTGTTATGGCCGGATAGGTGTTTTTGAGCCAGTTGTTGGCTGCTATTTAGATTCTGTGTCAGCAAATACGGCATTCTTAGGAGTCTAGCAAAAAGACTAAAAACACACACGAGTGATTTTAGAATGTTAATCGAAGACGGCGGACATAAGAAAGAATTTCAGTAGCCTGTGACTGGTCTCGCACATATTATATTTACTTTCATTGGTTCTCTATGTTCCGCGTTAGTGCATAAATAACGGCGAACTCATCGCAGTCTTCAGTCATCGGCTCCTCGCGAGCAACTCAACCAGCAACTGACGAAGGACCTGTCGTTCACAGTCCGAAACCGGTCTTGCATTAGCAACAGTTCTTCACGAACTGACAAGATGACTACACATATCCAAATCGCAGCCTCACTCTGCTAGCTCTAAGCCAGCCAGCTGTTCAACTTCCTGTAAATAAGGATAGTAGTGTCGACATTAAAGATTTTCTGACTTTGATGCCTCGTCTTCAGACTCCACCTCGCTATTTATTAGCAAACCACGCCAGCGCAGTTTCATTACTGTCTTGCAAAATACTCAGGAGCCGATGACTGAAGACTGCGATGAGTTCGCCGTTATTTATGCACTAACGCGGAACATAGAGAACCAATGAAAGTAAATATAATATGTGCGAGACCAGTCACAGGCTACTGAAATTCTTTCTTATGTCCGCCGTCTTCGATTAACATTCTAAAATCACTCGTGTGTGTTTTTAGTCTTTTTGCTAGACTCCTAAGAATGCCGTATTTGCTGACACAGAATCTAAATAGCAGCCAACAACTGGCTCAAAAACACCTATCCGGCCATAACACGCAACTAGTTATGGGCAACCGGTCAGCTTGAAAACGAACATCTTTGGAGATACCCGGCAAAACCTTTTCCTGTTTTTCAAAAACGACGGTTAATACATTGCAGTACAATATCCTTTATTTACATCAGCGGCACTCCACCAGCTAGTGATCTACAACAGCATTAGGGCAGTAAAGTTTACCAATATACACATATCCGAATAACCATATTCCGAAGAGTTTGTAGCCTGTGACTGGTCTCGCACATATTATATTTACTTTGACTTCAAAATCGCGTGTACCCCCGTAAGTCTACTCATACTCTTCTTGGTACTCAACCGGCTTTTCAGCCCACCGAGTTTTCCTGGTTATTTATTCTACAGGTTTAACTTTACTGAACCTTTGAAATGACACAGTAATAGGCTAAGTGATTCCTGCACTTTTGATAACGGCGTACAACTCGCTTTTCATTAGTCGCTACAGCGAATCGCCCCTATTGATAATGTATAGCCAACAAGAATTTTATGATTCCTGCACTTTTGAAAACGACGAATAATTCGTCTTTCACTAGTCTCCCAGCGAATTTAAAATTCAAAAGGACTTCCGGTTTTCTCTACTGATGTTATGGTATAACTTCGCACCATACATTGGACTTGAGAGATTCACGTCTATTGTTAGCTAATATCCTGCAAGTCTAATCACATCCGAACAATAGTCTCCTCACATCCGCCTTTGTGAGCTATTGTCTCGACTATGATAAGGCTGTAGACTGATTTCATTGGTTCTCTATGTTCCGCGTTAGTGCATAAATAACGGCGAACTCATCGCAGTCTTCAGTCATCGGCTCCTCGCGAGCAACTCAACCAGCAACTGACGAAGGACCTGTCGTTCACAGTCCGAAACCGGTCTTGCATTAGCAACAGTTCTTCACGAACTGACAAGATGACTACACATATCCAAATCGCAGCCTCACTCTGCTAGCTCTAAGCCAGCCAGCTGTTCAACTTCCTGTAAATAAGGATAGTAGTGTCGACATTAAAGATTTTCTGACTTTGATGCCTCGTCTTCAGACTCCACCTCGCTATTTATTAGCAAACCACGCCAGCGCAGTTTCATTACTGTCTTGCAAAATACTCAGGAGTCAAAATCATAACAGAGCCTTACCAGAACATAAAGCCATCTATTACAGTGTCACTATGACACATTTTACCGGGCTTTTAGTATTCACGAATCTGTTTTAACGAGCACTGAAATTCTTTCTTATGTCCGCCGTCTTCGATTAACATTCTAAAATCACTCGTGTGTGTTTTTAGTCTTTTTGCTAGACTCCTAAGAATGCCGTATTTGCTGACACAGAATCTAAATAGCAGCCAACAACTGGCTCAAAAACACCTATCCGGCCATAACACGCAACTAGTTATGGGCAACCGGTCAGCTTGAAAACGAACATCTTTGGAGATACCCGGCAAAACCTTTTCCTGTTTTTCAAAAACGACGGTTAATACATTGCAGTACAATATCCTTTATTTACATCAGCGGCACTCCACCAGCTAGTGATCTACAACAGCATTAGGGCAGTAAAGTTTACCAATATACACATATCCGAATAACCATATTCCGAAGAGTTTGTAGCCTGTGACTGGTCTCGCACATATTATATTTACTTTGCCCCGTAAACACATATGACTATTGAAGTCCACACTTAAACTATGACCGTTACACGATCGAAAACGATGGACGTTTTCGAATCTTTTTAGAGCCGTCAATACGTATGCGGTTTCGTTTGTAAACGTATACTTTTTAACCGTTTAGCTCCGTCCACACGAAAACGCTTTGTGAATGTTCCATTGATAATTCGTCAGCACTCTCCACACGAAAATGGAGTTTTCGAAAGTATCCACTTTAGAGAACGCCTTCGAAAATATTCCTTTATGGTGAGCGTTTCAGTTCATCGCTTTCGTGTGGATGGAAGGCCTAAACGCATAAAATAGTATGTTTTCGAACTATGGAAACGCATACGTGTGTACGGAGCCTTCAAATTCAACAGTTACCCCTCCGGCACACTGGTGTTTCACAGTGACAATTATTTGGTTCTATTGTCTTTGTTGAAAACGTAAAAATATTCGCAGGATTTTTGTTCCATGAGCACGAGCGAGGCCAGAAAGTTCGTTATCGCAAAAAAGTTTAATGAGAGAAGATTTGATTTCCCTTGAGTGAAAAACGCTATTATTTTGATCATAAAGATGGCTGCCAGGAAATCCCTTTATACCTTTGCTTTCATTAAATTCACATAAGCTTTGGCACTCCCGTCTCACTGTTTACTAACCAGTACTTGTGGTCACTTCATATTGGTGTGTGTGTGTGTGCAGTCCTGTATAAATAACAGGGGATACTTTACACATTGAAAATTCCAACTTGAACAACGAATCCTCGAAAAAGTATAATGATAAGGTTGCATGGGGTTTGGGGATCGATCATAAATGTCAGTGTAATTACAGAATTAAATAATATATGAGTATATACGGCGCGCGGAATGGTCCAAAATTATGACATTAAGTTTGAACAGATAACTGTTGGTTGACTGCGTTACATCGCGTTAGATGATATTGTTTTCTCTTCTCAACACAAAAAAACTGGGTCAAAGACTAAACAAATCGTTTGAAGACCAAAAACTCAGTCGAAGACTCAAAGCAAAAAAAACCTTGGTAAAAGGCAGAAAAAACTCGGTCGAAGACAAAAACTCGATCGAAGACAAAAATTTGGTCCAAGACTAAAAGTTCGGTCGATGTCAGAAAACTCGGTCGAAAACTAAAAACTCGATCGGAAACTAAAAAAAAACTAAATTAGGTCTAAGAACAAAGAACTAATAGTCAAAGGTATCAGTTTTGTACTATGTTTAGAGCAGCATTTGTATGATGTGAAAGAGACCTTGATCACTATGCAATGATCGTATCAAAGTCCCTTGATGCGTTCCTTGCCGTGACCGTGCCGTATTCACAGTCTTACAAAAATTGCTCTAAATCGTCTTTTCTCTGTGATGACGTGTATAAAATTTTAACTAAGGCCAAGTTCAGACGTCGAACTTTTGCCGTGTCGAATCTAATAGTTGCATTTTGTAGATGAGAAGTGCGGCTTCTGAACCTACTGTATTTGACAGATTTGATTAAGTATTAATTTGAAAAATTCAGTTTGAATCAATTTTGTCAAATTCATTCGGTTCAGAAGCCGCACTTCTCATCCACAAAATGCAACAATTAGATTCGACGCGGCAAAAGTTCGACGTCTGAACTTGGCCTAAAGATCATGCTGTTAGAGCAGTTTTTGTCTAGCTGTGGAAAACTCACGACACGCGAGTAAGTTCTTCAATGGTACACTGTTCCCTTTTCAGTCTTACTACATTTCTAACTCTTCTTCTCTTTCTTCTATCTTTAGCATACAAAAATAATCTGAGGATCGCCGGCTATAAGTACGACGATCTCTTTAATTTTCCCGCCATGATTACTATTAAGGTCGAGATTCGCACTGAAACACTGTGGATCAGGTCTTTCTTTCAGACCAGTTTTGGTACAATTTGCCAACAGTATAAATTGATTCGAATAACTAAACAAAAAGGGTAATAAGTGATCTTACTGATTACAATATATGCAACGTGGATCGACATTCCATCAGAAACACTTTCAGTTCAGTTGTTCAGTTGATTGCATCACCCTCTCCCTGACTACTTTAGTAGAGATGAATACAGGCAAAGGCGAAGTGATTTACATTTACGTTTAGGCCTTCGACACGAAAGCGATGGAAACGCTCATCGTAAAGGATTAATATTTTCGAAAACTTCTCCAAAGTGGATATGTTTGGAAAATCGATCCGTTTTCGTGTTGAGAGCGCTGACGTTGATTAATTATCAATGAAACGTTCACCATCGTTTATATTTTAAAGCGTTTTCGTGTTAACGGAGCTAAACGGTTAAAAAGTATACGTTTACAAACGAAACCGCATATGTATTGACGACTCTAAAAGGATTCGAAAACGTTCATCGTTTTTGTGTGACGTTCATCGTTTTTGTGTAACGGTCATAGTTTTCGTGTGGACTTCAATAGTTCTATGTGTTTACGGGGCCTGAATTAGCATATCGAACACTCGGTAGTCAGAACTGTGAGTACATGTCTAAACGCAGGACGCATAACATATAACATGGAGTAAAAACAAATCCCTTTTAGTTTATTTTGTGCTTACATTTAAAATTATATGTTCAACGCTCAACTAGGTACAAATATTCCACGAGCCTTGAACAATGAATATTCAAGATGTCATAATTAATAAAACGTTCTTTTGCTTTATCTGCACGAGATGTCGAGAATGTTTGTTATCGCAAAAAGGTCTATTCTGTAAAACTACGATGTGAAAAGTTCCGATTTCACGCTCTGTAGAGAACGGAAACTTGTAGAAGCTAAATCAGTTTATTTTTCGTTCGGACAGAAATTTGTTCATTAATTTTGATTTATCTTAAAATTCTGAGTTTGAATGTCACATGAAAATGAACAAGCGAAAGAAATAGCGTTGTCTATCGTTTTTTAATCATTTTTAGCGTCCCGTCTTCCCTGCCGTCGTCGTTGTGGTTGCTTAAGGTCTATTAGTCACCGTACGAGCATGTATACAATTTGTCTGCGCATGTCTGTGTTTTGGGCTTGAAATTCATTTGCATATGGAATGCAAGAAATTTTATGTTGACACGGAATATTTGGCTGGCTATCTCGTTCTTCAAAATTATGTTAAACTACCGAAATACTGAGACAACTAAAACATGAGCAATCTACCTACCGCTAGTGCGCTGTGGATAATTATCCAGATCGAAGGCACTCCAGATGGGAAAATATCACGCGTCAAAGTCAGTAGAAAGTTGTGGAAGGACCAGAACTCCGCACTTTCGAGTTACAATGCTGGCGTTGAAATCATGTATAAGGTAAATTTAGTAATGGATGTCATTACCAACATGGTACTGTGTGAATTGGATCCAATAAGAGTACTCTGGACTTCATTGATTGTTGAATAATTAGCCATGTTTACTGGAATCTCGTACTTTTTCGCGCAAAATTCTTGCAATTCATTCTGAAAATTTTACATCTTTGACGGCGCCCCCCAGCAAAATTATTTAATAATACGCTTTTTCCATACTTCGTTCTTGTAAAACAGAGCTTTCTTGGAGGAAACTCCTGGTCCCTCCATGTGATTTCAAGCAATGTTTACAGCCGGGTTCAAGCCTTGTTAAAATTGACATATTTCGGTATAGCCTATATTTTATAATCTGCAACATTTATCTAGAAGTTAATGACCTATTTTTATACATGGTGAGGCATACAGTTTGTGCCGTTCACAAAAATACTTTAGATCACATGTAGGGATCACGAGTTTGGACTAAAAAAGCTCAGTTTTGCAAGAAAGAAACGTGGAAAAAGCGAATTACTAAATAAATTTGCTGGGGGGTGCAGTCTAAGATGTAAAATTTTGAAAGTGAATTGCAAGAATTTTGCGCGAAAAAGTACGACATTCCAGTAAACATGGCTAATTATTAAACGATCGATGGAGTCTAAAATACCCTTATCGGGTCTAATCTACACAGTAACAGTTGTTGTTAATGGCTTCCACTGCTTATCGTACCTTACATATAAATTTAACGCCCACAATATTACTAGAAAGTGCGGAGTTCTGGTCCTTCTCACAACTTTCTACTGACTTTGACGCGCGATATTTTCCCATCTGGAGTGCCTTCAGTTTGGATAATTATCCACAGCGCACTAGCGGTAGGTAGACTGCACATACCCTTATTACAAAATCAGTAAAAGTGACTTCGTCGCAGCACAGTGCACACGAAGCGACGTGTCGCTGCGTCATGTCGCAGCGACCTGACGCCTAGTGTGTGCTGGCCTTTACAGTTCAAGGATTTTCCAACTGCGCCACGGAATCGCGTAATTTGCACAACAATAGATAGCCAATTCACACGATACACTAGGTTATTTTGTCCTCCAAATCCCTCAGTAGACCAGTTAGCCTAGTGGTAAGGTTCAGTCATCTATGGCCTAGGATCCGACTGTTTCCTCCCTCTTTGACTGCGAATTAAGCTCGCTGCGTTCTACCGGATAGCGCGGAAGGGGCCGAAATCTCCATCCTATACGTAACATGCGATGATTCAGCGATTTGTCTGGATGCATGGTCCGATTATTTTTTAGTTTTGCATAAAATTAGTATACTAATTTCTTTGGGTAACGGTTTCGAGTCCTTCCTGCCCCAATCAACTTTTCTTTTTTTCTGTTTTCTTTTTCTTCTTCTTCTTCTTCTTCTTCTTCTTCTTCTTCTTCTTCTTCTTCTTCTTCTTCTTTTTTTCTTTTCTTTTTTTCTTTCTTGTTTTTAATGGATTCTATTTGTCTTCTCTAATTTTTCTTGGCTTAAAAACATGCATATTCCTTGAAATACGAGTTATCGAAAAAAATTAGTTCCACTTTCCAAAAGCCAGCGGGACCTCCGATACTTATACTAGTCCAGGAAAATGGTGCAGAATTGTTCAAATTTGTGTAACAAGCATGAACTTTGGCACACCGATAGAGGTTAATGACCTGAGTAATTCTGGAGGTGGAGCCACGCCCAGAAATCAATTACTTACATATCGATATTCTTGGAATTTTAAAATTATCTCAGAAACAAAGATAAACAGTATTAATGTTAATGCAAAAGGGTGTAATGAAGGATAATGATAAGGGCGGACTGGACATTATTTATCGCCTGGGGTGGGGTGGAGGATTTTTGTTGCAACACAGTAAAATTCATCTGATGCCCCCATAATTCACTGCTGCATTTTAATGATTCACCCTTTTTGAGGGTTGTTATTTTGATGATCCCCCCCCCCCCCCCCCCAAAACAAATGTGGTTATTAGCAATAATGTTAATGCGCAGCCTTCATTTCGGTCGACGGTAATCAAACCTGCATGTTTTTTGAGGTTCGAGTCATACTCATAACCTGATTTTCCCACTAGCTGTAGGTAAAGTCGCTGTAGGTCCGTTCATTCACTTTCCTCTTTCCAAGGACCACAGAGCAATTACAAGCTTAAAAGTGTTGGGAGAATATAATATTTAGATGTTGCAAGCGCGAAGCGTGAGCCACTCGGCATAAATTTTGTAGAAAAGGGGATCCGTAACCACCGTTTCTACGTTGTTTGGGGATGTTTTTTTTCCAGTGCATGTTATATATATAGCTACATCTTTTAAGCGCGGGCCGCTTGGCAAAAAATACACAGGAAATTTTTTAACATTCCCAATATGGGATTAAATTGGTAAAATGTTGTGTTTTCCTTGGGTAATCATTGTGACAAACACAATATTGGGAAAGTGTTACCAAAACCAAGTTTGGGATTTATTGATCCCATACAATCTCAAATGTTGGGAAATTTTGGTCCCAATCTACTCCCAAAATGGGAATTTTTTGTTCTTTTATCCCCAATATGGGGATATTTTGATCCCAATATTTTCCCAGAAGTTTGAACATTTTGGGCAATGTTATTCCCAGTGGAGGGATATTTTGATCCCATATTTAACACAAAATTGGGATTTTTGTTCCCACTTTACCCCCAATATGGGGATATTATGATCCCACACCTAACCCAGACTTGGGATTTTTGTTCCCATTTTACCCCCAATATGGGGATATTATGATCCCACACCTAACCCAAACTTGGGATTTTTGTTCCCATTTTACTCCCAATATGGGGATATTATGATCCCATACTTAACCCCAATGTAGGGATATTTTTATCCTATATTTATTTAACCCCAAGTTGAAACATTTTGATAGGATTTCATTGAGATCCATAGCTTTATTTAGAATAATTTTTACAAACAATTAACAACTTGTCAACTATATATTTCAACTACTGTTTTTAAATTGTTTAAGTTTTCTTGCCCAAACTGCAACTCAGTTCTGTATGCAATAATTTTATTGGGTATATATAGAAAATTGGCAGGATTTTATCAATAATAGTAATAATATATAACTTTTAAATAATTTGAATTATTAAGCTGCAAGTCCTGATCCTGATTCTGATTTATTACTCTGTGAAGCTAATTGCATGTGACAGAGGGGAGGACAATGGCCTAAACCACAACACAGGTAGCCCAAGCTCACTATTAGTGGCTATTTATAAGAGAATGTATGGCACTCAATATCACTCAAAATTTCTGTCTTAATTTTCATAAAATTCCACGAGACTTCTAAAGTGTGTTATTCATGCTTTCTTCTAACCTCTGAATGAGTTTCAGTGAAATTCGTCGATTTTTACTAGACTTGCGATTTGTGACTGAACGCGGAAAAGAAAGCCCAATTTTAAACTCGGGCATTCCTACGGAAGCCGGAGTAATGAAAACACAAAGAAATACGATGAAACCAAGCTCTTCAATCTTTTTTTTTTTTTTGGGGGGGGGGGGGGGGGGGGGGCTCCATTAAGGTGACACCTTTTCATTCAAAGTCTCGAAAGGGTTACTTCCACATTAAAAATTCCGCACAAAAATAGAATTGGAATTGGAAGTACGGTGCACATGATCTTATAGCTCTGTAAAAGCACGGGGTGAAACGTTAGTTGTAAAAAAAGGCTTTAACTATGAATAAGAATCGCCAGGTGATATGGAAAATTGTTCTTGACCATGTCTAGAAAAACAACTGTTCCTTTAACGTGTGATATTTTCTCTTTTGTAGACCAAACAATTTACAAAATCTACAAGATTTGATTACATACCTTTAATCAGAATCTCGGCTGGTCTCATATCTTTGCTGATTTTTTGTAGTTCTAGTACTTGCCTATAGTTAATAAAAAAATCGTACGTGGTTTAATATATGTATTACTAAAGAGCTCTCTGTAAGCTTCCGTTAAAGGTAACAAAATCTCCGACATCCAGTAGAACCCCTACTGGCCGAAAATAACTGGCCGTAATAACGAGGTGACCGCAAACACGAGATGTTTGAAATTTTAGCGCAATATCTACAATAAATGCTGAGCAAATTTTTAGGTGGCAGTAAGACGGCGCTTCACTTACTCGAAGTCGCTACAACTACTTCAGTAGAAGGTTAGCAATTTACCAATACTTTGTATTTTGACAGGATTACCCAAATAAAAGTTTTACTACTTACTACTACTACTGAAAAGAAATGGAATCAAGACTAGCAATTATTTACCATAATAATAATATACATGGAAAAATTTCTCGATTTTGATTGGCTAAGAGCAGTGCTGTTTCAAGGAAATTTAGTGCAGAAAAAGGAAATTTCGTGCAAATTTGAGTATTCAAAACAGCGTCAAAATCAAAGTTTTCTTATTTCTGCTGTTGTTCACATCATCTAGCATCAAAACTATGCATATTTATTCTGATCACAAAGGAATGATTTAGATGGGGGGGGGGGGGCGGGGGGGAAGGGCGAAGTTATGGATTTTGTTATGGTTTAAATCAAATTTAGCTGAAATGCACGCGTCATAGAGCGCGCGCTAACATTTTTACATGATCATGTTTATAAAAAAATGTCCGCTCATTTTCTGAGAAAAAAACTAATTTGTTTCTATAATTTTTTCATGTATATCATTAATAGGAAATCATATGACTTACTCGTGCCACTTGGAATAAATTTGAACTCGTGAGATTTCAAAAGCTCAAATTGCACGAGTCTTTGAAATCCCACTAGTTCGAATTTATTCCAAATTGCACTCGAAACCATATGATTTCCTGTACAAATTAGCCAATGTAATTAGGGTTCGTGTTCGCGGAAGAAAGGGAAGTTTTTACAAGGCTCATAGCTTACTTTGTAACAGTTGAAGCGGAGACTCCTGATGAAAAAGGTCTGAACAAGTGTCTCTCGTAGCACACAACCTTCCGGACAGCTTTCTTGGGTGAAAGCAAGTAGCGACAGTTGCTTGAGGACGACGACATGTTGAGAGACTGAGAGAAAAAGAAATAAAAATGATAAGAAATATATTAACTATAGAGAGAGGTAGTATTTACTATGAAGAGAGGTGCTACTTGTAAAGAGGTGCTACTTGTAAAGAGGTGGTCATTGTACAGAGGTGGTCATTGTACATAGAGGTGGTCATTGTACAGAGGTGGTCATTGTACAGAGGTGGTCATTGTACAGAGGTGGTCATTGTACATAGGTGGTCATTGTACAGAGGTGGTCATTGTACAGAGGTGGTCATTGTACAGAGGTGGTCATTGTACAGAGGTGGTCATTGTACATAGGTGGTCATTGTACAGAGGTGGTCATTGTACATAGGTGGTCATTGTACATAGGTGGTCATTGTACATAGGTGGTCATTGTACATAGGTGGTCATTGTACAGAGGTGGTCATTGTACAGAGGTGGTCATTGTACATAGGTGGTCATTGTACAGAGGTGGTCATTGTACATAGGTGGTCATTGTACATAGGTGGTCATTGTACATAGGTGGTCATTGTACATAGGTGGTCATTGTACATAGAGGTGGTCATTGTACAGAGGTGGTCATTGTACATAGGTGGTCATTGTACATAGGTGGTCATTGTACATAGGTGGTCATTGTACATAGGTGGTCATTGTTGTTGTTGTTGTAGCTTGCTTTATTTGCATGACTTATTTGATTACAAGTATTGCAAAAGCTAATTTTTAACATTAACAAGGCTAAATATATCAAATGAATATTATAAAAAAAATTACAATAGTACGAATGATATATAATATATAATATATAAATATAACATATAACATATAATATATCATGAAACGGTTATATATAGTCACTTATTATTAACTGCATCTCTCATTTCAAAACATTTAGATATAAATTTTGACGTGTAAAATATTTCAGATTCATTGATGGAATTCATTAAATTATACAAAACATTTTGAGGTTCTTTGTCAATAAAAGAATCATTATTTTTAATTTTTTGAAAGAAATCAGATCGTAAGGTGGAATAGAATGGACAATGAAGAAACATATGTTCCTCAGTTTCAACTACGTTATGATCACAAAAGACACATATCCTTAATTTTGCCGGCGTCTTTTGTTTACTATAACGACCCATTTCTATTGCCAACTTATGGTTACTAACTCTGAACTTTGTGAACTGCCTTCTAAGGTCAAAGTTTTTTAGTAAATCTAAATATTTTTCTACTTCAAACTTTTCTTTGAAACAACGGAAAAATGTCAATTTTCTTGATTCTTTTAATTTTGAATTCCATAAATCAAAGTATTTGTCTTTCATTTTTTTGTGGTAATTTTTGTGACTCAACTTTCCTTTGAGATATTCTAAACTATTGACGTTAGGTATGTTATATGCAGTCAACATTTGATATAAATGCGAATGATAACATATCTTACGTCTTTCAAATAAAGACTCAGAAACTTTAAAACATTGTTTTGCTATAGAAATTTCAGGAAGATTTAAGATGTGATTAAAATATTTAAGAATTAATTTATCAATAAAAATCTTCAAGGGAAATCTGCCCAATTCAGACCTACAAGCAAGATTCGACGCCTTGCTGTTAATACCTAAATAATATTTACAGAAACGTAAATGGGCTTTTTCTATTGGAGTTTTGTCCCATTTGTCAAAGTCTTGTTTATCATAAACTCCCCAAACTTCACTTCCGTAAGTGAGTATAGGGGATATCAGCGAGTCAAATAATTTACTTGCCTGATGAGGTTTTAGTTTTTTGAAATCAATAATACGTAAAACATTAAAGAATGCATGAAGAGCTTTTTCTCTTGATAGAGACTGATGGGCAGTGAAGTTGCCAGTCGAATTCATTTTAACTCCTAAATAAGTATAATCCTGCACTACATCAAGATTTTTGTTATTCAGTGAAAATATGGACTCTTGTTTAAGCTTTTTTGACGTCTTTTTACAGAAGACCATCACTTTTGACTTTTTCTCGTTGACATTCATTTGCCATTTTGAACAAAAGAGTGAAACCGTGTTTATGTATTTTTGTAAGCCTTCTCGTGATCTCGATAGTAAAACAAGATCATCGGCATACAAAAGAGAAGTAAGTTTACTTCCATTAGGTAAAATAATACAGTCATTGGGAGAGGAATCATCAAGTAAAATTGAAAGCTCATTAAGGTATAAATTAAAAAGCAAAGGGCTTAAAATGCAACCTTGGCGTACACCTCGCTCATACTGAAATGTTTTAGTGCGTTTAGAACCTAACTTGATAAAACAAGACGATTTCGAATATAAATTCTTGATAAGATTATAGAAGTTGCCATTTATATTATTTTGTAGTAATCTGAAAAATAAACCCTGATGCCAAATTGAGTCAAAAGCCTTTTTAAAATCAATAAAACAAGCATAAAGTCTACCTCCATTGGAATTTTTAACATACCGATCAATAAGACAGCGCATAGTAAAAATGTGGTCAGATGTTCTGTGATTTGGCAAGAAACCAATTTGGGAATTGTGTAGTAATTTATTCTTTTGGATGAAATTCATAAGTCTTTGGTTGAGAATTGAAGTAAAGAATTTACCCAAACAACTAGAAACACAAATTCCTCTATAGTTATTGGTATCAGAAGAATCACCATTTTTGAAGATGGGAGTTAAAGAGCTTACACACCAAGAATCTGGAAAAATACCAGACTCTAAAATAATGTTGAATAATTTCTTAAAGACTGGACACATAACATCCATACTATGACGTATCATTTCATTTCGTATCTTATCCGAGAAAGCTGCTTTTTTATTCTTCAATCGCTTTGCATATGATTTTATTTCTTTATCCGATATTTGAAAGTTAAGAACATGGTTCTCAGGAGAATCGAAGCTCGATTCCAAAGATGTAAGATTATCAACAATAAGAAGTTGATCGTGGTTAGCTTTTGTTTTTGAATGTAAAGAGTTAAAATGGTTTATCCATTGTTGCTCACTTATTGGAGGGATTTTAATTTCCTGTATTTCATCATTTGCTGATTTTAATACTTTCCAAAAATTGCTATTTTCAGAGTTTTTTTCTAATTCATGTAATTTTTCACATCTAAAATTATGTTTCTTAGTTTTCAATAGTTTTTTAAAGTTACATAATTTATGATGGTACATTTTTCTAAGTAAAGGGTCTTTTGGATTTGAATGTTTCTGATTAGAAAGTTCTCTAAGCTCTTTTCGGGCTTTTTTACACTCATAATCAAACCATTTCTTATTACATATTAATTTCTTTCTTTTTTTATCTTGCTTGAGTCGCTTAAGTTTTAAAGACATGGAAGCAGCTTTCATGAAAATTGCTTCTACCAAATTAACAGATGCATTTATTTCATTTTGATTTGACATGTCAAAATCTTTATCAAGAAATTCATTTATTAATGTTTGAACCTCATATGATGACAACGCCTTTTTAAATGGCTCAATAGATTCGTCAGTCCAAATGAATTGTGGAGGTAAAGATTCTAGAGAATCCGAGTTATGACGGCGGATAGGGTCAGTTTCGTTAGTAGTTGAAGGAACAGGCATTTGCAACCATGTGCTTATCGGACTATGATCAGATAAAAAAACCGGTTTATCGATAACAAAATATTTGACTCTTCTAAAAAGATTTTGATTGGTAATTATATAATCAACCGTACTCACGCCATTTTTGCCGTGGTAGGTTACTTTACCTAAAGAATCACCACTGGTTCTTCCGTTTAAAATTTTTAAATCGAATAATTTACAGATATCTAATAACGTTTTTCCATGTGTATTCAATTTGAAATCAAAGGCATTCCTAGAGGATGGATCTAATGATAGTTCACTACAATCATTTTGTATGAAGGCATTACCATCTTTGGAAACCACACCTTTTTCTTTACCGGTACGAGCATTAAAATCACCCAAGAGAATTACATTGCCTTTTCTCAAAAAACATTCAATATCAGATTCAAGATTATCAAATGTATCATCATTGAAATACTTTGAACCCTCGGGAGGGATGTAAACACCACAAACAAATAGATCATTTTGAAGATGAAGAAGTCTTTTCGAAATCTTACACCAAAGGAAATTATTTGATGATTTAACAAATTCGACCATATTCTTATAGCATTCTTTAAAAAGAAGAGAAATACCACCGGAAAATCGTTTGTTAGTCTTGGAGAGCTTTTTTTGTGATATGCAACTATAACCTTCAATGTTAGGGATAGACGGTTTCCAAGTTTCAGTTAAGACAATAAAATCATGATTAGAAATGATATTTAAAAAATCAAGACAATTAGTTTTATCACCTAGAATTCTACTTTGTATGCCGTTGATATTCCAAGTACAAAAAGAAATATGTTTGCAAGGAATAATCATAATGAATAACTAATATAAAATATATGAAAATGCACACTCACTAAACTATAAATTGATAATATAAAAACGACTTTTTCTAGAAAGAGAGATGAAATGATAAAGTATACAATCTCTAGAAGGCAGTTCCTCGGTAGTAAAATAAAAATAAAAATAATAATAATGAAACTGGATAAAATAAAAATAATAAAATGATGATAATAATAATAATAATGATAAAAGATGATGAAATAAAATAAAAAAGATACTGATGAAAAAACGGTTATTGGGAATTCAAAACATTCGAAATGTTTTAAAGGAAATGTAATGAGATAGAATAAAACGAATATATATATATATATATAGTAAAAGTAAATGAAAGTTTGATAATTTATATAAACATTTGTAATTGTTCCACAAGAGACTTTAATAAAGATGTTGGAGGCAAACCTGCAGCACCATTTTGCCTTGGAAGATTGGCCAAAAGAGGTGGCTTCCCTGGTGAAAAACCTTGAAGGATCTGACCAAGATCCTTAAAGATCTTTACAGGATCTTGGCTTGATTCCTTGAAGGATCTTTACAAAGATCCTGTAGGATCCTGAAGGATCCTTAAGGATCCTGTGGGGATCCTGAAGGATCCTGCCTGATCCCCACAGGATCCTTCAGGATCCTGCCTGATCCTGCAGGATCCCCACAAGATCCTGTTACTGTGCAGGATCTTTGAAGGATTAACACCAAAGGAATGTCACCAGATCCTCAATTTTTAAGGATATACTTAAGATCCTGAAGGATCCTTTAATTTTTGAGGAGAAATTGACAGGATCTTGTTATGATCCTGTAAAGTCACAGGATCTTTGAAGGATATTTTAAGGAACTTTACAAGATCTTGATTTCTGAAGGATCCTCTGAAAACCTTTTGATTCTTGAGAAGAAATTGACAGGATCTTGTTATGATCCTGTAAAGTCACAGGATCTTTGAAGGATATTTTAAGGAACTTTACAAGATCTTGACTTCTGAAGGATCCTCTGAAAACCTTTTGATTCTTGAGAAGAAATTGACAGGATCTTGTTATGATCCTGTAAAGTCACAGGATCTGTGAAGAATTTTTAAAGGAACCTTACAAGATCCTAATTTCTGAAGGATCCTTTGAAAATCTTTTGATTCTTGAGAAGAAATTGACAGGATCTTGTTATGATCCTGTAAAGTCACAGGATCTGTGAAGAATTTTCAAAGGAACCTTATAAGATCCTAATTTCTGAAGGATCCTTTGAAAATCCTAATCCTAGTAAATAGTTTAGTCTGAAACGTTTCTGAAGGATAATATCAATAACAATTCAGACATAAACATTTTAGAGCAAAATGATGTCTCCACAATAAAAATGCTAGAAAAAACATAAGATCAAAATAATGATTTTAATTTATTTAATTTTAATGGCTGTTATTTTCACACTGTCATGTTTGTGTTACAATAAATTTATATAGATAAAAATTATTGTTCTTACCAATTAATGTCACTTTTTGATCAATATAAATAACTGGGACTGGACAAACATAAAATATGGTTCAATATTAGAATAACCTCAATAGAGTGATCACACTTAACCCATGAAATTGAATTAACTAGCTGAATAATGCAAAGTAGCACTTTTAAACAATGGAAAAAAGGATTTGTTTACTATTTAGATGTTGTACTTTTTCACTTGTTAAGTGTGATCAGTCTAGCATATAACTTTGTACATTTTGTCATTATTTGAATCACAATTATTGTTGTTGAAGTGTGACAAATGAACTTCCAAGGAAGTCTTGTTTCCTTGTTTTGAAACTTTAATTTAGATGGATGTCAATCAAATTTACCCAACCAATTTTACTGCTGTCTGAATGTTAGTCTGAAAATAAAGTTGAATTATTTTGATAAGTTGCACTTCAATGAAAATTATTTTCATAAGTCACACTTCAATGAAAATGGTTGTTTGTGTTACAACAAAATAAATACAAAAAGCTATTTATTGCTAACTTCAAGTTAAAGAGGGCAATATAATCAATATATCAATCCTTTTAGAGTTCTCAAATTCAGTTCTTGCACTGTAGTTGATATAAATCTAGGATAGTTGTTCATGGTTAGAGCTAGCTGACATGTCAGTTTCACTTATCTGCCACAAATACATTGGTTTTATATTGCGAGCTGCAAAGTGTAGTCCTCCGGTGATACATCTTTGGTCCTTCAAAACAAAATTATTCATTTCATCAGATACAATACTCAAACAGAAAACACCAATCCTGAAAGCAAAACTACGTAGAAAATTAATCTAAATTATCGTGCAAAATGAAGTAAATCGATCAACGAAACGTAGTCTGTACACTATCTCTTTTCATCATTCATAAACGGAGTTTCTACACAAATAACTGGTTATTTAGCTTCTACAGTATTATTTTACTAGTAATGAATTCTACTTACCAAACAAATCGTTTGTAAATCGGTAACCATTTGAGCTTTGATTCCAGTCAATATCAACGGCTATTTCACAGCTGAATTTGTGCTTTCTCCAACGAAATTTTCTTTCTTCAAGTTCCCGATCAAACTTAACAACAATGTAAAGATATTTTTGTGATATTTAAGCCACATTCATGGAGAAAAACCTCATTGATTCCACGAGCGTACCACAACCACAACGAACTTGTAAATATGGCCGCCAAGATTCAAACGTCACGTGATAAAATGGCGTGCTTTGATAGGTCAGTCCCGTGACTAGCCACCAGTTTTCCCTCGTCATAGTCACAGAAAACAAGACGGGAAAGATGCGATTTTCTAGTTTTCCAACCAGTTTAGAGGATAAAAAGAGAAGGCATACTTCTACAACCGATGAAAAGTATTTCTGAGGTTCATTTCAATTCACTTATAATACTAAGTATCAAAATTATAATGACAGCTAATGCATTAAATGATTATTTTGTATCCTTTAGCACATTAAGCTTAATTTTCTTCTATTTTATTTAAGTTAAATATCTTCCTTTTCCATGAAACTTTTTCTTAGGTTTGAAATAGCAAAATTTCCATGTAGAAAACAGCAAATTGAAAGCATCTTTTGGCCATTGTTTTAAGCATCTATATTTGGACGAAATCCTTAAGAACCAGAAGGGATCCTATCAGGAACTTGGTAAAATCCTCAAGGATATTTCAAGGAATCAAAATCAGGATCTTGTTAAGATCAGGCACAAATCCTACCAGGATCCTTTCAAGTTCATTCAAGATTTTTAAGGGGTAAAAGCAAGGATCCTTTGAAGAACCAGAAGAGATCCTATCAGGAACCTGGGAAAATCCTCAAGGATATTTCAAGGAATCAAAAATCAGGATCTTGTTAAGATCAGACACAAATCCTGCCAGGATCCTTTCAAGTTCATTCAGGATTTTTAAGGGATAAAAGCAAGGATCCTTTAAGGAACCAGAAGGGATCCTATAAGGAACCTGGGAAATCTTGAAGGATATTTCAAGGAATACAAAATCAGGATCTTCTTAGGATCAGACACAGATCCTGCCAGGATCCTTCAGGAACCTTGAAAGCTGTACAGGATTTTTCCCTTGATAAATCTTTAAGGATCCTTCTCAATTTCTTGGTAAATTCCTTAAAACTGGTCCAAGGATCCTGCAACTTTTTTTCCTTGCAAGATTTTGCCAGGATCTTACTCATATCCTACAAGGATCCTTTTCCTTGCAAGATCCTACAGGATCTTTAAGGATCCTCAAGGATCCTCTAAGGTTTTTCACCAGGGTTGGGAGAAAAGGAGTTTGGTTGTCCAGCTGCGGTGACAGTGGCGTATGTTGGTGAACTTGTATCGTTTCTCCCATGTTCATGGTTGATGTAAGGACGGCTTTGGGGCTTTGGAAGTTGCTGACAAGGTCTATTATCCGGTAACCATGAAGGTGAACTTGAAAATTGATTTGATGGATGGTTAGATGGGCTTGAGAATTGACGACGACTTGATGGACTTGGGAATTGATGACGTGTTGGTGGACTTGAAGTGGTACGATGATTCATAAGCTTTGAATGACGTGTGGTCGTACCAAAAATGGCACTTTTTAGATTTTTAGCGAAGAATTTAAAGCCACAATGATTTAAATGCTTATGATCATAGAATTGGTGTGACTTTGATATATGATTGTTACATAAGAACCTGATGTTTACTATATTACAGAAACGTTCCATTTCGTTGTTCACCTCATTCACTTTAATTTGGATTGAATCATTTCGTGGAAGTAGAGATGAGTAAATAATCTTAGTGGCGTCAAATTTCTTTTTAATTAGGGATAGTACTTCTTTTGATTCGTCGACAACTTCTCTGGTACTCTTGTTTTCCAGATCATTAGTTCCACAATGAATCAGAACAGTACTAGGTTTACCAGTGAAGTTATCAATTGCCATTGTTACTTGTTCAAGAGTGTAAGTTTTGTGAAGTTTAACAGGTTCGTCAGGGTAAAGAATATTTGGTTTGATGAATTTTCCGTTTGAATCGATGAGGAGAAGAAGTGATTGTTCTTGATTTAATAACTGTGGAGGGGGAAATTCTTGAGCTTGAGAATAGTTTGTTGTTTCTTTTTCATCAGCAGGTGACATTTTGTCGGTCTCAAGGGCATTTTCATGTTTTTGGAGAATTTCCTTGATGACGAAAAGTTCCTTTTTTAGTTCTTCATTTTCTTTTTTAATTTCATCAACTTCACTTTTTAACTGCGTTTGTTTTGAGCTTAGCTGACCTTTATGTTCTTGTAATTTTTTGACTTGAGATGACAGGTCAGCTATTGATTTGGAGATTACATTGTTGACATTAGATTCGTTTGCATAAAGTCTGTCATCAAAGCCAGCAATTGTGGCTTTGTTGAAATTTTCGATTTGAACAACTTTATCTTTTAAGAATAAAGTTTCATCTAGAGAGACTTGAATTTTATAAAGTTCATTTTCGAGGTGGGCTTTTGTATGAATAAAGTTACTCTCCAGGTCTGCTAGAGTATCGGCTAGTAACTTTACTGGTGATGATGGATCAAGAGCTTCATTATTATCACTTTGATGACCTTGAGCTTGTGAAGAATTATTTTGGATAATTTGTGAATGTATTGGAAGTGCACTAATATCTTGAGTATTCTGAAACGGGTTATTGAGGCATAAATCATCTACTGCATCTGTGGAATCAGGAGGGAAATCAATTGTGGAATCTCTTGGTGATTTAGGTATTTCCACGTGGTTATCTTCATCCTCCTCACATTCTTCATCTTCAGAGCTCGATTCTTCAGATTCTTCGTCTTCAGAACTACTTGATATGACATTTTTTTCGTTGCTCGAGATCTCTACCTCATTGGTTTTGGTAAAAAGTGGTTTGTGAGCGAACGAAATAAATCTAGGAGAGGCTTGACCGTCAGGAACTTGATCAATCATACTCACGAACAGCGGGAACTCAGTTTCCGACCATTCCTTCCAACACGATCCTTGAACTTGAATTCGTCCCGTTGTAATAAATATTGAGATTACAAACAGTTTGATGTCACCTCTCTTTACAGAGAGTTGAATTTTATCAGGTTTATCGGGATGTAATGGGCTTTCGAGTTCTTCCCACGAAACGGAGAAGCCATCTTGCTTACGGAGAAAGACAATATACCGGGAAATGATTGCACCGATCCATGGTTGCAGTCGCTCCTCTGAAGTTCTAAACCCAACTAGCTGCGCCTTTGGTTTATATAGATTTTGATCTATCGATTCAAAGGGGACATCTTTCGATCGTCTTGTTTGAGGCTGAAATTCAATCGTTGAGTAACGCTTTAAAGAATGATCGGGCTCGCTTTCGATGCGACGTGGCTTGTTGTCTAATTTTTTGTCGGTATCTGCTTCTTCGTCCTCCATAAATAGGTAATGTAATAGTTTGTAGAATTAACAACCAGAAATAAATGAAACTACCGAGGAACCACGTCTAAAAGAGGCTATTTTTTGTGAATTTTACGGAGCATTCTAGAGGTGGTCATTGTCATTCTAGAGGTGGTCATTGTACCAATTACAAGTCATTGTACAGAGGTGGTCATTGTACAGAGGTGGTCATTGTACAGAGGTGGTCATTGTACAGAGGTGGTCATTGTACAGAGGTGGTCATTGCACAGAGGTGGTCATTGTACAGAGGTGGTCATTGTACAGAGGTGGTACATGTAGTCTTTAAAGCTGTATTTTTTTAATTACCTTCTCTTCATACTGATGGAAGTGGATACCAAGATCAGTTTTGGCGCGCTCGGTGCAATCCGTAAGATTACGAGTCTTTGAAATCACTTTGGCCCTGCCATTAAGGTGTTTGGAATGGATGTGATATTGCACAGGGCAATTACCAGCAATATCGGTCTAAAATACATGAACAACAAATGAAGAAAACATTTACACAATAAGGAGTTCAACAACATGACGAGGAAGGAATTTTCCGCATCAGTAAAATCAGCACATTCTTGGTATGGTTAAGAACAACCAAAATAACAGAGTTCTTTCCCGGCCCTATGTTAGGCCCCGATTACATGACGACTTTCATGAAATTTCAGCCCGGCGAGGAAAATGAAAGTTTATTGCAATTTAGACAAAAATCAGCCAGGGATTCTTTCTCTTTAGCAAGTACAACTTGTACATGTCCTCCTCCCCCATCTCCTAAAATACTACCAACTTTGTACCGATCTATGCCGGAAATCTGACCGGGCTGAAATGTCAGCCCGGGCTGAAAATCGTCATGTAATCGGTGCCTAAGTCAATCGTTAGATGTACGACAAAAGCAATGATAAAAAAGAATAAAAAGATTTTAAAAAGGATTAATGAATAAATAAATAAATTGAAAGAAAGAAAGAAAGAAAGAAAGAAAGAAAGAAAGAAAGAAAGAAAGAAAGAAAGAAAGAAAGAAAGAAAGAAAGAAAGAAAGAAAGAAAGAAAGAAAGAAAAAGAAAGAAAGAAAGAAAGAGGTAAATCGATGAAAGGGACGGCAGGAATTAGGAGAGAGGAAGGATAAGATAATAAAGGGTTATTAACCGAGCGCGAGGTTTTGTATGGGAAAATATCAGACCGAGGTCTTGACAGTACGGACCGAGTACAGCGAGGTCTGTACAAAAAGACCAAGGTCCGATATTTTTCCATACAGACCGAGCAAACGAGGTTAATAACTTATTTATTATATGGCCTTGAGAAGTCCCGCTAAAACAATTGCCAAACGCAAACTTTTCTTTTCATCCGGGACAGCGGTCCTGATGTGGCAAAATACAGACCATGCGTTAGCCAATCAGAATTCAGGAAATTATCTAGCCATATAATAATATCAGTGTTATTCGCTCACCTCTTTAAGAATGCGATGTTGCTTCTTAACAAACTGAACCTGTAGGGCGCTGAGAATATCTTCCTTAATGTTAAGGATCTTAAAAGATTCCCTTCTATCTGGTAAAACTTCCACGATGGCTCCATTACTGGATCGGAAGATAAGTTCATAAGCTGTTAGCACTCGAGCAAAAGCTAGTGTATCCTTTGCGAGTAGGAATACTAAAGGATGGTTATTGCCCCGGGCTTCCCAGAGCTCAACTGAATCGATCTGAAATCAAGCAGAAAAGAATAATCACAAGTTGCTTCAGCACATTCAAATTTTCGAACAATTGATCGATCTTTTGGGAGGTCAAAACAACATTGTATCTATGTTATAGATACAATGTATCCAATTCGTTTTTCATTGAAATGTCTCCAAGATCTATTACACCCAACAAGCTCGAAAAATTGACCACTGCTAAAGTTGGGAAGTCGGTGTAAGAAGATTACACCGTCTCACCCTTTCTAGGAATATAGAGCTATAAGAGAGGTCGGCGTTTGGTAGGCAAGGAAGGAGAACCGCTTTATTGGCCCATAACCTTTAAGAATACCACAACTAACTTCGAGACCAAAATTTGATTTGATTTGATTTGATTTGATTTGATTTAATTTGCGATGACTTTTACCTATCAAGTAACTCTCTTACTACGACTAACTCCCTCCCATCAGTGCCACACAGTCAAAAAGAAGTAAAAGTCATCCTAAATCCTGTGCTTAAGGTTTACAAATCCCATCATATCAATTGGAGTATCCATGAAACCGAGAGCATTAGGATACACTTACAGCAAAAAGCCCCTATCCACCGTCGGGGGGGAAGGGCGAAGTTATGGATTTTGTTATGGTTTAAATCAAATTTAGCTGAAATGCACGCGTCATAGAGCGCGCGCTAACATTTTTACATGATCATGTTTATAAAAAAATGTCCGCTCATTTTCTGAGAAAAAAACTAATTTGTTTCTATAATTTTTTCATGTATATCATTAATAGGAAATCATATGACTTACTCGTGCCACTTGGAATAAATTTGAACTCGTGAGATTTCAAAAGCTCAAATTGCACGAGTCTTTGAAATCCCACTAGTTCGAATTTATTCCAAATTGCACTCGAAACCATATGATTTCCTGTACAAATTAGCCAATGTAATTAGGGTTCGTGTTCGCGGAAGAAAGGGAAGTTTTTACAAGGCTCATAGCTTACTTTGTAACAGTTGAAGCGGAGACTCCTGATGAAAAAGGTCTGAACAAGTGTCTCTCGTAGCACACAACCTTCCGGACAGCTTTCTTGGGTGAAAGCAAGTAGCGACAGTTGCTTGAGGACGACGACATGTTGAGAGACTGAGAGAAAAAGAAATAAAAATGATAAGAAATATATTAACTATAGAGAGAGGTAGTATTTACTATGAAGAGAGGTGCTACTTGTAAAGAGGTGCTACTTGTAAAGAGGTGGTCATTGTACAGAGGTGGTCATTGTACATAGAGGTGGTCATTGTACAGAGGTGGTCATTGTACAGAGGTGGTCATTGTACAGAGGTGGTCATTGTACATAGGTGGTCATTGTACAGAGGTGGTCATTGTACAGAGGTGGTCATTGTACAGAGGTGGTCATTGTACAGAGGTGGTCATTGTACATAGGTGGTCATTGTACATAGGTGGTCATTGTACAGAGGTGGTCATTGTACAGAGGTGGTCATTGTACAGAGGTGGTCATTGTACAGAGGTGGTCATTGTACAGAGGTGGTCATTGCACAGAGGTGGTCATTGTACAGAGGTGGTCATTGTACAGAGGTGGTACATGTAGTCTTTAAAGCTGTATTTTTTTAATTACCTTCTCTTCATACTGATGGAAGTGGATACCAAGATCAGTTTTGGCGCGCTCGGTGCAATCCGTAAGATTACGAGTCTTTGAAATCACTTTGGCCCTGCCATTAAGGTGTTTGGAATGGATGTGATATTGCACAGGGCAATTACCAGCAATATCGGTCTAAAATACATGAACAACAAATGAAGAAAACATTTACACAATAAGGAGTTCAACAACATGACGAGGAAGGAATTTTCCGCATCAGTAAAATCAGCACATTCTTGGTATGGTTAAGAACAACCAAAATAACAGAGTTCTTTCCCGGCCCTATGTTAGGCCCCGATTACATGACGACTTTCATGAAATTTCAGCCCGGCGAGGAAAATGAAAGTTTATTGCAATTTAGACAAAAATCAGCCAGGGATTCTTTCTCTTTAGCAAGTACAACTTGTACATGTCCTCCTCCCCCATCTCCTAAAATACTACCAACTTTGTACCGATCTATGCCGGAAATCTGACCGGGCTGAAATGTCAGCCCGGGCTGAAAATCGTCATGTAATCGGTGCCTAAGTCAATCGTTAGATGTACGACAAAAGCAATGATAAAAAAGAATAAAAAGATTTTAAAAAGGATTAATGAATAAATAAATAAATTGAAAGAAAGAAAGAAAGAAAGAAAGAAAGAAAGAAAGAAAGAAAGAAAGAAAGAAAGAAAGAAAGAAAAAGAAAGAAAGAAAGAAAGAGGTAAATCGATGAAAGGGACGGCAGGAATTAGGAGAGAGGAAGGATAAGATAATAAAGGGTTATTAACCGAGCGCGAGGTTTTGTATGGGAAAATATCAGACCGAGGTCTTGACAGTACGGACCGAGTACAGCGAGGTCTGTACAAAAAGACCAAGGTCCGATATTTTTCCATACAGACCGAGCAAACGAGGTTAATAACTTATTTATTATATGGCCTTGAGAAGTCCCGCTAAAACAATTGCCAAACGCAAACTTTTCTTTTCATCCGGGACAGCGGTCCTGATGTGGCAAAATACAGACCATGCGTTAGCCAATCAGAATTCAGGAAATTATCTAGCCATATAATAATATCAGTGTTATTCGCTCACCTCTTTAAGAATGCGATGTTGCTTCTTAACAAACTGAACCTGTAGGGCGCTGAGAATATCTTCCTTAATGTTAAGGATCTTAAAAGATTCCCTTCTATCTGGTAAAACTTCCACGATGGCTCCATTACTGGATCGGAAGATAAGTTCATAAGCTGTTAGCACTCGAGCAAAAGCTAGTGTATCCTTTGCGAGTAGGAATACTAAAGGATGGTTATTGCCCCGGGCTTCCCAGAGCTCAACTGAATCGATCTGAAATCAAGCAGAAAAGAATAATCACAAGTTGCTTCAGCACATTCAAATTTTCGAACAATTGATCGATCTTTTGGGAGGTCAAAACAACATTGTATCTATGTTATAGATACAATGTATCCAATTCGTTTTTCATTGAAATGTCTCCAAGATCTATTACACCCAACAAGCTCGAAAAATTGACCACTGCTAAAGTTGGGAAGTCGGTGTAAGAAGATTACACCGTCTCACCCTTTCTAGGAATATAGAGCTATAAGAGAGGTCGGCGTTTGGTAGGCAAGGAAGGAGAACCGCTTTATTGGCCCATAACCTTTAAGAATACCACAACTAACTTCGAGACCAAAATTTGATTTGATTTGATTTGATTTGATTTGATTTAATTTGCGATGACTTTTACCTATCAAGTAACTCTCTTACTACGACTAACTCCCTCCCATCAGTGCCACACAGTCAAAAAGAAGTAAAAGTCATCCTAAATCCTGTGCTTAAGGTTTACAAATCCCATCATATCAATTGGAGTATCCATGAAACCGAGAGCATTAGGATACACTTACAGCAAAAAGCCCCTATCCACCGTCTCCCCCCCCTCCCCCCCCTCCCCCCCCCCCCCCCCCCCCCACACACACACACACACTCACACATTTTAATCACACCCTCCGATAATCTCGGAGTTATTCATTCCCCGTTTCAAAGTAGGTCATCACTTTTGATGGGACTACAGAACGATGGATCTACTTTTCTTGTTGTAATTTCACCACCGTAACAGTACGATTTTTATAACACTTTAGTCCGACATCCTGTATTATGGTACAGGCACAGCCCAGTAATCTCGCATATCTCAATGATTTGCGACTTTGACTCTTGTCTGGGTCCTCACTCGCGTGAGACTCCAGGTGAGCGCAAAATTGCGGCGCTGTTCGCAGGCCAGTAGTTAATTAGTTGTGCTTGTTCTTACGTCTCGAACATATTGGTGGCAAGACAAAAAGTTCACCCAAGGACAAACCGTCTGGGTAAAAACTCTCGGCTCATCCTCGGCTTCAGTAAAAGCTCGTTCTAACAACAACAACAATAACAACAACAACAAAACTTTTTATTTGGCACTGTATACTTAAAGTACATAAGTGATATCCAAATAAATTAAATTACTCTATAATTTTAAGTTTCTAGTTTCCTTTCTCGTATCAGCATGCATTTATATACATGTGCTGACACAGTTTTTTGTAGAAAGCTTATTCTGGGATTCACCAAAAATAAAAAACGATTATCAGTGTTCATTTTGTTGATATAATATTAGTATTTTTTACTCGGGCTTCCTGTGGAATGCCCGAGGTATAAATTGCCCTTCGTTATTTGTCTTCGGCCACAAAAAGCAGTCACGTGGTCAGTAGCTATCACGTGATCGATACATTTCACGTGATCAATGACTGCTCGTGGTCGAAGTTTAACAGCTTTGAAGGCTTCAATTCCCTTCGCTTTCGCTTAGCTACTTGGTTTATAAATGATGTGAGGTACGCTTAAAGCACTTACAGATGCACACTACTCGCGGTAGACCCACACCAAAAGATGTCGAGCGTTTTCGAAACGAGTCGAACCTTATGAGAGACCGCGAACTTCTATTACGAGTGATTTTATAGGTGAACCAAGCTAAACTTAAACAAGCTATTTTGAAAAAACTTCTCAATCTTATGTGAACTATGACAGCACAAAGGACCATTATTGTTAAATCTCAACATAGTTTCAGCGACGAACAAAGGAGAATTACAAAGACTGTAAATGAAGAAGATGCAAGAAGTCTCAAACTAGAACGGCACGTTCCCAATGATCAATTCTGTCACTCAGGCTAGTTATTTTTTATTAAGCTTATTAATTAAAGTGAGTCACTGTTTGATTTCTTTGTTATAGCAAGGCTTGATGTTTACTGCGAAACTATTCGGTGAATTCATCGCTCAATGATTGCAATAACTTAGATAAAGCTAATGATTTGAACGTACTTGTATCAATACAAAGAATGCTAGATCTCGTTTATATTCATAGTATGTTTATTATAATTACAGACATGTTTATAAGCTAAGTACTCAGGGTAGAGTGTTTTTCTAACGTGATCGTGAACCGAGCAGAATACCAATGCGAACTCTAAAAAGCCTTAACGATAAAAGTAGAAAGCTTAGACAGTTTGCTTATAAGATAATACGTTCAAATACCTTGGGTGACCCAAGTCCTCAAAGGTACATTTTTTGCGATCATTGGAAAAATAGTATTTCACGGATTTACCGTTTCCACTCTAAGGGAAAGTTTGTTAATAGCCAGGGAATATGATGTTGACAGGATGGCTTGGAACAATGTCTCCAGTAGTCTCCCTCGCAGCCGTGTTTAACCTCGTCACGCAACGCTCCCTCGGTCACACACGGTGTGTGTCTTTAAAATTGCAATGGCTTATACTCATATGATGCAACTTTTCCAGAGGACAATGTTATTTGAGTTTTAATTATTTCAAACGTTTAGCTAACAGAGATAAATCGCAACGTTCAAAAAGAAGCCCGAGTTCACGCAGTTATGCGTCTAGTTTCAATAAGTTCTGCCAATTCTTTTCTGTTGGTGTCATAAAGTGGACACCAGATAAGAAAATATTTTTCAGATTCTATTCCCATATTGCATACTGGGCAAATCCTTTGTTCATAAATCAGGTACGGCCTTCTATACCGCCCCATTTCTACTTCAAGTCTATGATTACTGATTCGTAATTTTGTGAAAGCCACTCTGTGCGCTTATGACGGCATCAAAACCCCGGTCAAACATCGGTGCTGGAGTCATTCCCGGTTACCATGTTTTCGGTACGACATCCCCCTTCTCCCTCAGACACACCCTCCGGGATCATCCCCCGCCACATGCCCACCGATAAAATATCGGTGTCATTGCCGGTTAACATACCATCGGAACAACCCCTCTCCCCCTCACACCTCGGACACACCCTCCGGTCATCCCTGCCACCACCGATAAACACACCTACACATATTATAAGCAGTTATAAAACTGAAGCTTTATAAGTTCAAATGGTCATATCCTGCAGCTAATAGACCCTTATCACGCTATCGTGACATTATAAAGTTGATTTATTGGAAAAACGAATTCAGTATCAAATTCATCACATCGATATTAGTAAAATTGCAGAGTTTCGTATAGATTGTCCTTAAACTGATGAAGTTATGAATTTTTTAAGCTAAATATTCTTGTGGAATTTTTGTAAAGAAATGTATGTGTTTAGCATGATAACGAGGCTCGCCATGCATGCGATGCCCATCCCCATACATTTCTTTGTAAAAATGCTAAGTTTTAAAAATTCATATCTTTGTCAGTTTAAGAGCAATCTCCCCGAAACTTTGCAAATTTACAAATATCGATAAGACAAATTTGATAGTGTATTCCTTTTTCCGATAAACTAAATTATTTATAATGTCATGCCAGCGTGATAAGGGTCTATACAGGAAACTTGCAGACTTTCAAGAATGTCTTAGAAAGTGATCTGAAGTCAAGGTCAAAATATCAAGTTTTTACAAGCACAGGCAGGCAAAAGCGAAACACAAACACAAAGTAGTGGATTCAGTGGATCCCCGGGGTGTGATAAATCTGAATAACAATGACAACTTAGCTAGAAAACAAAGACTCCAACTTTGATCGTGAAATCGCGTGGTCAGCGCAGTTGTCGTCTTGGCATAGTGATTCACTGCTGACCATAAATTCCGATCATTCCAAGCATATTTTGATGATGTCACAAATCATCGTTTATTCTACATGTCTACATGCCAAATTTCCAGATTGCAAGCCAACATATGGCCTAGGCCACCTCTGTTGTACGTGACGCAGGAAACCATCGTCAGAAATAGTGTCTACTAGTCGTTTCTAACAGAAACTGAAGTGCTGCGAGCTGATTAAGTACTGTATATTGTACAAGGCTTTAAAAAACGTATTAATTCAGCGAAAAGTTTGTCCCAAAAAACTAGTTTACATCGAACAGTGTCTTCCCTTGGAAAACGTCACAAAAGCGTTCGTGAGTTTGATGAATATTAGTGCGGTACAAAGATATGACGTGGGGGTCAGCAATTTAACTGTCAAACACACAAACACACGGGACATGCTTACCTTCAAAACATGCAGACAAGGGCCAACCGTCTTGATAATGCAGCGAGCTGTGATCTTCAAAGCCGAGTGGGCTGATGAAGAACCATTGACGCTGCTAATGGTCTCTCCTACATAGTAGTAGGAGTATTCTTTTCCATAAAGGAATCTCATATATTTTTCTGAAAGAAAGATAGTTTAGCATGAAATGAGATTTATACTTGCGCATGTCAGAGAAGAGGAAGTCCATATCCGCTATGGGAGGGAAGACACACAAGGCCTTTCCGGTGACCGTCTCAAAGCGAAAAAGGCTTATTTTGCATTTTTTTTTGCTTCAAAAATCAATATCCATTTACCAAGAAAATATGAACGGATTTGCATTTATAGAGATCATTGAAAAGCAGTTTGCTAAGATTTATGGATGAATACTTTTTTTTCAATATTTCTGCACTAGAAAATTTTCCATAAACTTCAAGAACGTCTTGATCATATTGCATCCAGACGATTTCCGTAGATGCTCTTACCCTTCTACAAAGCATATGATTTATGAGGAGAGCAAATTTCCTATTCACGAGTTGACATGTTATTAGTCAAGTCTTGGAACCAATCGTGGAATCATCCTCCAAAGACTTACATACGGAAAACGTTAAAAAATTCCCAATAAATTGTCCATAAAAGCTACTAGCACTATACTGTGGATTCTAAAGCTAAAAGAACTTACTTCTGCAGAGCCTATCCTCTCTCTGGACCACATTTGAGTGGCTAACTCTGAAAGGTGCTGTGTCAGAAAAGGAACAGAGAACATTAAACCAAATAGCAAAATGCAAATCACATTTGAGTGGGTCAAAGGTATTTAACGAGTCACACAAAACATATAACACCAATGTAAATGTAGATGTTGTTTTAAAAACAGAAAAAGATTCCTATTTGTAGGTATTGGGGTAAATACGATCGATGAAGCGAAACAATCCAAGTTAGAAGAAGAAACAAAAAGCTGTGTGTAGTTTCATTGTTGACTTCACTAGACTCTCTGCCGAAATGCGATTAGTTTGAGTCAATGTTTATGATCTAAGAATTTTTTCTTTTCTTGCTGCTCGCTAAAGAGTCGCGAAAGGAAATCTCTACTCGTCCATGGTTTATTAAGGTAATTCATGAAATAAAAATAAGTGCGACACAAAAGAAGAAGAAGAAGAGTTGCGGCGCAGTTAAACAACTCATTAGATAAAGCTGTTTTGAAACTGATGCTTGCAGTGCTTTCGTGGCAATAGAACAAGCACACAGATACGCGGATTCAACAAACGAGCAAAGAAAAATCAATTAAACAATGGATAACAACTTTTAAAGATAATTGCGTTAAAGAAAAAAACAAAACAAAAAAACTACCGGCAAAGGCTCCTGCGGCCAGCAACACTACAATTAGTGTCTGCATTTTGCTTGCCCAACTTCAGAGTGAGTTTGTTCGAGGTTCACCTCTGAGGTGCTTACATCTTATATTGCTCCGTGACACCCCAAGTGCTAGATTATGTGAGCTCTAATCTGCTATTGTCCAATCAGATGGGCTTTTAAAGCGAAACTTGCTCGGGAATATGTCCAAACGGAATTGAATCATACTGAGAGCAGATTTGAAGTCGGTACAAAGTACAACGATATACCGCTAAGGGCTTAACAAAATATACTCGATAATAAAGTTGTTGGACCAGAATATTGGTCTTTGTTACCCTGTCCTATTTTTGTATTAGCCTTCCGCAATCTCCATAACAAAAGAAAAACAAGACGCATATCTGCGTGAACTCGGGCTTCCTGTAGCGTACCCTCTGAGTTTTCTTCGTACAAATTTCTGTAACTACTCATGGCTGTATGCCATGGTCGACTTCCTTATATTTACCCTAAATCAACCCTAGGAGCGACAATGTTGATATTCAAAGTATAAACCCAAATTGTTCTTAGCGCTGAGAATCTTTGTTTCGTGTCATCTTTCCTCCCCTACACAGAAAACCCCTAACAAGTTATGTTTGGTTTTAATATTCGTTCCCTTTTTTATTTTCTTTTAACAAAGACGATGCAAATTGAGACAAAATTTAAGTCTAAGAATTTTAATCAGATATAAAATCTATAATTAATCTTACAGAATATTCAAAAAATTGAATCACTTTGAGTACTCTTAAAAATTTAATAGATAAGTCATCTTTTTGTGGGTTTAAAGGTACAACAGATGCAATAAGAGTCAAACCACATTAAAAAACTTATGCATCCACTATTATTCACAGTAACATCTTCAAGGTTTGATCTGCTTTGTAAAGTATCAGGCAATATTGCACAGCTCTTAGTAATTCTAAAGGGACTTCTTCAAGTTGTACACTTCCCCGTCTAAGAGCATCAGATGTAAACCCGAATTCGAGTTCTTATCATCAAAGCACAGTGTCCCTCACAGTTCTCACTGCACTGATATGTTGTTAAACGAACAGCAACACAGGGAATTTCCCATCCAAACAGCCATAAGAGCTAATAAGGTCGGAATTTGAATATTGAAAACGAAGGAGACGGCTAAAGTTCCTTGTTGTACGTGGGATGTGCCGCTGAGCCCCTCGAACCCTGACCCTGTTCCAGAGCAAAATTTCCAAAATTGATACCCTGTTCCAGAGTAAATGCCTTCCTCATTTCATTGCTTCCGACCAAGTTGACGTGTAGTTAACCCCTTTTAGCCCGGCCATTTAGACGAACTTTGTTAAATAGATACCCTGTTCCAGAGAGTAATTATGATTTTTATATGCCCTGTTCCAGAGTAAAATCGCTACCCTATTCCAGAGTACCCCCCTCCCCTCCCCGGGTACTGATGATCTGATAAGTAAGAGTGTTTAATTGCATGTATTCATATTGATGAAAGAAAAATGTACACGAGTAGTTACTATGCTAGTCAGTCGGTTGGAGAGTCTTTAAGACAAACAATTCAGATGATTGAAATAAAATCAACTAAAAGAATAAGATCTTAGTTTGAATTTTACGACGACTTAAAGAAAACAAGACTCTTAATTTGGAATGTGGGGTAATATCGCCGAATATACAACGGCTTTCCTGCTTTCTGATTGGCTGTATTTTTGATGGTGTGGATAAAGGTGTTAGAACTCTGACAGACCTTTAGAATCTTTATTCTTCTCTAACTTCTTTTTCTTCTTCTTCTTTTTCTTCTAATCTCAGAACTTCTAATTCTTCGGCTTATATGTGCTATAGCCCGACAGTGTTTGGGCTTCAAGTTAGACTCTGGACTTAAAATTAAGAAGCCCCTTCCCAAATCATAGCCAATTTAAACCTTTCAAGGTAATTAGTAGCCAAAATCGTTGCATCGCGACCAGCAAATTACAAATTTTGTTTTGATTTTGGGTTTTTGTAAGCCGTCAATCAGTTTGGGGGCCCCCAAGAATGATGTACGGATCAGAAAAGACCAAAATCTTACCGACATTGGAGGTCGCGATGCAACTATTTTCGCTGTAAGATTCCGTTCATGGACATCTCGCTAGGGATGGGATTCTACCTGCCTTTAAGGAGAAACGCGCGTGCATGTCTCTGTTCTGTGATATAAACACGATGGAAGATGTAGAGCAAGAGAAAAGCAAGCTTAGGAACACGAGGCGTAGCCGAGTGTTTCTCTTGCTTTTCGAGTGCTCTACATCTTCCAGAGTGTTTATATCACAGTACAGAGACATAAGCGATCGTTTTATATTGCTTTTATAAAATATTTTCGACGTTTTTTGAACGAGCCATGTCTCTGTCCTCTGATATAAACATGGTAGCCAGCCAATCAGCGCGCGCGTTATAACTCAAATATTTTATAAATACCACATATAACACACCAAAACTACAAATTTAGCGACCAATGAACAAGTTTCTAACAACCACGTGGTAAATACATTTTTCAACTATGAATGTCTTTTCGTTCAAATTCGACACTAACTGTTCAAGACTATAAACAATCGCTAATATGGATTTTAGCATTTACCAGGAAGGATATGCAGGGACATGTGGCACAGCAACATTCTATATTCCCGGGACAACCTGCGTATGCCGCACGTTACCGCATCCTACTTGAACTTGAAATTCTATTCTAGACTTATACAAGCTGAAACGCTGTAACGACGTGACTAACTAAACAACAAATCATTAATTATTAATAATATTAACTTAGCTAAAAAACCGTTGTGGGCTCAAGGTAATATTTTAATATTTTTTCTTTTCTCTTTTAAAATGTTTGATTTTTTTGTTACGGTAAGAATTTTCTTACTATTGTAGCTCTCAAGGGACGCAAACGTGTCTGTTACCCGTCTAGTCTAATCAAATGTCCGGGGATTGCAATCAACATGTAGTATGAATTAACACTATTACATAGATCTGGCGTTCCAACAGGCCAGTACAAGTTGTCTACAAGCTAAGATTTATAGAACAACCAAGACAAAATAGAAAATAAAACAAATGTCACTGGCTTCTGGCGACGACGCACTATTCCAACTCCGCGTGGCAGTCTTTTTGGAGCGCTATATCCTCGTTCATGTATGAGTGCATGCGCAAATGGCCTGCGTAATATAACGCCTTATCCTCTTGGGATAATTTAATTCCCCTAAGCGATGGCAGGGTGGAGCCAGATCCTAGAGGTTCGAGATGATTTTCCCAGATAAAGCCCCAAGGATCCGCACGGACGTGGTTCCCTTGGTCCATACACGCACAGCGCCATACATGGTTTCCAAGCTCTCTAAGTAGCCGTGGAGCCAAGGGCTGACGCTGTCTTGTGGCTCATCATCAAACTGACCGGGCTCGAGACCGTGTAATTTCGTCTGAAATCTATAAGTTTGTATTTGACGAGCCGAATGTGGCGCTTGTGTTGCAAAATACTTAGTGAAGGATTTCCAATTTTGTTCCGTCATGGCCAGGATCGTACACTGTGCCACCTGGAAGTTTCCAGAGCCATGTTGAAATCCGTCAATGACTATCACTACGTGCAACATTCTGAAGTAATGTAAGGTTTTGGTAGTTTCGATAAACACAATGAATTGAATGCAGTTTGTGAATAAGGACAGCCTTGTATGGCCACTATATACACCAAACGATTACACAGGGCCTAGCGTGTGTATTGTCTAGTACAGCAACAAATGATGAAGATGAATATAGTGTTTAGCAGGGTTATAGCGGAGCTCCCGCGCGGGCCAAAGGTCCGCGCGAGCGGAGCACCATACCTAAGAAAAAATGGTAACCCATTTTCCGTTTTCAAAGTGTCGGCGCGCGTCAAGTTGGCGCCAAAAATCAACCAGCCAGTCATCATCGCGATGTACACGGACGTACGGACGGACGTACAGCCGTTGGGCTCCCTGTGTGTCCATGAAAAATCAACTGGATGGGTTACCATTTTTCCTTAGGTATGGTGCTCCGCTTTCGGCCCGCGCGGGAGCTCCGCTATTAGTTGCAACAACATAAAGGATTGTGAGTTGACTCTCTCGTATGTTCGCAATGTCGTTTTCGCTGTTGTCAATTGCAGTAGTCATCTTGCTGTCATATAAGTCGTACAGTTGTCTCAGTTGCTTTAGTCCATTTATTAGTGTCATGTTAACCTTGTCTAGCGGTTTAACTGTTAAGACGTTGTAGTGCAAATGGTCATTTATGATTACTCGAAAATCGCCTCCGTTATTTATTGTACATGTGACCCGTATAAAAGTGTGGTCACCTCTATTAGTCTATTACGCTCGGATCACTTCATGTTAAGTGGGCAACCGATTCCTAGAGGTTATATATTTCCAATTTTATTAAACATATTCACTACATGACCCCAAGCCTATTGAACGTTTAGTATATACAATCTAGTATAAAATTATCTTAAGCTGTAGCCACATGCGCATATTGTGCGCCTATTTTTTAAGAACGACTGCATGTCAAACCATCGCGCGCTAGGCTCTCAAACAATAGAATTTGATTTTTGACGTGCGCGCGGACGGGACCGTTTGCTTTCGGTTTTTGAATTCTGTTGTTTAAGAGCCTTGGGCGCGCGATGGCGAAGTTATTAAAAATAGTCTTGTAGTCGCCGCGAAAATCGCACAGACATCAATACTGAGTTTCGTTCTTTTAGTATTATGGTCTCTTGGTCAGACTAACAACGAACTTATTCTTTTCATTTCTGTAGAACCATGGATGCCGAATGTGTTTAAGTCGCAGAGATCGAAAAAGGTAAGAAAGCCTTAGACAATAGTTTTTCTAGGTGATTTCTACGGCAAAGTTCACTCCAAGCTCACCATGTACACCAACCAAATTGGCCTCAGCAAGCACCTAGACCATAACGGCATTGTTAAGTTCGTAAACCACTCGTGTACTCCCAACTGTAAACCGGTTTACCGTCGCCGAAAGGAACCCGAGCTCATTAAGCATGATCAGGACGTTGACGATGTGTCCTGGTATCTAGTTGCGACAAGTGACATCGCGAAAAGTGAAGAGATAAAGATTGACTACAATTTGACTGAGTATTCGATGGTTTCGCCGTTCAAGTGCAAGTGTCGCTCAAAAGATTGCCTTCAATATGTGCAGGGCCTCAAGCATTTGACACCCGAGGAGAAAATGAAGCGAATTTCCAATGTTTCGCCCGTCATCAAGCAACTTGTAAATATAAGGAATTCTGCAGACCAATGAACTTTGAATCACCCAAGGTTATTGTCAGTGAAAGATAATAAAAAAGTAATAAAGAAACACATAGACAAATGACAGTTTGCAATATTTTTGTGAGCGCGCGTGCACAGTCTTACAGAATCGACGGCCAGAGGAGGGTGGTCAACTGGCACGTGACAAAAATAAGCCAATCATAGCGCGTAAAATTTTGTAAACATGATTAGCCGGAAGTCAACAAAATCGACGGGTAAGCTTTCAGAAAATGCATGTTTATTTCCTTTTCTCCTTATACAAATACTGTTTCTGTCGGGAAATCATCTCAATATGCATACATGGTACTGGTGTAAAAATCTTACAGCATATGATAAACGTTAGCCGCGAAAAATTAAAGGAGATTTGCACAATTTCCCAATGACGTAAATCATCGTCAAGCCAAAAAGGGAGACCCGAAATAATGTATTTTTCTCAATTATTATTGTGTGTGGATTCACTGTAACATCTGAAATCGTTAGAAAAATGTCTGTTCTATTTAAAAAGTGAACCCCACATAACCCCACATCTTATCGTTTCGGAGATATTTTCAGTTTTGTACGACAAGAGAACAAGGAAAACAGATCGATAATGGCGTCAATGACAACACATATGTAGTGAGACAGAAAGGCACTGAAAATAAAATTTGTATGTTACATTGTTGTTTTAGGTTTTAAAGTGTAACGTGGAATTGAGGGAAAGTGATCATAACCTTCAAATGGGCTTTCACGGACGAAAACAAGTGTGAAAAGAAAGTCAAAACAACATTTTTCGTTGTTACTGAATCGAAATTGCTGCAAATAAAACTTGTTTACTCTGCTTTTAACTTCTTTTTAGCATTAGCGTTTTGTTTTTTGAAATTTTCTCTTCTCCAGTTTTTTTCTCTCTAGTTTTTCCTCTGAGAATTTACGAACCATTCGATTTCAGTGCTTTTTATTTTCCATGCAATATGAATTTATCTTGCTGTTCAAAATTACAAAGAAGCTCTTAACTGTCATATTTGAGGATTTTGATCTATAGGTGCGATCAGAGAAAGTGTTGTCGTGGTCTTGCACAACAAGCTACTGAACGTGTGGTGCTTTGTAGCTTTGCGAAAAGACTGAAGCTAAAGCTCAAAAATCAATTTAATAACTTATAATCATGCATGTAGAAGCGAAATCAAAACAAAACGATAGCAGGCTATATTCACACATTTTCAATGGAGATGAAAAATGTTGTTTTGAATATTTACTTACCGGCTTGCCTGCCTGTTTTCATTTTCCCGCTCTTTTCGCTTGATTGCACAACTTTGTAAGTGAACGTGATGTTTTTTCCAAAACTCTTCAGTAATTTTACTGGAAAATCCGCCAAAGGTCTTCACAGATTAGATTACTAGACAGTTTGTTTTCCATTGAAAATCAACATGATAACGATTTGGGCATAATATGGTTTGGTTCTTGGCTTTTCTTTTATTAAATTCTCCTTGTCTCTGACCAAACTAAATGATTTGATCTCAAATGTTCACTGACACAGTCTTGACAGTCTTCACATGTATTTCTTCATGTTATTCTCACAAAAGCAGATTTTTTTTACATAAACATAAGTTGTTCATACTTTTCATGTTGTCTACTAACACCAAACGAAGACAGTTTCGCAAATATTTTGAAGCACGGAGATCCTCACAGTTCGACGGTCAGAGAAGACTGACAAGAAAAAAGCAAAATTGACCATCATGCTTTGCGCGCGTTGACCAACCTCCTCTGATCGACGGCCAAGCATTCTCTTACCCAGAGCGCCTCGGTCGTTCCCCCTCCCCTCGAGGACTTTGGCATTGCGCACGCTCAACTGCGCACGATTCTACCAATGCGCGAGCTCGCGCTCACAGACAAATTTCAAGTTTTGAAGATGGTGGCCATTTAGGTGAAAAATACCATTTTTTGAAACGTAAATGCTCCAAATTACGACAAATAACTCTGAAAACATCAAAGCAAGACTAGAAACACTGACAGAGGACTTTCTGGGAAACACTGCGGAAAGAGATCCGTCTAAACCCGCTCTAATCCTGCCTCTGTTAAAGGCTATTTTGAGGATTTTCGTACTTTAGCGAGCTGTAGCGCATGCAAAAACGAACAGAGTGACCTATCATTTTTATTTTACCAAATCGACAAGAGTAATGTAAACTATCAGATATTTCAGTTTTAACAAAAAACTATGTTACGCTTTTAAGATAAAAATTGGGAATGGAAACATGAAAACAAAAAAAACCAGAAGTGTCAATTTTTTGACCTGGCGACGATTCGGGAGTGAACTGTTTTCACTCTACAAATTCTCAAAAACGAAAACTTCAAGCATGGGTTGCAGCATCAAGGTAGGTGTAGAAATACCTTAAGTAACGCCAAAGCGAGAACGGTAAGTGACTAGCTGCATTTTAAAAAAATCCCAACTGTAAAGTACTTTTCTGGCTAGTTTCAAGAAATTATTAGATTTTTTCTTTTACATTGGAATCGCCGTGAGCGCGCCAAGTACACCGATATCGCGACATCAATCTACGAGTTTCGCGCTCTTTGTAGCATGTCACGTTTGCCATATCATATCAATGTTGTTTCCTTGAAAAAAAACAACAATAACAACAACATAGTGATGCTAACAACAATGGTTATATTTTTGTCTCGTTAACTGTTGATTATAAGACAAGAAAACTCTTAACGTCGACGTTTTCCCCACCAAGGGTTTTTATGCTTCGAGTTGTAGGGATGCTTGGCAAAACATTCTGCGGCAACTCTGTCGCATTCGCACACGCCCTTCTTGCAACTGTCTGTGTCATCTGTTGGGAAAGAAATGAAAATCAATTATATGCTATTATTATTCACATAGAACTGTTGCAACGGTATTAACCTTTACTAGGAGCTCTGCCTTTTACTGCTGCTTCTCTCTACCACAGGAAGACCGCAACCTTAGACAAAGCCTCTTGGAACTTTCTCTGTTTCGAACGTATTTTTTACGATTACTGAAAGTATACATCCGTGTATTTCTCAATTAATGTTGAGCCGAAAGGATTTCATTGTGTTTGCATCTTAACTGACATCATTGTATGGGGAGAGGCGGTGCCCGGTTATACTCGAAACAGAAAATTCTAAAAGGTCAGAAACGTTCTAAAAGTAGTTCTAAAAGTAGGTGCAAAATAGAGGCTGGTGGGATACGGATTGGACCGGACAGCTAGCTCTTGACAGCCTCTCCCTTCAATTAATTGTCATTCCTCCTTTAGACCGAGCAAGAAGTCTGGAACATAGCAGCTAAAGCACAAGTAGCATACACAAATTCATAAATTAAAGCAGTTCAGTATTTCGTATGCGTGTGAAACAGACCGGGCGCTGGCGTTACCATACTTTTGTCTCTGCAGTATTGTCTATAAAAACATTCAAAATTCCTGCCATAACCGTGCCATGACATGACCTTGCCGTAACCGCGCCGTGCCGTGACAGCGTGACCGTTTATTCTTATCACATTCATACTATCTCTCTCTATATATGAACCGTGTGTATTCATTAGCTAGGATGACATCATTGCGTGACAATAAATCACGTGACCCTTTATTCTTACCGCATCTGATAACACACTTGTTGCCGTTAGAGGACGAAGGCCAACTTTTGATGAACCCAGGGTCATAGCTAGTGAAGTAAGGTGAGCAGTGGCTATACTTTCTGAAGCACTGGTCATGAACTTTACAGCATCTAAATTAGAGCATTTATTAGCTGTATATTCAGGTGTATGCACGGGAGCCCATTCCTATTTGAAGTAGCCTGCGTAGCCAAATGAAAGGGGAGGGGAGGGGGCATTTCTTTCGAAACCCACCTGGTACTTTTAGAACGTAGTAGTCCCACACTGGTGGGAGACGTATTCGACAGAGCATTGATCCTTCGGGATAAAAAGAGCATTTATTTGGGAGAGGACTGGTCAAAATCAAATAATGGGTGTGCGCTTGTCCGAACGTCCGTTACCGGTGTACCTGTCCACAGCGTCCACAGGGTTTCCGTCACCTCCGATCCCACAGTAGTTGCCGTAATTATTGTAGTCCAAAGCAAACCTTCCAGTAGCACAATGTATCATAAACCCAAACTGTAAGATATTTCTCTTGGCAGGTAAACCAACATCTGTAGAGAAAAAGTATAGAAAGCGTGAGATAATGTTTTCCCAGTTCATCGTGACTACTTCAATTTCTCTTGTGACTACATAATAAACATGTTAGCCTCCTCAACCCCATCAGACATCATAAAAGAACCGTTTAGCCCCAAGCCATAATTTTCTCTTATGGATTCTTTTAGCGCCTCAAGTGATCGAGGAATAGACCGTCCATCCTCAAACTCTATAACATTTTACTGTCAAACGTCAAATTAAAGAAATTATTGACCTCAACATTGAGAATAAATTTCGTATGACTGTGAAAACCCCATTTTTTCAACACTTGATACTAATCTCGCAATATGATTGGTTGATTAGAGTGTATCAATAAGAGGACAGACACACTGCTGACGCGTTTCGGTGCGCGCGCTCGTTCTGTTGCCCCGTTTGAAAAGGGTTTTTTAACTTTTTATATCTAAAAATATTGTTATAAAAAACGAATTGAAGATGGTTTTGAGTTGTCTGTCTTCTTATTGACACACTCATGACGTCATAAAATGTTCAAAACTTTACAGTGAAAATGGCTTAAACTTCATGTGTTAAAGGAAAGAAGTAAAGGTTTAGAACCTAAGAAAATGAGTCATTAGAGAAGTCTACAGATTTGCATTCGTCAGGCTGTTGATAAAACAATTTGACGAATTAATCAAACAATGTTGCCTAGCAATTGCCCGGCTGGAATGAGGAAAACTCACGACAAAAAAACTTACCATTTAGGGCTGACTTCAAATGATCCTGTTAAAGAAAAAGGGTGAAAAAATCTTAGAAATAAGGCAAGTTTATATATCTAGCGTGTCGCACTAAACTAGTGTTAACTGAAACTTCAGTGAAAACTTACTCATTAAATACAGTGAAAACTTACTCATTAAATAGTCTCGTTTACCAGACGAAAATATCCTAATTATTTAAAAACCTGTGCCGACTTCCCGTTAAAAAGCCGCGTGGATGGCAAGAAATGTTTTACAGCTATTCATGTTTCCACTGACGGGTTAAGTTTTTTTGATAATTCTATGAAGGGTACTTCATTTTACTGAATTAATTTTTAGTCCAAGTTCAGTTGGAGTTCCTCCTTTGATAATCTATTCAAAGTTCCTGAATTAAAAATCAGTTTTATAAACAAATGTGAATGACATTTGATTACGTACTTGATGAAAAGCTCGTTATCTTAACTGTTGAGTCGAAAGTTTTTTATTTATCTCGTACCAAAAACTGAAAAAGAGAATGTTTAAAATGGAAGAAGATACAAGAAGATAACAAGCTTTTGGTAAACTTCGGGGGCGACCCACCGCTGGTAATTAAATAGAAGTCAAATTTTAACTTTTGATCATGAGAAAACAAGTTGAGGGCCTACCACGCTGAAGACGGAAGAGATAACTTCTGAATCGTTTTAATTGATATCGAATTAAAATTGATATTTTACTTTAAATTGTAGAAAAAGAAACTAAATCCCTAAGTTATTGCTTTGAGTGAATGTATTTCATATATTTCGAAATGTTTCAAACTTTTCTGATTTCCATATACAAATAATTTGTCATTGATCTCCAAGTTTTTCAAAAACGAATGTGCATCCCTTTTATCATATACATCTCTCACCTTGTAGACTATAAACACCTCTGTAATTGCTTACACTAGAGCTGACATTCCATTCAGATAACGACACTTAGAAAAAGAATTGTTGTTTTTCAACTCCAAAAGTTTCTGAGTGTCCTTCTCATTAAAAGTAAACTGATATACGAACGACTTTGAGTGGTTTGTATAATGTGTAATGTGAGTATAAAGAAATTCATTCATACTCCAATCACGAGATCGTCAGCTCATCTTCGCTGGATGTCAGAAAAGTTTGTATTAAAGTTGATCACAATCGGATATTCAGTGAAACTCGATCAGGATCATCAATGTACGGAATTGCTACGTACTCCACGAGAAGAGGGTTACTGAAAAAAATCTTCGCTCGAGGGGTACGTACGGAATTGCGGAAGATGCCCAAAATATGAAAAACACAATTTTTTACTTTCGAAACCTAAAATTTTGAAGTGCTCTTTCCCTCTTGAACTGTTGTACATGCTATTTTCATGTGAACGTGAAAATTCACTATTTGTGATTTCCTTAAAGCCTTTTATAATGAGCAAAAGAGTTAAAGACAGCATTTCAAAAAGTGGTGTATATTGATGAAAAAGATAGCTACATATACGACATTTTTGAGATTTTCAAACAGTAGTAAGAGAGAGAGAGACAGAGAAAGGAGAGAAAATCAAAACTGTTATTAATGTACATCTAGTATAGTATTTTTCTAGTATTCCATATATACTTACTTCTTCTCCAAGTTCTCTCTCTACTGCTCCGCCACGAATAACTCCCAAAATTATCAGTAACGCTATAAGCTGCATCGTAATTGACCCGTCCTCGGGAACCAAGATACTAACTGATTGCACTTATTTACCAGTTATATCCTTTAACTTGTTTAGATTTTACCCAGAGTTCAGCTCTGGATTTTTCCGGAAAAATTGTAATCATAAACAGCACGGGGGTGGGGACGGGGGGATTGGCAAGTAAGCATTTCACCTTTCACTAGTGGGTTTAGCGCCAAAGTTATGCGGGGTAGCCGAAGTTGGTTCTTTTTCTATAGAAACGTTCGGTGGTGTTGATTTTGCAGTAAAGCTTGGTTATTCTGATTTGTTTGCTACGATCGCTGACAATGAATATGTCATTCATTGAAACCACTAGAAACTAGTGAACGTGATCGCAGATCGTGATCGCTTTGAGTAAAAATCTGTTGAGCGAAAGTACTTCGTTTATTGACACCTTCCCGGTTCATTCGTGTACATTTCTTGCCTTTCCAGACTGTTGCCAAAACTCCAAAGAATATTTCGACCTGTCGAGGCTGCTGTTGATCAAGATGTAACTGTGAAATAGGGACCTTAAGCAACCATGACGGCAACAAGGACGACGACGGTATAAAACAATGGCCTTAATTACAAAGCACAATAGATACACTAGCAAATGAGCAGAACTGCAAAGAAATCAACCGTATTAGAGCGTGAGCGTGAAATCGGAACTTTTCACGTCGTAGTTTTACAGAATAGACCTTTTTGCGATAACAAACATTCTCGACATCTCGTGCAGATAAAATCAAAAGAACTTTTTATTAATTATGTTATCTTGAATATTCATTGTCCAAAGAATATTTCGCCCAGTCGAAGCTGCTGTTGAGCAAGATAGAGCAAGATGTAACTGTGAAAAGCATGTATACAATTTGTCTGCGCATGTCTGTGTTTTGGGCTTGAAACCATTTGCATATCGAATGCAAGAAATTTTATGTTGACACGGAATATTTGGCTGGCTATCTCGTTCTTCAAAATTATGTTAAACTACCGAAATACTGAGACAACTAAAACATGAGCAGTCTACCTACCGCTAGTGCGCTGTGGATAATTATCCAAACTGAAGGCACTCCAGATGGGAAAATATCACGCGTCAAAGTCAGTAGAAAGTTGTGAGAAGAACCAGAACTCCGCACTTTCGAGTTATAATGATGGCGTTGAATTCATGCATAAGGTAAATTTAGTAATGGATGTCATTACCAACATGGTACTGTGTGAATTGGATCCAATAAGAGTACTTTGCACTTCATTGATTGTTGAATAATTGGCCATAGTACTGGAATCTCGTACTTTTTCGCGCAAAATTCTTGCAATTTTTTTACATCTGTGACAGCGCCCCCCAGCAAAATTATTTAATAATACGCTTTTTCCATGCTTCGTTCTTGTAAAACAAAGCTTTCTTGGTGGAAACTCCTGGTCCCTCCATGTGATTTCAAGCAATGTTTACAGCCGGGTTCAAGCCTTGTTAAAATTGACCCAAATTCGGTAGCCTATATTTTATAATCTGCAACATTTATCTAGAAGTTAATGACCTATTTTTATACATGGTGAGGCATACAGTTTGGGCCGTATGAAGCAGCGTTTTATACTTTATAAAAGAGCAATAAATTCATCGCTGAAATTTGCATGTAAACAACGTGCTTGCATGGAAACACGTTCACAAAAATGCTTTAGATCACATGTAGGGACCACGAGTTTGGACTAAAAAAGCTCAGTTTTGCAAGAAAGAAACGTGGAAAAAGCGAATTACTAAATAAATTTGCTGGGGGGCGCAGTCTAAGATGTAAAATTTTGAAAGTGAATTGCAAGAATTTTGAGCGAAAAAGTACGACATTCCAGTAAACATGGCTAATTATTAAACGATCGATGGAGTCTAAAATACCCTTATCGGATCTAATGTACACAGTAACTTGTTGTTAATGGCTTCCACTGCTTAACGTACCTTACATATAAATTTAGTGCCCACAATATTACTCGAAAGTGCGGAGTTTTGGTTCTTCTCACAACTTTCTACTGACTTTGACGCGCCATATTTTCCCATCTGGAGTGCCTTCAGTATGGATAATTATCCACAGCGCACTAGCGGTAGGTAGACTGCTCATGTTTTAGTTGTCTCAGTATTTCGGTAGTTGAACATAATTTTGAAGAACGAGATAGCCAGCCAAATATTCCGTGTCAACATAAAATTTCTTGCATTCGATATGCAAATGAATTTCAAGCCCAAAACACAGACATGCGCAGACAAATTGTATACATGCTACTGTGAAATGGTACTATATTCTAAGTCTTTACAATACACATTCAATGAGATATGGATACAGGGAAAAAATTAAGGTGCACGTCACGGCTTGGGAGTGAATAAGTATATCCGCGTGTAGGGAGTCGCGACACGCCGTCAGGGGCGGGGGGTAGGGTCGTCGAGATGTGCACTCCTTGGATTGTTAAGATCAGAGGAACTGCGACAAAAGCCTGAGGGTCTATTAATGTATGCGTTGCAATGCATTGCATGTGGGATCTCATTGTTATGCTAATTATCCCTCTTTATTTCAGGTACTTAGAATAGTCTATCACTATCACGAGAATGCTTGGCCGTCTCTGAAGGACTGCGCACGCGTGCTAACAAAAATTGAAACTATCGTTTGTCCATTTGTTTTAAAGTCCTTATGACACATATTTTTTTATTTTCAAACTTAGTTATTTTTAGAGAGCATAGTGAGGATCTTTTTACCCAGGTTTTCCTTACCTCGTATTTTCTGAGATATGAAGGTTTCAAATGTCAAAATGCAAATTTGATGACGTAAGAGGAGGCAACACTGCAAATTTCTCATGGGTTTTACAAAAAGAGGACTTCAATTCGAGAGCCATATTTTTTACTAAACAACAGGCTTTGCCAATGGAAATGAGTTACAAAATGGAAAAATACAAGTAATTTAAATTCTCTTGTTTTTGTATAATAAATGATTACTCCTCTTACGTCATCACGTCATCTCTCTCTCTCTCTCTCTCTCTCTCTCTCTCTCTCTCTCTCTCTCTCTCTCTCTCTCTCTTTTAATTAACAACTAATTTTGATTTTGAGCCAGGGGGGAAAAAAAGAAGAAGAAGAAGAAAAAAAAAAAAAAAAAAGCTAAGAGAGAGAGATGGGCCCCTAGCCGATTTCGAACCGGGCTCTTACATCTGCTCATTTGCTTCACAGTTCAAGGGTTTTCCAACTGCGCCACGGGATCGCGTAATTTGCACAACAATAGACTGCCAATTTACACGATACACTAAGTTATTTTGTCTTCCAAATCCCTTAGTAGACCAGTTAGCCTAGTGGTAAGGTTCAGTCACTCACGGCCTAGGATCCGACTGTTTCCTCCCTCTTTGACTGCGAAGCTCGCTGCGTTCTACCGGATAGCGCGGAAGGGGCCGAAATCTCCATCCTATACGTAACATGTCTGGATGCATGGTCCGATTTTTTGGTTTTGCATAAAATTAGCATACTCATACTAATTTCTTTGGGTAACGGGTTCGAGTCCTTCCTGCCCCAATCAAATTCTCTTTTTTTTCTGTTTTTTTTTTTTCCCTGTGTTTTTTTCTTTTCTTTTCTTTTCTTTCTTCCTTTCTTTCTTTCCTGTTTTTAATGGATTCTATTTTTCTTCTCTAATTTTTCTTGGCTTAAAAACATGCATATTCCTTGAAATAAGATCGAGTTATCTAAAAAAATTCATGCAATTTCCAAAAGCCAGCGGGACCTCTGATACTTATACAGGTCATTCTGAAGCATTCCCTGATCCCAGCCGAAAATGGTGGAAATCGAACCTCCCTTATCAATATGCTTGCGACGGGCCTGCAGTTCTGGACAATATGAAGTTCGGTATGACTAGCTCTTATAAAGTTTTCACGGTATTGAAATAGTGAAATTGTTGATAACGTCTTCAAAAATACGCGCATTTGGTAAAATAACTTAGGAAAATTGTTCCAGAGTGTATTTGACGGTTAACTTTTTTGACGCTTGACGTTAAAATTTCCCTACATTTGACGGTTGATGGTTAAAATTAGCCGGCCGTTTGGTTAATCCCCGGGGGGGGGGGGGGGGGGGGGTTCTTCGGGGTCAAAACGCTAGGGATGATCGTCGGAAACCTCCAAAACGTACCCTAAAAAATACCCAAATGCCAAACTTTTCGACCCTAAAAAATACCTAACAGCTCAAAAATACCCCTAAAAAATACCAAAAAATCAAACAAAAAACTAACAAAACAATCGAACAGCACTAATTCAAAATGTCGTTGTTTATTTCTTCATCAAATTCACCTCGAGATACTGTAGAGATCAATCGTCATAAACATCTATTTTGTACCCCTGAAAAATACCATCTCTTCTGAAAAACCTTGGATTTTCTCTGACGACCCCTAAAAAATACCAACTGGGCGATTTCAACCCCTAAAAAATACGACGATCATCCCTAGCACACCAATATAGGCAGTACCCCCCCCCCCCCGGGGGGGGGGGGTTAATCCCATCAGTTGAGACCCTCTCACTTCATTGCCGGATTTCAAGCTTTGAGTACCGGATGCAAGTCTCTCAAATTCTGATGATGACTCATATTGTCAGACTTAGCGCATATAAAACTATACAAATCCCCGAGGTTTGGTGTTAATCGGGTCAATCAGATTGAACGACGTACAGCCATTCAGAAACACAAAGCAATGTGTCAGACTTACCATCCTCAACGTTTGTGAATCGGGTTGGTTTCCATTTAGCGAGTTTGGGCTCCCTGTGTTGTAATTCAACCATTTGTTTGGTAGTTGAATAGTATGAGTTTAGTTTTGCGTCTGAAAAGCTTTCCTTTTCTAATCGATTCTTCGAAAGTTTGTTAGAAATAAAGATTAATAGTTACTGAACACTTCTGGCTAGTATATTTTGGGGTTTGAGGCATATTTACTTCGTTTGAGGCCGTTGAGTTTTGAGCTGCGTTCTCACTAACAGAAGAGTCAACCTTCTGTTCACAGTTCCACCCTGCTATCATCCCAACACTCAATACAATGACAGAATCAAGCTTTTTTGCACTCTAGTAAATGCACGGCCCGATGAGTATACCGCTCTGGCGCATGGTCGAGAAAGCGGACTCCAGCACCAGAACTGAGGGGTGAAAAGATGAATAAAATTCACAGGCGTTTATTCTTTTGATTTGTTTTAATGTTTGACGTCTGTCTCGTTAGAAAAAATAATTTTTGATGTAACTGCGAGTAATGGTTTTCATGGTTAAGCGAATTAACTCTACTGTCTGGCGTTCCTTAGGTATAGCATGGAAATAATCAAACCATTTTTCGATGTTTATGACATGACATTTTTGCGCACGACAGAACAAAACTGAAAAAGGTCTCGCTGATTTAGGTACTGTATATGTAACTCGCTTGTTGACTGCTTTCAGGACGGAGGAGTGAAATTAAGTCGGTTAAAAAACGTGATATAAGCGAGTAAAAAACGTGCGTAAGAACGTGAAAGCGAGTAAAAAACGTGCGTATAAACGTGATAAGCGAGAGAGCAATACATCCAACAAACCCAATATGTATACTGTAGTAATAAAAGTCAAACAGTGATCATAACCGATCATGCTTTTTATAGAAGAACGAAACGGAGACTGAGTAGACCAGATTCCGTAGATGAACTGAAATAAATAAATAAATAAATTAGGAGTAGCTCATCGCCCTTCCATGCAGCTAAGAGCTGAATTACGAAGGGCGCAGCTCAACGTGATCGATGGATTTTTTTCATAAATTCATTGCTATAATACTTTCAAATGATGGGTTTTAGAAGTCATTTAAAAACTCGCTGATCGTGTTTTATCGTGTCTATATCCACAATAAAACACTCCTGCTCGTTTTTTTGAATATTACTTCTGTCACTGCATATGAAAAGGGGAGGCGTATACGTTGTGGTATATAGGAAAATAAAGCAAAATATCAATTCAACCAATAATAAAATTGAACCACAAAATATACAATACTTTCCTCAGTTCGCCCACCGTTCACACATACAGAACGTACCACTATTCTTTTACTGAATTTTTGGACGTCTCAACCCACTGAGGCACCCTCAGCTCACCTCGATCTCATTTCGCCCAACGTACTGGCCCATTATATACCCTTCACTTCAACTAACTCTCTAGCTCTGCCGAAACAACGCTTAGTTTGACCAAAATCTGACTTTCCTTTTGAACACTCTTAGGTAAGGATTTGAATAAGCGCCCTTCTTCCAATAGACGGCCTCCTCCCATTATCTCTGTCTCGGAAGGCTGATGGGAGGGTCCAATGGGGTGGTGGCTATTACGGTTAACGGTTAATGTTTTGGCTTTTTTACGATTACGGTTAAAGTGGGTTAATAACTGATTTCCATTGTTCTTGATGGTTAAAAATTAATTTTTATATTGTTGAGAACGCTGGAAAAAGCTATTACGACTAACGTTTCATTACGGCTAACGGTTAGTTTTTATCGTTATTACGGCTTACGGTTAAATTTTTGGCCCTTTTGTTTACGGCTAACGGTTAACCCCATTGAGACCCTCTCGGAAGGCTGATAGTGCTTCAGTCTGTGTAGAGTAAGTGACTCTCCAACAATAAAAGTTAACTAAATGTATATTGTTGCAAAATCAAAGGAACTTCGGTACTTAAAAAACAAGCAAACAAACAAAACAAGTGCTCTCTCTCTCTTCCCTTAAGAACTATAACCCCGGGCGCCGGTTCATGTTCGAATCATTCCGTGTATTCCTATTCTGAAATAGGTCAATCTGCCAACGAAACAAGCACCAAAATTCAAAGGGAAATCAAACAAATTAAAAACATTCACAACAATTGACTTTTTACTCGGGCTTCCTGTGGAATGCCAGAGGTTTAAATTGCCCTTCGTTTTTCTTCGGCCACAAAAAGCAGTCATGTGGTCAGTAGCTATCACGTGATAAATTTCATGTGATCAATGGCTTTGCACGTGGTCGAAGTTGAACAGCTTTGAAGGCTTCGATCTAAGTACTCATGCAGGGTAGAGTGTTTAAACGTGATCGCGGGTGTGATCGTGAACCGAGTAGAATACCAGTACGAACTCTAAAAAGCCTTAACAGTAAAAGTAGAAAGCTTAGACAGTTTTTTTTATAAGGTAACACGTTCAAATATACTCAAGTCATCAAAGGTACATCAGTTTTTTGCGATCATGGAAAAAATAATATATGATCACCCGGATTTAAGGTAGTTCGGGACTCATGAATTTTACGATAAACTTGTCTTCAAAATTCCTCCAAAGAAAGTGGTACATAGGTGGAAATAAAATGTGAAATAAAAAGGGGGCTCACCGAGGTCACTCTTGAGATATGAGGGGGGAGATGTGGGGTGTTTTGGACACTAGTTTTACGAAAAATGGCCTTGCGACATATCTAGCTGGTCAAATTATAAAAATTGGAACAACCAAACATATTTAAAAGCAACAAAAAGATAGCCTATGATGCAGAAAAAAACATGGTACAAAGTTTTAGCGGAAAAATTTGCGAAGAAGCGAAATATCAACAATACTATACGAAAAATGGCCTTCCAGAATACACGTTTTTGAAAGATTAGACAGAAAAATATTAAATTTACTCAAACTTTTTTTCTTTATATGAAAAGCTTATAAGATTACGAGTTCAAATCATTCATAAAATCAGGGGGTCACCGTATTACTGATTTAAAGAGTTAGAGAAGAACAAAGGATAAAACTCTTCGAAAATGAACACCAAAAATCAGCCATTTTACCGTTGTTCTTGCCGGCTTTTTCGACCGATAATATTCACTGAACTTTAAAGTTTGAGCTCTTGCTCCTACTTTATACAGTGTACCATATTTTGTGATAAAAAGTTTTGCAGAATTTGGTTGATAAAATGTTATTTTCTCCGCTAAATGTAGAATTTCTTCGCTTTTCAATCGTTGACTCGCTAGTGCCCAAACTTCCCACGGACAACCGAATGTTCTTTAATAAAAGTCCGCGCGCTCGAATGCGCGTGGAGATGCGCAGTAGCAAGGGTCCCAAACTACCCGGCCTTAAGGGAAAGTTTATTTATAGCCAGGGAATATGATTTTGACTGGATGGCTTGTAGTCTCCCTCGCAGCCGTGTTAAGCCTCGTCACGCAACGCTCCCTCGGTCACACACCGGTATGTGTCTTTAAAATTACAATGGCTCAATGCAACTTTCCCAGAGGACAATGTTATTTGAGTTTTAATTATTTCACTCACAAACGTTTAGCTAACAGAGATAAATCGCAACGTTGAAAGCCCGAGTTCGCGCAGTTATGCGTCTAGTTCTTACATAACCTCAACCAGTGTATTAAGCAGATGCCTTGGGGCACCTAATTTTATATATAATGACTTTTTTATGTTCTATATATTGGGTCCTCTCAGCCAAATTGATGACAAAGGCTGGCGCAATTCATCAAAGAAGAAAAACAAGGTTATTTATGGCAGTAATAAACTTTACATCTTCCCCGTGTTTTACTACAAGAAAAATAAATACAGGTAAACTGAATTGGTGCCAAAATCATAACAAGGAATACTAAACAGCTTAGATTATTTTTTTTCCAGTGAAATAAAAGTTATTCAGTTAATAATCTGTGTTTTGTTTTGTTTTTGTTTTTGTTTTTGTTTTTGTTTTTGTTTTTGTTTTTGTTTTTGTTTTTGTTTTTGTTCGGTGCTTCATATAAACTCATCAGCCAACTCGTCGTTATCCAATTCTTAGCTTCAAAACAATTAGCAAATTGTATGCTATCTTTTTCTATTCAAGCAGCAGGTGGAAAGCTCATTTTTTTGTTAAAAAAGGAAATATATTTCCGACCTTGGCTTTTGTCCACTTGGCAATATAAGTGGGTTTTGTTTGCTTTTTAACAAAAATTTCTGAATCATATCACAGTTATGTACAAAGATATATAATTTATCTATAATTTCGTTTTAAAAAATTATCCGTATATATCGTATATTAACAAGCGCAAAGGACTCAGAAATTAATATTTGTATCTACTTTGAACCCAATATTTTGATAAAACCTAACGTCACTAATCACAATTTAGTGATTTAGCGGTTTTTTTAATTAAAAACCTCTATTTTCTACGGTGGCCGAGAGGCGTCACGCAAAATCGATATTCAAAAGTCGAATAATCAAAACTCACTAATGATAAAGTGAGTAATTCCAAATTACAAAATAAGCCCAAGTCAAAAATAAAAAACCATTGATGACAAACTGAAATGTTTGCAGAGTCGATTTATTTACTTTTATTTGAATCACTTTTGATAATTTCTTATAATTCACTTTCGATTTGTTGTACTTTGTCTTTTCACTTGGATCACTTTCGCTTTGCTCACTTTCACTTGAGTGACTTTCGCTTTGCTCACTTTGACTTGGAGCACTTTCGCTTTGCTCACTTTGTCTTGGATCACTTTCGCTTTGCTCACTTTCACTTGAGTGACTTTCGCTTTGCTCACTTTGACTTGAAGCACTTTCGCTTTGCTCACTTTGACTTGGAACACTTTCGCCTTGCTCACTTTGACTTGGAGCACTTTCGTTTTGCTCACTTTCACTTGAGTGACTTTCGCTTCAGAGGCCGATTGGCCGAGAAGCGTCAACCTCGTTCCCAGACCATCGCGGCACACTTTTCAACAAGGCGTTCCTGGATGCAGACGAGAAGGTCCTGAGGACAATAAGAGAAACAAGATATCATTTATATTCCACCCTCCCACGTGGCACGTCTCGTCACCTATCGACCGAACACGCGTAGGGCAAGACTTAGAGCGCTTTTAAGTTACGAAACGCGTGGGTTTTCATCCGCTGCTTTGTATCTTGCTCCTGATGAATAGTACACAAGCAGTTTCGGCGACTTTCCGTCGGCTCCCCTCGTACTAGACGTGAACACATTCCTATCTATTTGAGCTCAATTAGATGTCGTATCCACTTAGCTTCACTCGTTAGTTCACTCGTTAGTTAGCTATTATAATCATGTTATTTCTTCGCCTAATTTATTGTTCTCCTCATACCACCATTCTAGCCACTCCACTAAGCGCTTTTGCTCCTATCTCGCAACTTTTCCAACGTATCCCCGCCACATATTCCCTCCATGCTGAATTCACCAGCATTCCCCACATTCCATCCCTCACCACACCACATTCCTTAGCTGCCTCCCCCTCCCCTCCCCCCTTTTTTCTTACATATTTCATTTTATTTAATCTATTTATCCTTCTTTACCATTTTCACTATTTTCTTTTCCACCTTTTCCACCTTTTTCTATTAAGTTTCCTTTTTTTATTTATTAAGTTACCTTTTTACTTATTTAGTCGTTTGTTTATTTACTATTCATTTTTTATTGTTTATTTCTTCATTTTCTTTATTTCTTCATTTTTACGTATATATATTTTTTTCTTTCCCCTATCTATTATTTTTTTTCATTTTTTATTTTTAAATTCATTTTATCTTTTCATATATCTCTATTTATTATTCTTTATTTCCTATCTTTTATTTTTTTTTATACAACCCCCCCCCCCCCCCGCCCCGTTTTTCCCCCTTTCCCTTCACACCCTCCCAAATGCCCTATTGAATTGCATATCCTATAAACACTAAAGAAAAAAATATACATTGAAAATTAACTGTGAAAAAAAAAACATGTGAGTCATCAAAAACTAGAAAATAACTTTCTATGCATAAGTTCCCATCCAGGCGGCAATGTTGGAAAAGGAAAAAAAATAGCACATATAAATATAAGAAGCAATTAGTTGATATTACCTTGTTCGCGCTGAATCTTTCTTTAATATCATCCTGGATGAGATCCAGGTTTTCCCAGAATGTTTTATCTAGTTCTTCTCCAGCAGTACCAGCGGCCATAGTAGCGAGCGAATCAACTCGAGGGAACGGAAAAACCTGTTGTTGGGTTTCCTGTGGTAAAACCAGGAACGCCTTGTTGAAAAGTGTGCTGCGATGGCCTGGGAACAAGGTTGACGCTTCTCGGCCAATCGGCCTCTGAATCGAAAGTCACTCAAGTCAAAGTGAGCAAAACGAAAGTGCTCCAAGTCAAAGTGAGCAAAGCGAAAGTGCTCCAAGACAAAGTGAGCAAAGCGAAAGTGCTCCAAGTCAAAGTGAGCAAAGCGAAAGTGCTCCAAGTCAAAGTGAGCAAAGCGGAAGTGTTTCAAGTGAAAGTGAGCAAACCGAAAGTGTTCTAAGTCAAAGTGAGCAAAGCAAAAGTGCTCCAAGTCAAAATGAGCAAAGCGAAAGTCAACAAAGCGAAAGTGTTTACAGTCAACGGTGAAAGTTATTTCAGCCATTTTTGTAGACAGAACAATAGTGAGTTTGTCTTTTGGCGCTTGTTGATTCGACAATGGACTACTTTTGCATTTTGACTTTTCGATTTACAGACTTTTGAATTTGTAATTTCGGTTTTTCGATTTACGACTTTGAGTGACGCTTCTCGGCCACCGTAATTTTCAGACGACATGTATTTTTTATGTCATCTCAACTTATATTACAGACAATGTTTTCGACATTTTCAGAATTGAAGTGAAAACTCAATAGCTGACGATATAGGTATCAAGATTAAGTATTAGCTGAGATCCTGATCATTTAACCATTTAATTAATTTTATGAAGATAAGATTGAGAACTGTTTAAGAAAACATAAACTTTTTAAAATTCTCATTTGTTGGAAGTACGTCAGCGCCTAAGGGATTATGCTTGTATCAATGTTTGGAAATTCATCGACAAAAAATAATTATTATGTTAGAAATATTAGGACCAAGAGTATTTTTCAAATCGTGAAGAGCTAGGTTCCTTCAAGTTCCTTCTGTTTGTCATCTCGAAGCTTTGCTATATAAAAGGCGATCAAAACACAAAGTACGAGCGAGACGGTTAGAGTCGTTTTCGTATGAGTGGGAAACTTACCGTACCGTTTCGTAACTGTACCAGTATCATAGTTTCAATAGAGTCGTTTTCGCGTTTTCGTATGAGTGGGAAACTTACCGCGCCGTACCGTGACCGTGTCAGTGCCGTAATGTCTATAAAAACATTCGAAATTCATTCCGTAACCGTATCGTATCGTAACCGTACAGTGTTCCCACTCATACGAAAACCACTCTAATAAAATCGTTTGTGTTTTTACTCTAAACCTGTCACACACACACAAAAACTTGTCACGTACATAGTTTTTGAATCTTAGCATGTTTTCCACTTAGTGGTACCCTAAATGAGTATTTACTCACATCGGCCACTACAATCAGTACACATGCTGTTTCCGAGAAGGTCCTCCACAGGGATTCCAGAATTCTTGGTTTTCATGTGACGTCATCGGAAAAATTCATGCTTCATATTGATCACATTTAATTTAGTCTGAAGTATGTTGCTTATATACCCTAAGAAAAGTTTTTCTTGGATATTTGAGAAATTTTCCTCGTTTGGTTTTCGAGTTATCAAAGGTAAAAACTTTGTCACGCAACACTGTCACGCGTTTTCCTCAGGACGTAAAACGATGAATTTGTTAGAAGTAAACACACATTTGGCTTGCTCTATGAATAAAACCATTGTTTATTGGGTATCTGTATCAAAATATATGATTAAGTTGATATTTTAAATGATTTTGCCAATCGTATTTATTGTCCGCCATGTTGGTGTACTAAAGTTGTACACCAATATGGCGGCCCCATACATTTCTTTGTAATAACTGAGTTTGTAAAACCGTTGATATCTTTGCATCACAACATCTTTTGGACTCAAAATTTCCTGGAGTTATAAAGTTTTTCCTCCTCTTTAAGAGGATGTGCTCTGATTTTACTCCGAGACGTGAGATCCGCTGTTATTTTGATGACCTGTGGAGTGACACCAACTGCGAAGTGCCATACATTTCATACTAAAAATTGAGCACTTCAAAGGTCAATATCTTCGCAACAAAAGCTCATTTTAATTTGAAAATTCGTGAAGTTACAAAGTTTTACTTGCTCTTTAGAGTGATATTACTTTTATTTCACTCAGGGCTCTGGAAATTTTTCGATGACGTAGGTGAAAACCGAGAATAGAGTGCTATCGGTATTCGATCTTCCTGTAGTACACTGGCCTTATGGGGTAGTCAAAGCTAAAAAAAGACCAGCAAGATAATCTGTTCTCATCCTCGGGGACCCAGGGCGAAGGGGGAGGGGGAGGACCTGAGGGGGAGGGGGAGGGGGAAGGAAAGGAAAAGGGGAAAAGGACGTCCTTTTCCCCTTTTCCTTTCCTTCCCCCTCCCCCAACCCCTCCGGTCCTCCCCCCTCCCCCTCCCCCTTCGCCCTGGGTCCCCGAGGATGATCTGTTCTGCTCTCACTGCAGAGAGCGGTAGTAGGAGTGGTAATTGGATGACTGACAGGTTTTCGGAAATAGATAGCCAGGGTAGTGATTCTCGTACAGTCCGTCAACAACAGCTTCTACTATCATGGTTTTCTTTCGCCAAGTTTTTCGTGCATTTCTGTGCTATTTCACACTGTTAGTGTTTCTAGAGAACGTCCATGGGATACCGAAGCCACAGTCATCTATCAGGTCGAGAGAAAAGAAGGTAACATGCAAATTATACAGTATATTTCTTCGACTTCCTCTCTACGGTAAATGAAACTCAAAGATTGTCAGAAAAAGCGGTGATTGATCACACAAATGAAGTTGCCCGTTTCCCCCCAAGTTTTACATACTGCTTCTAGAATATGGTATGAAAGTCTTCATGCAGTTGCAAAACAATGTACGAAGATTTCAAGCTTGAACTTTCGGTCGAGATTCCGATATGTATAAAGCATGTATAAAGAGTTTCTGTTCCTACCTGAGAAAGATAAAGACGTAGAAATTTTAGTAAAGACTCAGCGAAAGGCTTGTAATGCATGCAAAATTTTTCGGACTAACTCTCAAGGGTTTTAATATTTGTTGGCAATATATGTTGAGTTCGCTTGACGTCAAAAACATTAGACATTCAAATCTGAGGTCGCGGAGAACGTCAAGATTAATACGCGCTCGGGTACGCGCTTCAGACTATTCTAGTATCCATGTACAAACTGACAATGAAAGGAAAATATTTTCTTGTCGGCGATAAAATCAAATATGAAAACACAAGTTGTTAGCATTTGCTGACAAAGCTTCATCGAAGAGAAAGCTCAAGGCTAAAACAAAATCACTTGAGTTTGGCTAAAGAGGTCACCTATGAGCCTTTATTAAATTGTTTTATCGCATGATTGGATTTCGCTTCTACAAACACAAACACGAGGCATATCAACTAGGCCCTGAAAAATAGCGAGTTATTAATTCACATGCTTGAAAAATTTGCGATTTCCCAGTAAAATAACGCAGTATAGTTTTAATAATACCATGCAGAATGACGTGCGAAAGCCGTTCACAGAAACTCTCAAATGATGCCAAGAATCCCGGAGTAATTAATCGACAAAAACCGATAATCGATGAAAATCGATAATAATCGATAATAATTAATCGATTAATATTGGAAATCGATGATTAATCGATGTCCAGTGAATTTCTTTTATCGATTACTAATCGATGACGATATGTATTATCGATTAACCATCGATTAACCATCGGGTATTATAGTCTCCCTCGCAGCCGGTGTCGTCACGCAAGGATTCCTCTCCTTCTTAGGGGAGGAATCCTTGCGTGACGACACTAGGAGCGGCTGCGAGGGAGACTACGGGTGGAACCCGTATTTATCGATTGATGGGTTTTCATGTATCAAACAAGGATAAGCTTTAGCGAGCAATTCAACCGCAAATACAATATTTTGGAATACTTACTAAAGTTGTCTTTATTTGTTTCGGAGAAATATAATGCGATATCTCAACTAAGAGAAGAAGGCTAATTTTAGTTACCCAGATTAAGGAGTCGAACTACGTCTGAAAAATCACTCTATTTAAAGTGCCCTTCCCGGGTATAAATAACAGAGTAGAAAGAGAAAATATGACTACAGTTCTATTCTTAAAGTGCGATTTCTTTCAATCCTTGTCGGCTACGACATTTTGACAATAACTCTTGAGACACCAAGCGTTGATTATATTTGTTTGCCTTAAGAGTACGATTGCTAACTCGTTGCGTGACACCACAGGTTGACACTTGCTGGTGATGGAAGATTTAAAAAAAATACACTAACTCTTAATTGAGAAAGGTATGATTTCATAAATTTAATCATTATTTCAAACTTTAAGCTACAATCCGCGCCTTTATTAATGATACACACATCTAAATTCTAACACAATACGCTTAAACAACCACTTTCTTGTTCATTATCTGCATCTCGGTAAACCCCCCCCCCTCCCCCCATGTCAATGTTGAGGGTCGCAACGTTCCCCGGGTAGCGCGAGCATCACCAAGCAACATTGACGCGGGGGGAGGGGGGGACAAAAGTCGGATGACGTGCGCTGCTACATTACAGTAATTTATCATGCTCCATGCATGGCTGTGTCAAAGTGAAAAGGCGCGGATTGTAGCTGATAACCGTGATAAACAACGGAAAGTGTTATTCGGGAGAGCGTTCCACCATAAAAAATGAGCGATCACCCAGTGTGGCTTTGGACTTGATAGCAGGTACTCTCAGCATCAGGGCGCTACTTGACCGCAAGCTGTAGTTTGATGTCTTGATTTCCAGGAGATCCTTTATATACGCAGGAGCAAGACCATGGATAGCTTTAAACGTTATTATAAGAATCTTGAAGTTGATGCGATATCTTATAGGAAGCCAGTGAAGTTCACGTAATAGTGGTGTAATATGACAGGTCCTTGGGGCAATATAGATAAGTCTAGCGGCTGTATTCAAAACACGTTGCAGCTTAGAAAGTTGACAGTCAGGAAGACCAAATAGTAAACTGTTGCAATAGTCAACATGACTGGTAACCAATGCATGAACCAGCTGCTTTGTAGTGTCAGAAGATAGGTACTTGCGTATTCTCCTGATGTTATGCAAATAATAAAACGCAGAACTACAGACTTTACTAATATGTGATGACATAGTTACCCTGGGTGCCAGGGGTTTATCGTCTCGTTCCGACGTTTATTACTTGATAGGAGAGTCACACGACGAGAAACCCCTGGCCGCGGCAGTTACAAATCTCACTTCCATGTTGTTTACTAACGATTTGCCTTATTTGGAAACATGGCCCAAACCGGTTTTAGGTCACCGTGAGGTCACGCAAACACTGTAGATTGAAGAATGTATACTTTGTAAGGGCTTAAGTGAGAGAAAAAGTCAAACTCAGCTCAAATAAGAAACATTAGTTTGAAAAAAGTAACAATAAACCGGCATAAATGTATATAGTATTTTTAAAACGCGTCTTTTACTCGCCATAATGTCAACACTAGTAACGCTTGTAATACAACGCCGGATGTGGCAAAATAGAACCGGTTGAACGAATCATCCAATCAAATCGCTCCTCAGGGATTTAGCCAATCACAGAGTTACCTTCAGATTTTTGAAGGTAGTGCTCTGATTGGCTCGGCGCTTCAAACGGTTAACTCGTGCGCCCAGGGGTTTATTTTCGCTTCTCGCGCCTTCGGCGCTCGCCAACTACGGTGGCCGAGATGGTTCACCAAAAGTCAAATGGCAAAATGGCAAAACGTCAAATGACAAAAAGCCAAAACGCCAAAAGCGAAACGGCGAAAAGTCAAAGTCAGATTCAAATGTTCCAGGCGTTCCTCGTAGGGCACTAAGGGAGACTGGTAACTAAAAACAAAATATTTCTGAGCGTTTAAAAAGGGGAAGGAGATATAAACAAACCGATAATAACAAAAGTCTTTACCTTTGAGAATAGTTTACTAAAAAAAAATTTTTAGAAGTTGCAATTGAGAGGCTGGTTTTCAGTCATGAAGATATCGATTTGGTTTATCATTTGGGTTTCAAAATTTTCTGAGAGTTTTTTTTTTAATAAACAAAACGAGATAATAATGGACGTGGAGTGGTTGGGCAATAACCAAAAACATTCAATCAAGCCTTAAATCAAGGAAGAAAAAAGAAAAAAAAAAAATCATGCGGCGTGCGTGTTGAAAAATAAATTCATAGATTCATACACCCCCCTCCCCCCCTGACGAAATTTATACACCAAAAAAATAAAACAAAAAATACATCTGTATTTAATAAAATAACTTTCAAAGAAGTTGAAAACATGCTGCATTTTAATAAATTAAAATTTATTATTGACAGTCTTAGCTTGAAAGTTATTGACGAGGAACGCCTGGGGGATTTGAATCTGACAATGACTTTTTGCCGTTTGACTTTTTTCCATTTGGCTTTTGGACGTTTGACGTTTTGACATTTGACTTTTGGACGCTTCAGCTTTTGACTTTTTGCCATTTGACTTTTTGTCATTTGACTTTTTGGTCTTTCGTCAAAACGTCAAACGTCCAAAAGCCAAATGGAAAAAAGTCAAACGGCAAAAAGTCATTGTCAGATTCAAATCCCCCAGGCGTTCCTCGTCAATAACTTTCAAGCTAAGACTGTCAATAATAAATTAATGCAGCATGTTTTCAACTTCTTTGAAAGTTATTTTATTAAATACAGATGTATTTTTTGTTTTATTTTTTTGGTGTATAAATTTCGTCAGGGGGGGAGGGGGGTGTATGAATCTATGAATTTATTTTTCAACACGCACGCCGCATGATTTTTTTTTTCTTTTTTCTTCCTTGATTTAAGGCTTGATTGAATGTTTTTGGTTATTGCCCAACCACTCCACGTCCATTATTATCTCGTTTTGTTTATTAAAAAAAAAACTCTCAGAAAATTTTGAAACCCAAATGATAAACCAAATCGATATCTTCATGACTGAAAACCAGCCTCTCAATTGCAACTTCTAAAAATTTTTTTTAGTAAACTATTCTCAAAGGTAAAGACTTTTGTTATTATCGGTTTGTTTATATCTCCTTCCCCTTTTTAAACGCTCAGAAATATTTTGTTTTTAGTTACCAGTCTCCCTTAGTGCCCTACGAGGAACGCCTGGAACATTTGAATCTGACTTTGACTTTTCGCCGTTTCGCTTTTGGCGTTTTGGCTTTTTGTCATTTGACGTTTTGCCATTTTGCCATTTGACTTTTGGTGAACCATCTCGGCCACCGTACGCCAACTCTCTCAAAGCTCTAAGGAAAGCGAATAATAAACCCCTGGAGCCCAGGGTATGACATAGTCAACTTGGAATCAAACCACGCACCTAAATTTCGGGCAGTTAACGCAGGAGCAATATCAGCAGATCCAACTGTGATACTTTCAATGTTGACTTTAATTAAGGCCATTGTCTTAGGCCGTCGTTGTCCTCGTTGCCGTCTTCGTTGCTTAAGGTCCCTAGTACCCGAGTTGGCGCTTCATTGAGCGTCTTGTTATCTCATTTCTAAACGACTCTAACAATTTCGCCTTAACTTATTAACTTATTAACCTATAGACGTTGATTGACGATTGACAAAATAATGATATTCAATGCTAAAAATAGGAGTCCGCAAACAGTCCTCAGCCCTCAGCCCGCAGTCCACAGCCCTCATTTTAGCCAATCGATCATCGGTTTTCATCAATTAATTACTCCGGGCAAGAATCCACAATACAGGGTTTTCAGTTCTGTACAAATCGAGTTGGCGTGCAGAGTCATCGTCTAAAAGCAAGCTCCACCATATGCCTGCTAAATAAATCTGATAAATCTGATAAATCTGCACATCTAGCACGCCTTTCTATGTTTGCATGAAGGGAAGGCCGAGGCTAAGGCTAAGTACATTCTAATCTGGGTAAAATGGAGACTTTACGTGACGACTGAACAACCTCAAACACTATACATTGTTGCGGCAGTACTGATTAGGTTTTTGAACGATTTTCGAAAACTCAATATTGCTGCCAAATGCGTTTTCAAATTAATGCGAATTAATGTGTATTTTGCCAAATTATTTTTCGTTTGTGACGTGGAAAACAAGTTAGTTAGCTAGGGTCAACCAACTCTCTTGTAAACATGCAGGGCTCTTGGACTTGTTTACAGGTAATGAACAATGCTGTCAATGGTGATGATGATGATGAGTGGATGATGCCTTGACAACAACGATGAGAATAACGTTGTTAGCCACATTACTAGAAATGATTATACCAATGTCCACGGGAAGCCGCGGATAGCAGGAATGCTGATGATAACATGATTATTCATTGTTTTCAAGCAATCTCTTTTTCTCTCCGTATTGGCTTTCCAAAATTACGTATACTTAAATAAATAGTTTTGACAGCGTTGTCAACGAAATACTTTTCGATATAAACAAATTTCTTTGAATGTTTAAGTCGGCTTTAACAATTGTCAAAAAAAGGACATTCGAGACGCACTTTCGTTATTGAAAAGTCGATTAGAAAGATAAACGAGCGATATTAAATAACAAATATTGACACTTCGCAACCATTGCAACCATTACTCATCTTCACTGAGATTAAACACCTGCGCTTAAGACAAATAATTGGTGGTTTTATTGACGTAGTAAGTCGATTTCAGTTTCTGTTTTAATGTTTTCTACCATGTTGACATTCCTGTGGAAGGAATGTTGTAGCTTGGCGACCAATATTACCTTATAGTGGTAAAAAGAATTTCTATTTTATTTAATCATTTCGATCGTTAATTTATTTTTCCTCATTCAAATCTTCAATTCGTTAAATATATACCTATTTCAAAAAAGGTTGTCGTATGAGAGGTCTCAAGTCTACGCGACTAGACCGAAAAGGAGTATGGATAGTTGCAAAATTTCACTCTCTTTTTCGCATTGGTCTTGTTTTTAGCATCAGCAAATGAAGCTCTTTGATGCATTAGGTCATGTCAAGCTGAAGTTGAAGTATGGTGTGGATATTTGTGTGGTTTTATAGCTTTAGTAATGTTTACCCATGCTTCCTTTCGGGTGAGTCGCATAGTCTTTTGCCGAGAACGTTTATTGAAATAGGTGTATATGCGGGTGTTCTGTGGAGGAGCAAAAAGTCTAAACGAGAGAAAGAATTAATAGAGAACGAAAACTCTAAAAAAACCTGTAAAAATGGAATAACTTAACCTTGGACTTCGGTCTTACCGAATGCTGTCAACCGAAGAAGAACGTTGACTATAAATCTTTTTATGTGGGTTTATATGCTAATTAGATATTTCAATTGACCAAATAAACGATCACGTTAACCATATGGTGGTCAACCAAGATTCTGTTATATGGCCATCTGTTGTTCATCTTCTAAAACTTCTGTTCCCAAACATGGAGCATTTTTCTAGTCGTGTAGTCGAATTATCGTATTAGCCTTGATTAGCAAAAAATTCTTTGACTCTAATAATCACATTCTGCACATTAAAGGGGCACTTGGATGAAAATATATTCAATTAAAATTGGAAATGACTTGAAACGTAGTAAACCTATCTGTACGACTCCCAATAATCATCAAAAGCAACACTTTCTTTACATTCAAACGGGAAGAATACAAATTATCAAGTATTTTAGCATTTAACTTGTGAGTAAATGACGTCATTTACTGAACCCTATTGTTCTTTTAGACTTTATATCAAAATTTCTCTTTGATAATGAGCTTGAAATTCAGATTTTCGGGCAAAGAGCAGCTATTTATTTAACTACATTCATCTTCAAATAGAAATAATCAGTTTCCAATTTCCATCGATTTTCATCCAAGTGGGCCTTTAATAATTCACTTCAATTCCAACTTTATTTGCGCAATATTGAATAAATTAATAGATACTTTACAGACCATTCACAATATCAAACTGAGACAAAAAATGATTTGAGTAGTGGTCTTTTACAACCCTTTCATAATTATACAACTAATTTACGGTAGTCTGGCAGCATTCCAATATAATAATAATCCCGGGGGGGGGGGGGGACTCCGATCGTAAATGGACGGGGATGCTCGTCGTACCTTTTAGGGGTCAAAATCTGCAATCTGGTACCTTTTAGGGTGTCTTCGACTTAAGTGGACTACCAGAGACATAGCTGGTACCTTTTAGGGACTGTTTTGGGGTAAACAAACTACTTAAAATAAGCATGAAATGGACGGTTTCGATGATCTGAATTGAATCTTCAAAGCACATCGATAACAAAGTGTTTCATTACTTTAATTCTTTATTATTGTTTTTGAATTGGTACCTTTTAGGGGTAGAAATTAATTGTTGCCACACCCACTCAGGTACCTTTTAGGGGTCATTTTTAATATTTCCGACGAGCATCCCCGTCCTCTTATATATAGGAGTTCCCCCCCGGGATAATAATGTAGTAATATGGTAAACGAAAATACGATAAGTTAATTTTTATGAATTATTCATATGAGTACGTAGACAAAAATTTGTCCTAGGACCTTCTAGGACCTCTAGCTCTTGATTTGCGGAAGCTACAGTTGTTTGCAGAGTTTGGTATGATATATACAGAACACAAAACCCCTAGCTCTGGTCAGATACCAGTCAATAAATGCGGCACTGTTTATACGAAGGCGAGTTGCATCTGGTAGCCGGTAGAACTCTTATGTCTGTTCGAGGAAATGATGTTATCCCGTATGTTATCAGGGGAACTTAACTTCATACAAACATGGGTTTTAGAGTGGTCAAATATTCTCATGGTAAATATATATATTGTCGTCGGACGCGGTCACCGTGAAAAAATTAAAAACTGAAAACTAATAATTATTAGGAGACTCTAAACCAGAGTTTTGTTATTGCTGTTGTTGTTTTTGTTGCTGTTGTTGTTTCTTTGTTAACTAGTACAAACTGAACAGTCTTTTTCCACTTGTTAAACATGATGATTCTATAAGACATACGACTACATATATTGGTCAGTCAAATCTCGATGTTGTAGAACGTTGTATGAACAATGAAAATTTCAACTCTTTATTTGGAAATTAGGAAATTGTTTCGGGAAATTTCCACTTTACATTCACGTGTTACGTACCGGTAAGTTCTACCCTGCTGTCATAAGCGTAATACTAAGCTGTTAACTTTTCATTTCAGAAAATTTACGAAAGAGTTCCATTAATCAAAGCCGGTTTGGGAGCTACATATAAACTAAGATGTTCTCTTCCAGCCAAGAGCTCCGACGTCAAGTGGTACTTGAACAACAAAGCACTTGCTCGTACTTATAAAGACTACAGGTTCAAGCGACGTCGTTTTAAAGAAATTTTGGTGATATCCAATGTAAAGAAGAAGGACGCTGGCATTTATTCATGTGTTGTGGGAAACAAGAAGAGAGTTGCTTGCAGAATGATCGTTACGTCAGGTTGGTTACATTTAACAAACCCATTAACTACCAATGGGAATGGTGGACATTTCTTCATCTAACACTTCCGCAATGGAAGTCTTCCCTGCGCATGCGTCATCGTAAACATAAACCAGTTCCCTGACTACAACATCCAATGACATTTATTTCCCTTGGTGCTCTCACTTAACAAAGCTTTCCGCATATACAGTCATTCTCAAAAAGGTTGCCCAGATAAAAATACATTTATTCATTAATAAATTAAACTCATTTGCATATCTCGGATTTTCAATTTTCTCTCAGGAATTTCAATTTATAATACTAAAGTACTGCATTGCATATTACATATTACATAACCTGAAATTCGTAGAGCGACTCGAAGAGACTGTGACAGGTGACCAACCACCTGGTCTGGAGGATAGATGGAGGTTTCTTCGGAATGCTATCTACAACACTGCTGTCAAGACATATGGTAAAAAAGAGCGTAAGAATGCCGACTGGTTTGAAGCCAACATCTCCGAGTTAGAACCTGTCATAAACGCCAAGCGTAGTGCACTGACCAGCTACAAGCGCAACCCCAGTCAGCTAAACCTACAGACGCTGAAAGCCGCTCGAAACAGGGCTCAACGAACTGCCCGCCGCTGTGCTAATACTTACTGGCTTCAACTCGCAGATAATATTCAACGTGCCTCAGACTCTGGTAATATTAGGAGTATGTATGAGGGTATAAAGCAAGCAACAGGCAAGACAACCATAAAGACTGCGCACCTGAAGACCAAATCAGGCGAGGTGATTACCGACAGAAACAAGCAAATGGACCGGTGGGTCGAACATTACCTAGATCTTTACTCAAATGAAACCTCAGTCTCTCAGGAAGCGCTCGACAGTTTCGTGGACCTTCCTGTCTTGGAAGAATTGGACTCAGTTCCTACAGTTGAAGAACTCAGCAAGGCTATTGATGCCCTACCAAGAGGAAAAGCACCGGGCATGGATGGAATACCTCCTGAGATTATCAAAAGTGGAAAATCAGCCCTACTGGAACCACTCTACGAGCTCTTGCGTCTCTGTTGGAGCGAAGGCAAGGTACCTCAAGACATGCGCAATGCAAAAATAGTCACCCTGTATAAGAACAAAGGTGACCGCAGTGACTGCAACAACTATCGTGGTATCTCCCTGCTGAGCATAGTTGGGAAAGTCTTTGCTCGAGTAATCTTGACGCGTCTCCAAGTCCTTGCCGAACACATCTACCCAGAATCTCAGTGCGGATTCAGAGCGCAGCGATCCACCGTAGATATGATCTTCTCTGTCCGTCAACTTCAGGAGAAATGTCGAGAACAGCAGATGCCATTATTCATTGCCTTCATCGATCTCACAAAGGCTTTCGACCTTGTAAGCAGGAAAGGTCTATTCCAGTTATTAAAGAAGATTGGCTGCCCCCCACAGTTACTCAACATTATCATCTCCTTCCATGAAAACACGCAGGGCGTAGTCAGCTATGGCAGTGAAGTTTCAGAGTCCTTTGCAATTCAGAGTGGCGTAAAACAAGGCTGTGTACTTGCAGCAACTCTTTTTGGTATCTTCTTCTCGATACTGCTCGATTTTTCATTCAGACATTCATTACGGGGAGTCCATTTAGTTACTAGAAGTGATGGTAGGCTATTCAACTTGGCTCGACTGAGGGCAAAGACAAAAGTGCGTAGAGTGCTCATCAGAGAATTGCTGTTCGCTGATGACGCTGCCCTGATCTCACACACAGAGGAGGGCCTCCAAGCCCTGGTTAACCAGTTTTCTCATGCCTGCACTCAGTTTGGGCTAACTATCAGTATTAAGAAGACCAATGTCATGGGTCAGAATGTCTCTGCACCTCCATCGATCAGAATTGTCAATAAGGTGCTCGAAGTTACTGATCACTTCACCTACCTGGGCTCTATTATCACTAGTAACGTGTCTCTCGATAAAGAAATCGACAAACGCATTGCAAAAGCTGCAGGAGTGTTGGCTAGGCTGAGCAAGGGAGTGTGGGAAAACAGCCAGCTATCCTTAAACACTAAACTCAAGGTTTACCAGGCGTGTATCTTAAGTACCCTGCTTTATGGCAGCGAAACATGGGCTACTTATGCCAGACAGGAGATCCGTCTTGAAAGCTTCCACCTTCGTTGTCTACGACGGATTCTTGGCATCACATGGCAAGACAAAATTACCAACACTACTGTGCTGAAGCAAGCTGGTTCCCACAGTGTGCATCTCCTTCTCAGCCAGCGACGCCTACGTTGGCTGGGGCACGTGTACCGTATGCAGGATAGCCGCATCCCAAAGGACATCATCTATGGAGAGTTGGAGACAGGACGCCGTCCAGTAGGCCGCCCAGCACTGCGTTTCAAAGATGTCTGCAAACGAGACATGAAACTTACTGAAATTGATCCAGATAACTGGGAATCACTTGCTGAAGACCGCAGTTGCTGGCGTAACACCATTTATGAAGGCCTCAAAAGAGGCGAGGAAAAGCTTCACCAACAGTCAGAGGAAAGAAGACAGCGTAGAAAGCAGAGACAACAAAGACAGCAACCCCCAGCCCCAATCCCGCCCTCAGAGTTTACTTGTGACCTGTGCGGAAAGGACTGTCACGCAAGGATTGGTCTGCTGAGTCATTTAAGACGCTGCTCCCAACAGGACTGACTGACCTTTTACCACGGTGCTACCATTATCTTACGAGATAGACGGATGCCTACCTATAAAATGGGTTGTAGTTTTGCAGCTAAATTTAAAATTCTTGCCAGAATATTGAAAATATGAAATATGCAAATGAGTTTATTAATGACTAAATGTCTTTTTATCTGGACAACCTTTTCAAGAATGGCTGTATACTAGTACATAGTAGAGCTACATTATCTTATCACTCTCGTGGCAATTCTTCAACCCTTACTTAATATTGATCCAAATTACCTTAAACCCGATGTAAGTAGCTCACCTCTACATGTTACCTGGTTGCATTTTCAAAAAAAAACGTAGATTTGCAATATCTCAAAGTTATCTTCTTATATTTTTAAGATAAAAGGGCAAAATACCGAAAAAAACGTTCTCCAGGTAAGTCAATGACAATGCACACGTTTGTATTTGCTTGTTTGTTTGTTTGTTTGTTCTTTGTATAGTATGTTTTCTTCATTTTCTGTGAAAATTGTGTACTATCGTTCAGACAATTTAATTTCATGTTCAATTCAATTCAATTTGAACTTCATTTCCAAAATCAGGCATTGCAAATAGTCAAATTGTCTAGAATCATAGCAGTGGACATTGTTAGGCCAAGATAACAATTTATTACTGACTCGTATTTTACCCCGCGCGCGCTCTTACGAAAATCTTGACCGGGTCGAAGTGGTATGGCATGGTTTATTGAGGAAGGTAGTAGCTGGAGAGTATACCCCCAAAATGCCCCTCCTTGCAGTCAACGAAAAAAAGATGTTGACCCTGCAACATAAGTCGAAGGACAGCTCGACTAAATATCAAATGAGCGACTACGAGAAATAACTCAGTTTCATTCCATCCGAGACTTTTATCATGTCCAATACCTGAAATATATGGCACATACAGCTATTTCAAAAAACGTTGAATACTGAATACTGCATTCTGCATACTGAATAGTGCATTCAAAGACCAAAATGCCTTGTAGTTCAGTTTGTTTTGGAGATGACATAGTGAACATCCTCTATAACAGCTATAACTAGACAAATAAGTGGCAAAACGACAACGGAAATGATCAAAAATGCAATTTGTAAGTCTTGGAATGCACTATTCAGTATGCAGAATGCAGAATTCAGTATTCAACGTTTTTTGAAATAGCTATATATGAATGAATGAATGATCGAATGAATGAATGAATGGATGAATGAATGAATGAATGGATGGATGAATGAATGAATGAATGAATGAATGAATGAATGAATGAATGAATGGATGGATGGATGAATGGATGAATGGATGAATGGATGAATGAATGAATGAATGAATGAATGAATGTCTTTATTATTGAAAATGTACTCAAAACAAACATTTGAATTCATAAAATATAAAACCCATGGATATACTGAAACAATTCAGTAGCAAAAGAGTGTAGTACCTTCAAATTGCGATAAAACATTCAGTACAATTTTGATAGGTGAACAAGCAACTAAAGTATATTCCATTTCCATCAAGAGACCATAATACTAAGAGAGCGAAGCTCAGTATTGATGTCTGTGCCATGTTCGTGGCGGCTAAGGCTATTTTTAGTAACTTCGTCATCGCGCACGCAAGTCCCTCCACCAATAGAATTTGATTTTTGACGTGCGCGCGGACGGGACCGTTTGAATTCTATTGTTTAAGAGCCTTGCGCGCGCGATGGCGAAGTTACTAAAAATAGCCTTAGCCGCCACGAACATGGCACAGACATCAATACTGAGCTTCGCTCTCTTAGTATTATGGTCTCTTGATTTCCATCGATAAATATCTTTTGGCCCAAATTGTACTAAGGCCAAATTTTTGGTGACAGCTTACAAACTCAAGGTGTTGCGTTCACTTGGGCTACCAGCAAAGAGGCTCCTTTGCTGGTAACCCGAGTGAACGCAACATTTTGCGTCTAGTTGGTCATATAAAATGCTTAATGACTGTTGGGTCGGGCCGGACGTGAAAATATTTGGCGCTCATTCATTCGGCGCTCGGTCCGTATTTTCCCGTCCGCCCCTCCCACTCAGTCAATAAGTGTATAATATCAGTGGATCTCGATTCTAATTGGCTAACTAATTTTAGTGGGATGATAATGAAGGGTTATTAACCGAGCAAACGAGGTTAATAACTTATTTATTATATGGCTTTGAGAAGTCCCGCTAAAACAGTTGCCAAATGCAAACTTTTCTTCTCATCCGGGACAGTGGTCCTGATATGGCAAAATACAGACCATGCGTTAGCCAACAGAATTCAGGAATTTATCTAGTCATATAATAATAGCTGATATCACAGGTACACTTCAGTGACTCTGAACAAGCGAATAAGGGCTATCGAGGGCTATCGAGCAAAAAGTACAAGCCGAAATGTAGCGCAGAAAGTTGGCCGATGGCTTGGACCTCAAACCTTTGTTCCGTCAAAGTCAATGAAGTGTATCTGTAATATCAGCTGTTTTCAATATCGATCCCTTGAGAACCAAATTCTATAGAAATGACAGGCAAAGAGAATATACAAAGAACAGAATTGTTGAAGGTTGTTAAAGTGCACCTAATCCCCTGCTATTTCCCTTTTTGACGAAAAGTTCGAGCATTTCTAAGGAAAAAATTACGCAATTTGAATGAATTCCGAATTTTTTTACACAATTTGAAAGTTTGCAGTTCCAATATAGAATTTGCTTTTTGGCGTGCGCGAGGAAGGGACCGTTTGAATTCTATTGTTTAAGAGCCTTGCGCGCGCGATGGCGAAGTTACTAAAAATAGCCTTAGGCGCCACGAACATCGCACAAACATCAATGCTGAGTTTCGCTCTCTTATTATTATGGTCTCTTGGTTTTCAGCAGCTTTGAGTGAAATTCAAAGTGTATTCAAATCTACATAACTTCAGAGATCGAATTAGTCAACCATGTTCACATATATTCTCAGGTGTGCCACCACAGGAAGCTCAAAGGCCCCTTTTCCCCATGTTTAACATTGTGTATAAGCTTTGGAATTCATTCAAGTCGAGTAATTTTATCGCAGAAGTTCTTAGAAATGGTCGGACTTTTTATCAAAATTGGAAATAACAGGGGGTTAGGTGCACTTTAAAAAAATGGCTGTAGCGACCTCAGTTGATTGGTGTAAGAAACGTCATGAAAGCCAACTTGGATGCATGTATATATTTTTTCCACATTAACGCCAGTTGTCCTTTCATCCTACATGGCTACCATTACTTTATCTTTTGATTCTCAAAGAATTGTTGAAGCTTAGCCCAGCAATGTCAAAACATTTCCATTGATAAGGTGGTTATTTCATTGATTATAATGTTCTATCCCTAGATGCAGTGCCGGATATATGTGAAAAACCAAAAGACAGTAAGTACACAACAGTTTTGTGATGACGACTTTCCTTTTCCTCGTTGAATCTCTTGACGTAAAAGTCCCTTTCGCCACTGTTATTTCTTGCTCCCCACTGACGAGCCCTAGCGTTAGTAGCTGGCTGGAGTGGACCGTAAGGGAATGGGACTGAGACTAACAATAACGGAAATGACGACAGAATTACAAAGTGCCTACATTTTTATCAAGTGTTGTTGTAGTTAACAATTCAAATTTCTTCATTTATTTGTGAATAAAGAGCCTCTCTGCGACGACCGTCAGTTGAATTTTTCAACCTGTGCATCGCTTGCTGGAGATCCATTAAACGTTTTGATAGATGACTTCATTTATGTAGGAAAACCTTGCATACAGGTTCAATGGAAGGAACCACGACAAGGTAAATGTCATATATATTTCATGTGTTTTTTTCCTCCCTCTCTCTCTCTCTCTCTCGTGTTTTATTTTATTTTGTTTTTTCTCCTTGAATAGATGAATTAGCGGAGTAGGTGGAGTCCTTCTTAATACACTGTTAATGCGTAAGCCTATAGTTTCTTTCCATTGATTTTTCTCTCTCGTAAAGGTCGCAGTGATTTGTGGGGCTACCAAATTCGCATACTTGGATTGCATAATGACGCCGGTAAACAAAAATGTAATATAGTCTTAGTTAGAGAGGTAAGTTATTGTAAGATCAAATCGAATTTTTCAAACCTTGATGACTAAGATGTGGTTCCCATGTGATCAAATAGACATACAACCTGTTTTAACATGTGTTACGGAACTAGTCCGGGATCACTCTGACGGCAACATTAAATCATACCTTTGTTAATTCGTGGGTCTTTGTATTTAAGCTTCTTTAAATCTCGATATACAAATTTGATCACCACTAACAACTGCTAAACATTAGCCACCAACTAACTTACAAAGATGATTACGCAGGTATTTCTAGTAACAGGTAGAGAGCCATAACCCAAACAAGCACACTGTCAGGCCTATCCAATCAAGGTGCATACCAGAATCTCCAGATCCGGACCGGCCAATAAAATTTTCCTGCACAACCTTGATCATGGAGTCTCATTTGTACTATGGACTCTACTTTCTAAATGTCAATCTTGCTCGAATTTCAATCACACCTTATAACTGCGTCATAATGTAAAAACTGGAATATACTCTAAGATTCTTTCACACATTAACGTACTAAACCTACAAAACCATTTGGTAAAGGCTTGGGACTATTCCGAACCTACAAATCTAGAACTGAGATGAAATATAAAATCTAGGATAAATGCCTAGGCTAGCACATTTTTGTGTAGTTGGTCCTGCCCATGCGAGGTCCAACAACTAGCCATAACAAAATTGTCATAAGAAATCTCAGTACGTCACAAAAAGTCCCTTGCCAAACTTATTAATAAACTACAAAATCACTGGGAGTATGAAATGCATGGAAAAGTGTCGCGTAACACATGTAAACCAAACCGGAAGGCATCTTTTCCAGGAACTTGTCCAGAGAGAGACACACACACATCAGAGGACAGTTAAAAAAGGACAAAATACAGGGATAAGTCCCTTGTTGTGCACTACTTAAGACACTTATTTAGTGGTCCTAGCTTCCTACACACAGTCTGTAAACAGGCTCTCAGGGGAGGGAAAAGGAGGAGGGAAGGGAAGGGGCATGGAGTTGCTGGTGTGCATGTGGTCTGACCTACACGTGCTACCAGCATTGAGGTCGGTTTAGAATAATTTTTGTTCATCCACGTTGTAGAAGATGCCGAATTATACATCGTTCCCTGATCTTGGATATAAGGCTGAATATCAGATACAAATTAGAAGTTTACCGTCAGTCAAATGGATTACCAGAACACACTTTACAAAAGGTAATATCTACTTCCTGGTACGTATGTCAGTCATTGAAGAACTGGCTGTCCGTCTTAGACACATGTCCGTTATATTCTATGTAATTTCGGACACAAAATAATCGTCACAGCTAGTGTCGTCACTGAACGACGCACTGAGAACGGCTGTGAAGTAAGATGATGTTTTTGTATTCAAGTGTTCAAAAGCTTCTACTGCTCGTACACTAATTTGAGAGCTGCGAAGAATAATAACTGTATTTATGGAAGTCTCCAATGTGCCCTCCAAATGCTTGAAAAACCGAACATGTGATCAAGCATGCATATTAATTAAAGTGGGACGACGATGAAATCTTGACCGTTTGAAAGACGATTTTTCGGATTAAAAATCAAAATATTAGTTGAGTAAAATAGAAATCCGATGTTTAAAAAAATGGGAAAAAATTATATAACTAAACATTTTGAGTTGAATTGTCTCTAAATGCCGTCCGCCATTAATCCATCTGGCACTTTATTTGAAAGGTCAAATTGATGAAAAGTGAAAACTGATTATTTTTTATCAGAATATAGCTGAACAACTTACTACTTTCTGCCAAAAAAATGCATTTTAAGCACATTATCACGGAGAAAGTTAAAACCTAAGAGAACAATAGCGTTGAGTAACTGACGTCATATGACGTCAGTTACTCAAAATTTAGATGCTAAAATACTTAACAATTTCTATCCGTCTCCTCTAAATAAGAAGAAAATGTTGCTTCATGGTGATAGTTGGAGCCATAATTATCAGTGTGACTGAGTTTCAAGTCATTTTCATTCGTTATAAATTTTCATCCAAGTGCTCCTTTGAATAATGGCGGCCGATAAAAGCAGAGGAAAATAGCTCCTTTTGAGGATGTTCTTTTTATCGTACGACAAAATCGCTTTGACATGTTAATATGAATGCTATAAGGATGTCAACAAATATAAAAACGATAAGGGCGATTATTTCATCGTCGTCCCACTTTAAAATTTGCCATTTTTCTTTTCTTTTCAGAGAAATGTCAATATCCTGTATTTAAAAATCTCCCTGAATGTTGTAAGTATTGCTTGATTTTCTTTACTTGTCACCCACGTGTAGTTATGTAAACGATTTACAATGAAGATAGTTTTTGGAAAATGTTGTCTGTAGAAATGTTTTCACCGTTTAGAATTGAGATTATTCAGCGACTCTTACATAGATGACATATGTTTATAAATAAGCACTATTGTTTATGTATTTGTGACTTTTAATTATAGTTACTTATTCGCTTTTTTTTATGATGTTGACGAAAGGTACAATAATGAACCTAAATGGCACGGTTTTGGAGGAAGAGGGGAAAATCGACTTGACATGGAACTACAAGTGTACAAACCACGCCACTGTTATCAAGAACTTTCTGATTCTTTGGCGTAATATAAAAATGCAGTCCAAATGTTCAAACCATTCTGTGGTAAGTGTTAAGATGTATACTTATTATTGAAGTCCTGCTGCAATTGAAGATATTTACATTTAGAGTTTCGTGATTATTATATTCTATGGAAATTTATTTTGAAAAAATATATTTTATACTTCTGAAGACTTCAACAACGAACTACACGATACACCTTGGGTCAGAATGCAGGAAGTACAACTATTCTATTAGGGTAAGGATATCTATAAAAGGAGCGAACACACGATACAACTTTTCTGCATGTGTAACACAGAGATGCACCGTGCAACAGTTGCGCGCACCAGTTTATCTCCAACACTCCATGGACACATGGTGCTACTGAGGTGCGCGCAAATTTTCAGAAACAGTTGCATCGTGCATGTGTGCGAGTATTAAGCAGATATATCTGATCAAAATACAACCGCGTTTGCTAACCAAAAACTCAAAAATTGTTAGCACATGTTACAAATACCGGTGGGAGTGGCAAATCCTAAAGTTATTGAGCTACAACCTTGTAAATAACAATTCTTTGACTTCACTTACATAATATTTGAACAAACTTCAGTTAGCCCTACTAAAGACTTAAATATAATTTTTCAAAACAACAACAACAAATATAAAGAAATCGGACTTCCCATAGGCATCTTCCGCATCGCCCCCAAAAAGAACTAAACAAGTACAACAAGTGCAATCATAGTGAAATGACAGATTCATGTCACATACAAAACTTAATCGACCAACCCGCAGTGACATTTGCAGTCAATTTTACTACGTTGAGACTGATACAACGTAGAGGTACATTCATGGAAATTAAAAACGGCTGATATTTACTTTTCACGATATCTTGTATGACTGCGAGGCATAATCGCATTGTATACTGTCTTGCTTTCCCACTTACTCTTCACTTCAAATGAATGTGTTTGTTTGTACCGTGAGACCACAATGCATTGCGTTCTAGTAATGTTTACTTTTAAAGCTCCCCATTATTTCTGCCAGACGAGAACCTGACTTTCTAATCAGCAATGATTTGTTCAATTTTGTAGGTTTATATATATATTAACGAAAAATGGTACGCGGTTGAGGAAATTCTACTGGAATATCCCACGCCAAAGGACACATCTAAAAAGGAAACAACGAAACATGGTAAACTACTGAACCAAGGTCAAACTTGACATGTGCCTAAACCAAAGCATATGAAGATACATGTGAAGTTCGACGTTTGATCCGGTGTAAATAAATTTGAGTTCGTTGACTAGACTGTCAACAGTCTATTTATATGGTTCGATAAAGTATGACTAGAATTTGTGCGAAGATATAGCTAAAGTTGTACGTCCGTCGAACGAATAACGTAAAAGACGTTTTGCGCATAAATAGTTTTTCCAGTTTTACTAGTGTGAATTTAGTCCAGGCTCTACAACAGAGAGCTAAACAACAGTTGAACGTAGACGATGGGGTGCAAAGTGGTTCTAAACAGCGTGCCAAACGTCAAATTACTTGATTATGTAGGGCGGCACTGCAAAAACACGACGTTTGAACAAAGCCAAGAGGCTGTTCAGGGAGTTTAAAATTCAATATCACTATAATTATAGATACAATAACCAAAAAACAATACAATAATGTCATGCTTCGTTGCTTTGGTGTCGGTACTAGAGTGGTTGTGGCTGTATGATTAGACCATCTCTCCAAGAATGTTCCACTTATAAACTAGCTTATACATAACCTGCACGTTATTAAAGCCTGGTTTACACGAGTTACGCAAATACAGGCGCAAGCCGACGTATGTGTAAACTTGAGAAAGGCAAGCACAAGTGCAAATACAAGCGCAAGGAGTGGAAAAATTCTCTTTTACTCGCGCTGGAATTTGTGCTTGCGCGTGAGTTTTATCGTGTGAATTCCAACCGGGGCTGGCGCTAATGCAAATGCACTCATGCAAAAGCACGCGAGTAAATTTACTTAAAAACTTGAGTAAATCGGTGCATCCACAGTAACTCACTTATCCGAGTAAATTTACTCAGTTATTTGAGTAACTGATCGAGTACCCTTTACTCAAATAACTGAGTAACTGCGTACCATTTACTCAAATAACTAAGTAAATTTACTCGGATAAGTGAGTTACTGTGGTTGCACCGATTTACTCAAGTTTTTGAGTAAATTTACTCGCGCGCTTTTACAGTGCAATATCTTATACAAACAACCGTATACACCTCAAATACGGATGCGCTGTTAATCTTTGCATTTGCGCTCATGTGTGAACAATACTTGCGTTCGCATTTGAGTCGCTTGTGTAAACTACTTAATAGACATTTCTTATTGCTTTAAAAGGGACTGAATCAGGATCTAACACAATATTTATTGCTACTGTCGTTGGAAGTATAGTTGGTGCCGCACTTGTTATCATTCTGTTTTTCATCTACAAATATTTCTTTGCAAAAGGTACAGATAACTTATAACAATGTTTATTTGAGCGCCCAATGTATTCTAGGGCTTGCGCATTAATTGGGAGACAATGACCTCTCACACACTACATTCTAATATTGTATATGCACTACATTTCAATATTATATATGCATGCAACTCTTAGCTAGCTAGTTTGTTTTACCTGAGGGAGGAAAACCAGGGGAGCCGAAGAAAAACCGTCGAAGCAAGGAAGAGAACGAGCTAACAAACTCAAGTCACGTGATGCACTGTCTGGGAATCGAGCCCAGACCTCAGAGTGGACAGACGGGCGCCCTCACCGCTCGGCCACCCTTGCTTCCCTATATAATAAAATCATGACGCAATGTGAATGTGGCTGAAACGCAAACACTTCCAAATTTTAGTCTGAGAAGAGGGCAGGACAGGGCACAAAACGTTTTATGGGCACAAAGACAAAGGACGACTGTGGACTATAAGCTCAATAGTTTGTATATAAGCTCTTTATGGTCAAAAAAATATATATTAAATTCGTCACAGATATATAACTTCCAGGTGAATCTTGATCAGCAGTCGTACATATTGCTCACAAGCTTTACATTAATTTGACAAGGTTTTGCCACAAGTTTTGATCAACAGTAGCACAAATATAGGGCTTACAGGTTTTGCTCTATCATTTGCCAGTTTATAAAAACGCTTGAAAACTGCAGCGTTGGGTTTTTCTGCTATATTGAAGGCGACGCGACGGGGGAGGGGGGGGGCATGTAAAAACAAGACGAGAATAGGAGCAGTGCATTGTCAAAGGTTGATACCCCTTCAGTCCATACTCTCAGTAAAAACATATTCTTGATTTTACAGTTATCATAAAGCTACCGTCCTCACCACCACCACCAATAAACGATGAAGCGCAAGAAAAAAATGACGTCATACCTATAAACCTAAAAGGTAGGACCTACCACAGGTTCACATTGTGAAAAAAATTGTTTTACCCAGATGAGATGCTGAAATGGAGATCTTTTAGGTTCACTTTCACAGTTATCCGGTTAGAAAGCTGTGAGCCTGAAACTGTCCTTCAAGAACTTAATTGGACCCACTGAAATATTGAATATTTAAGAGGAGATGTAACCCATGGCAAATAGTGCAGTAATCTATGGTGGAATTGATGTTATTTTCAATCTTGCTATCGTGTTTGAATCTTTCCTAGATTGCCCTAAAAGAGTGCTTATAATGCATGCACGGTGCTGTGAAAAGTGCAACTGGGTAGTACATTGCCTTGGAGTGCTACTGAACGCTACAAATCTTGTTGAAACAACCACGGATCTGTGGCACATGCAGGAAATAGCATCAGATGTTATGAGATGGTATCAAAATCAAGTTCGTGATGCCGACTGTGTTCTCGTGTTGGCTTCTAACACAATGCGCAGGTTATTCGATGGTGAAAATATGCCCAACAGAGAGAACAGCGATTGTGAGTATAATGATGATTTGCTGTTCTGAGCCTCTTTTAAAAGATATACTCTGCTCTAGCTGAAACAATTCAATACGCAGCAATAAAATAGAACTCTGTTCGATAAAATGGGATAATAACTATAAAAAAGACCAATTGAAAAAATACATAGGACATAAAGGGGACTAGGACAAAAATCACAATCAATCACAATCACCCGTCTACACTGGGTGCCTTCAGATGACCATTGTTTTGACCTCATCCCCTAAAGAGGGACTAGGACAAAAATCACAATCAATCACAATCACCCGTCTAAACTGGGTACCTTCAGATGACCACTGTTTTGATCTCAACCCTGAAGAATTAAGGACTAGGACAAAAATCGCAATCAAACGTTCGCGATCATGCAGCGTAAACTGTAACCATTCGAAAGAGAAGAACGAAAACTCAAAACAGTTCTGATCTCGAATGTAATTATGTAACGGTTACAAGGTGCATGGTATACTTTCCGTCACAGACGGTCTTGTACCATGCCATACTTAAAAGACACGACAAAGTAGATTTGGTATGATTAAAAAAAGTCTTGCTGTGTTGTGGTGTGCCGCGTCTTTTGAATGGTCTGTTGATGTCAACCTCGTTCCCAGGGCCTTCCCTTCTCGCTTTTTTTTCAAAATCGAGCGCCGCCATTTTGAAAAAAAAGCGAGAAGGGATGGCCCTGGGAACGAGGTTGTGTTAATGTCTTATCCAATCAGAACTCTTAGACACGGTACGGTACAATACAGCACAGACTTTTTCATAAGAAATCTGCTCTAGTGATTTCTTGATCGCTGTAATGGAGATATAGCTTACTCTCTTTTTTATTCCTAATAGTGCTGCCCATTCGAGCACAAATAAACCTCGTCTCTGGTGAAATGAGCCAAGAACCAGATACACCCAAGTTCATCTCTGCCTACTTCACGTACAATGGACAATTCACGGACGTTCCATCTTTCCTGTACTCCAGACTCACTCATCAATTATCCAAAGATCTGGAAAGGCTCGTCTTCCATGTACTTAAGATTGAAGCCATACAACCTCGTCGCTTTCAGCCTATCGCAGTGATAGGCGGACCCGTCTTTGACAAAAAGAAAGACGATCTTTTACGCGCTGTAAGTGAGGCCGAACATTTCCATGCTCTTCGAGCCATAGAAGCTTAGTTTAGTTTTAGCTGATGGTTTTTTAAATAACAGATCTTAAATAAAGCTATAGGATGAGTGAGCTGTTTATAGGAACCTGAATATACTAAAGGAGACAACTTTTAAGGTGCTGTTTACAAGTTTCGTTCTGGAACGAATTCATCCTGGTTCTTGTACAGTAGTGAGATGTTCATTTCAGTGTTTTTCAAAGTGAAGTTAACCTTAGGCGCTCTTGGGCGATACTGAGCGATCTTGGGCGATATTAGGCGATATTAAGGTATATTAGGCGATTTTAGGGCCCGGAGTAGGCCTACGGATGTATTTTACATACATACATACACATAAACTTTATTTCTGCACGCTGGCCACTTCAACAGCTGGTTTCCAAGTTTGCAGCTCCAAAAGCATTTTCGAACTGTCTAGTGATGGTACATAGATGTAATTTGTGATACCTTAATGGAAATTAATATATTTCATGAATTGTCTCAATAAAAACTTATGCATGGAGTTATATGATTGTGTGGCTGATATGGTAGATTTCCATGGGTAAAGTCCTGCACACACGATGCAACTGCTTGTAACGTTTTTCTCACGCACAATGCGCACAACACAGTTGATCGTGTCCCCGGGGGGGGACTCCATTCGTAAATGGACGGGGATGCTCGTCGTATCTTTTAGGGGTCAAAATCTGCAATCTGGTACCTTTTAGGGTGTCTCAGACTTAGGTGGACTACCAGAGACATAGATGGTACCTTTTAGGGATTGTTTTGGGGTAAATAAACTACCTAAAATAAGCATGAAAGGGACGATTTCGATGATCTGAATTGAATCTTCAAAGCACATCGATAACAAATGGTTCATTACTTTAATTCTTTATTATTGTTTTTGAATTGGTACCTTTTAGGGGTAGAAATGAATTGTTGCCACTCCCACTCAGGTACATTTTAGGGGTCGTTTTTAAAATTTCCGACGAGCATCTCCGTCCTGTTATATATAGGAGTCCCCCCCCCCCCCCCCGGGATCGTGTCCACCCCTGCAAGAATTTTTTACAACAGAAAAGGAAGCTAGAAGGTTTTGAATGACCTGATCGTGTGCGCAATATGGGCAGGTTTCGCATCAGACTAGCTACCATAACAGAAACAACGACACAGAACTTGGGACGTTTTAGTCATAAGAACCGTACTCAAGACAATGCAGCGTTGAAACTTGTTAGCGTTCCTAAACCACAATAGTAATGCACGGTACATCCAAAGAACACATGGCTGAGGACAGCTTGCGTTGCAGATCATAAAGGGCCGAGGTTGAAACGTGAAAACAGACGATCAAACAGGCGTACGAAATCAGATGACTTTTGTGTCTCAAGCCTTGATACAACACTTTGGAATGTTTAAAAGGATACCAAAGGAGCAACAGTGTCCGTAATAAGCGGGTTAAAATACAGCTCGACAAATGAATAAGTTTCAGGAGTTCATAATGACGAGTTTTCCATATTGTGCAGATGTCTGCTCTCTCTTAATCAAGAGTCTTTCATTGCTGTATATAAAATACAAGAAAATTAAATGTGGTGCTTGATTGTTTCCTCTGGCGCATCAAAAATTAAGATCGACAGAGAACTGATTAGGCAGAAAAAATGATGACAATCCGAATTGATAGGGAAATGTATGTTACGCGTAGATTGCAAATCCACGAGTTATTGTGAGGGGTCAAAATATGCAAATGAGTCACTCACTCACTCGCAAATTGTTAAACTATGCTTGACAAATTGGCAGGCCGAAAGTAATGTGGGCTCTGGTTTATTACGGGACTCCTGTGTTATTCAAATCACGATGAATCAAGATTGTATGCGAAACTTGGTTTGGAATTGAACGATCTAAAAGGCGTCTTCTGTAAACAAGATCTGTATTTGATTATTATCATGGAGTGTTGAAATTCTACTCGTGACTCCCGTCCACGAGTTTAAATCGTGGAGCCTTCAAGCTGTTCAAGATGGTCAGGACACGACAACTTCTCTCATTAGTAAGATCATGCCTGCGATTGCTAGCTAGCTATATAGTGTGCACATGACTGCTCTACACAGTTTTCTGCAATCGTAGAAAATTTACGATTTACAATACACTTATCAATATTCGTCTTTATTTTAAGGAGGCTTCCTACAATTTTTCTAGTGCTCGACCGGTCAACTTGAAACGGCTGTAGTTCTTACATGCAAGCACCTCTAGTTTTGAAATTTCACCCACTTACTATATAAAGATTGTGTGCTTTGTTTACTTCGGAGTTACCATAGCAACGACACGATGACGTCACCGTTTTTGGTTAGCAGCAATTTTACGCGCTTTTCGATCTAAACTTTTACAACACAAGGCCCTAATATTTAGGAATTTGCTTAGAATCATACGAAGTTTGGAGAATTTGTATAAGCGGATTTTGAATTATTCGAAGCGCAATTATTGAACCCCAAATCCACAATTTCTTGTTTTCGAGTCAATAATTTTGAAGAGAAACCAGCCTGACGACTCCTCGACTGTCCACATCTTGTTCCACATCAAGTAGTCTGAAAAGTTTCACGTCAGAAAGTGTTTTGGATCTCCGTCAGCGTACGTCCACGTAGACATGAAATTGGGTTGGATTTTATTAAAATTCATAAAAATAACGTTTGGTGCTCCTAAAGAAAAACCTGCTGATATTTTTTTTCTAATTCCAGTGAGTTAAACTTGAGCATATTTGCAATACATATACAAGCGCCGACTCGATTGAAGCTTTCTAAAGTACTCAAATAACATTCCAAAGTTGAGTATATTCGGCGTAACTTGGCGCAGCAAGATTCTAGGTTCAAGTTGTTGTTTTCATTCTCACATTCCTGCATGCAGGCATGCTTCAGTATGCTAATTCGAGGCAATGGTCACCATGGCGTGACGCGCTACTTCACTAGAGTTGTCATGCTGCTTTGCTTTTAAAATTATGGAATCGAAGACTAGAAATTGTGATTTTTGAAGAAATATTCTATACGCAGAGCACGCCTACGGAAACTTGTAGTAGTGAAGTAGCGCGTCACGCCATGGTGACCATTGCCTCGAATTCAGCATACTGAAGCATGCCTGCATGCAGGAATGTGAGAATTAAAACAACAACTAGTACTTGAACCTAGAATCTTGCTGGGCTAAGTTACGCCGAATATACTCAACTTTGAAATTTTATTTCAGTACCTTAGAAAGCTTCAATTGAATCGGCGCTTGGACAGTTTATTGCAAATATACTAAAGTTCTGCTCACCAAAGGGAGAAAACAGTTGACCGAGAGATTTTTCTTTAGGAGCACTAAACGCTTTGTGTATAAATTTTGATAAAATTTCGCCCAATTTCATGTCTAAATGGACGTATGCTGACGGAGATCCAAAGGCCTTTCTCACGTGCAACTTCGTAGAGAAGTAGTCTGATATTTGAACAACATTTGGACAGTCGAAGAGTTGTCATGCTGCTTTGCTTTTAAAATTATGGAATCGAAGACTCGAAATTGTGATTTTTGGGGTTAAAAAATTGCGCCTCGAATAATTCAAAATCTGTCTATACGAATTTCTCCAAAATTCGTATGCTGCTAGGCAAAGTCCTAAATATTAACGTCTTGTGTGTCATTTTAAAAGTTTAGGTCGAAAAACGCGTAAAATTGCTTGGAATCTTAAACGGTGACGTCATCGTTTCGTCGCTATGGTAACCCTGATGTAAACAAAACACACACCAATAAAAATTTCAGTCTTTATGTAGTAAGTGGACCAAAGGTCATAACTGTGGGTGCTTTCATGTAAGAACTACAGCCGTTTCAAGTTGACCGGTCGAGCACTAGAAAAATTGTAGGAAGCCTCCTTAACCGACCTCATGTCCTCTTACAGTTACAATCACATGAAATCACAGTAGTCTTTGTGAACTCAATTATCGCTAATTTTGATAGTTAACAAGGAATGTTTTTAATTTTTCCTTAAAGTTTATTAGCAGGATTTTAGATCATTTGGTGATTGCCATATTAATGATCTAATTTATCTTTCTTACTCAGAAAAAAAAAAAACATCTTAAACATTGGTTTTGTTTCTGGACTACTTTTTCCAGTGCACCTTTATAGGTGTTCCCCCGGCCACCTCATGCCATAGACTAGGTATGGATAAATATAAGAGCATAATAAAGACCCAACGTTTATTATATTAACGCAATGCCTTGGTATATAATATAGAATTCTTTCAATGATGTGTACATAGGAAATAATTCAAACTAGTTCCACCAAGTTTTGCCATTTTTAAAAATTCATGCCAAACTTTCGGAAATAATTGTCCATCTTCAGGATAGCGATGGATTAACGTTACTTGCGCGAGCTATTTGTACATGGAATTGTAACGTCCAACCTTCCCAATCCCTATTGCAAGGGGGGCGAAAATTACCAAAACTCGATATAGACATCCCCAAAGGACACACAAAGACAACATGTAAGAAAGGTAAATTTTATTCGAATATTTCTATTGAAAATGTTGTATTGAAAAACCCCATACATTCTCTTATAGTTCACTGACACAGAGCTTTGGTTACCTGTGCAAAAAAAAAAAAAAAAAAAAAAAGGAGAAAACTCCGTTATATGGCCTACGACCTATATGACTGACTACCGATACGTACGAAAGCCTTGCAAACTTTTTACTCATCTCTGGAGAATTTTCAGTGTTTGCAGATGGCTGTCAGGAACCCGCGAGTGTTCTGAAGACCGGTTGTTAGGCTGACTTGAGCTGCTCCCGGCCGTGATAGTTTCTATTGGACCGTCGGGAGGCGTTGGCGTTTGATTCATCCCAGAGAAATGTGAAATGTGGGATATTTTCGAGTAGTTTTTAGAGCTGCAGTAAAAGACGTCCGAGCAGGTTGACCGTGAAACTGCGAGAGTCACGTGATATTGACTAGTTTCTACCTTCAGGGGTCGGGACATTATAGATATCATAAGTGGAGTACTTACCAGTCAGGGGGAACGATCCGCTGACTAAGAGTAACGCAGGCTCTGGTCACGAGATTGGTATGCGGTCGTCCAGTACAGACGGGATCTAAGTCTCTTAGAATGTGTTATAACTAATCTTATTTGATATGCTATATTTTCATCGTAGATTTGTCGTAATGATTTATAGATAAAAGGAGAGAATTAGAATAATGCTTGAAGATTGTATGTCTGGAGAGACAGTCGTCCAGCTACACGTTCACGCTAGTAGAGGACATCCAATCAAACTCAGAGGATGTCAAGATAACCTTCAGTGTAATGTCAGAGTATCAGCAACAGAAACAAAAGAGGTTGGTAGTTTTTTATGTATTACATGAGAAATACAGGAATACATTAATATGCAATCGAAGTGTCTCGGTGTCCAGCACCGGCAGTCGAAGTGTTTTAAAAAAAATTATGACCAATCCGTGATTCTAATCAATTAAAACCTTTCTATCTTTGTTGAGATTTGTAAAAACTTTAAAAATATTGATATGATGTTCCGTTAGAATTATTTGATTGCGCTCGGCTCTCTATACCAAGACGTCGACACTTGGACTTGGACTTTATGCACTTATCATCGGCTTCCCCCAGGGGGGGGACCCCGGGCAAAGGTGGGGGAAATGTGGGGGAAATGTGGGGAGTTTGAGTACAAGCCTCCCCCAGCCCCTGGGGAAATTGCTGTTTTGCTAAAAAACGGTTTAAAAACCCCTAAAAGAGCGCTAGAATTCTTTTTAAGGTCTGTTAAGAGTAAAATATTGGTCACTGAAAGTAGACAGTATCGTAAATTTTGATTTGCTAATTCTGGGATTCCTGTTCTAAAAAAACGCTTGGAAACTGGTAACTAGTTCTCTTCAAAATGGCGAGCAAAGGTGATTCAGGTGAGTATTTTTATCGTATTGCAATCCTTTTGCTTGTGGACAAACAAACGTCCATCTGCTTAAATAATAAGTTTTATTTCACAGATTTAGTGTATGCACTAATTATTTATTTGTTGTGATTTCATTTTGTACATTTTATTGTAACTACTTTGCTACTTATGCCCCAGATACTGGGGAAAAACAGGGTCTTTTATAGAAAACCTGCCCCATATCTGGGGGAATATATGGGGCTTTTTGTTGACTTGAAGCAAAGTCCCCACCTTTGCCCGGGGTCCCCCCCCTGAGGGAAGCCGATGATAAGTGCATTACTGCCGGACAAGAAATACAAAATACTCCTTGACCAGCAGTCGATTTTTTTCTCCAAAAACTATTGAATTTAGTCTGATTCAACTTCATTATCTTTCATATGATGCCAAACCGCTTTTGACGGAATTGTATTTAGTGGTGATTTATAAATCACTCTTATCATTTGCTTCCCCGTGGGTCGACCCCGGGACACCCCCGGGAACCCATGGGGAATGGTACAGTTTTGGTATTTCTTTTTTCCCTGCAGGGAAGGGGAGTTGTTTAGTTTTGGAATGGACCACAGGGACATACCCACGGGATTTGTTCAACTTTTGGTCAGTGGTATATCGCTCTAGACCAAAGTTTTTTTCATGCCATTTTATTTCATTTTGATGCCAAATTTCGATGCCAAACCCTATTAATAAGCAGATTCTTCTTTTCTTCTACCATTTTTTACAGTAATGTCATTATTAAAGCCAGTAAAGTGAGGCTGCGATTTGGAAATGTGTAGTCATCTTGTCAGTTTGTGCAGTTTCGTGCAGTCGTTGTGTTTAAGTGTTAATAAACCGAGTTACAAATTGTACTTATCTGCAGTCAGTCCTTTGAAGCTCTGAAGTCATATTATTTCCTCTGCTTTTGACCTTTCTGGCCTCTGTTATAGCTGTTATAAATTTGTGTTCACATGAGACGGGTATGAACTCAGACTGGGACAAAAGTCACTTGTCTTGGTCCAGTAACCGTGATGAAGCCAGACCGGTCTGAGTTTGTTTTCAGACCGATCTCATGTATAAACACAAGTAAAGAAATCTATGGAAACCGATATGAACTCAGACTGGTCTGACCTTGTCCTGGTCTCATGTAAATACCACTTATTAATTATTAAACATTCTGCACTACTGAATGAGATTGTCATCTCAGGTAAACACCAAATAAAAGAATAACAATCACAAATAAAGCACTTCATATCACACTGTCATCATGACATCATTTTTTTAAAATTTCTATTCTATTTTTTTCTTATACATTGATTATTTTCATATCCACAGAAAACTTCTGTTTCTGTCAAAAAGGATGTTAACTTGACAGTAAGTTCTTATAATTGTGAAAGTCAGTTATACATTTCTTTTGTTTGATCATGGAGTCAGCTGTTAGTGCCTACTTATTCCCTAGCAGCCTAATTGTAATAAAAATAAGAGAAAAAAATCTTGTAGTGATACCTTTGACGTTGACCATATACAGTACAGCTCAGATGTATTGTTACATATCATGCTGGGCCGGCAGTGTACCAAAATCGGCAGTTTTAAGCGTGATTTTGAATAACTTTTTAGAGTCAAGTCCGATCAACTTCACATTTTACATGTGAAGAGTACTCATCTAAAGAAAAATTTTCTTCAATTCACTTTTACAAATGTTACGAGTTTTTGGCAGGAAAATGACGTCATCAATTTAGAGGGAAATTGAAAACGAGGGTTATGCAAAATTTTAATAGGTGCATTTGAAAGAGCTCGTTGAGATATATTCAAAACCGAAGAGATAATTGACGAAGCCCTTTGCACTCTAAAGATATAATTTTTGAAAATTGCGTTTTTAGGTAAAATAGCAAAAAATTCTAAACTTTGAAAAATCATTATATCTTTTGATTAAATTTGACTTTGACTGTTATCTCTTCGGTTTTGAACATATCTCAATGAGCTCTAACTTTCAAATGCGCCAATTAAAATTTTGCATAAGCCTCGTTTTCAATTTCCCTCTAAATTGATGACGTCATTTTCCCGCCAAAAATTGTAACATTTTGTAAAAGTGAAAAGAAGAAATTTTGCCTTTGGGTGAGTACTCTTCACATGTGAAATTTGAAGTCGATCGGACTTGACTATAAAAAGTTATTCAAAAGCACGCTTTAAAAACGCAGATTTCAATACACTGCCAGCCCAGCGTGTATACACACGTTTTTTCACGTGTACTATGCTTATTTTCGTCCTCAGACTACTTGTAACTTGGGGAGGGGGAGGGGGAAGGAGACTAAACCAAATTTTGAAAAGAGGCTGCATTTTACTGATTAATTATTGTTATATGATATTCATTGATTATATGAAATCCTAGATTATCAGAGGATGCAGTTTCACCACTGTCGCTGGAGAAGATCCTGACCAAGTCTATAATGAAACAGACTTTTTCATTTATTCAACATCAACTAGAGTTTTATCTTCTTTGGTAAGAAATTACTGCATTCACATCATTCAAAGATTAATGAATGATAGTTACTTAACATTTTTATCATTTATTTAACTTTTCAGGTGTTTAAGATAGATGTTTACCACAATTCAGAAACAGGAATTGTTGGGCATGGTTATATATCATCATCCCAAATGACCAGAAGTTCAGGAAATGTTATAGTAGTTCTTGTGAATGATACTTTACAATATGTAGGCACCATAACAGGTACAGTACATCTCAAACATGTTTTTGTACAGTGCAGTGTTATTGCATTTGTAGTACTGCAATTGTGGTGACTTTCTTATTACATTTGTAGTGGGTTCATTAAGGGCAAGGCACCAGGTAAATTAGAGTGATTTCGCAAACACGACGTGACACGAAAACAGGACGTTAGAGAACAAATTTATCACATTCGTTCTTGTGTGACTACCATTACAACGTCGCAATGACACGTTCAGGATGCCATTTTGATTGTTTTCATATCTTCTTGATGTCAGCAACGTCAATGGTTAACACTCCAGTGTTGGAATGGCTAAAGCTTTATAAATAAAAAAATAAACTTCTGATAATAAATATCTGAAGTCTGCCATTTGCATTCATTCATTCACTGCCACAAGTGGACATACAGTAGACTTCTCCATAGGCAACTACTTAGTTGGGTTTCCTGTAGTACTTAATTGATTCTAAAATGCATAACTGGATATGTGAATGAAAATGAGAATGAAAATGAGTAGAAATTCTTTTCTTTTTCCTTTCTCACTCTATTAAATGCAGTACCTCATAGAAGGAGTTCACTGTTAGTAGTTCTTCATGCACTAGACTGGTCATTTTTTGTATGACTGGGAATTAATAGCTCTGTCATTACTCGTGCCCAGGCCTTTAGGCCAGCACGAGTCTAGGTTTGCGTTTTGTTCTATCTATCGTTGTAGTCGAGAATGTGCTATGAAAACGAGGCAAGCCACAGGCACCCCAGGCAATCATGTAACACCAGCGTAAATGGACGGTTCCAGGTTCGAATCCTCATGGAATATAAAGAATTAATTCTTTTTTTTCCCCTTACTGTGTAGTAAATATTATCTTTTCATTTTTTGTATGCTTTTTCTGGTTTTGAAGCATTTTTAATAAGCTGTTTTTCAATCAAGGATAAAAGGAACAATTGAAAACATTATGTATTTCAATGTTCTCTGTAATTTAATGGTATGGCTGAAATTTTTTGGCGTACAAACTAAAATAAATACTATTAGAAAGTCAATGATTACAAAGCAACCGCTACTTAAAAATATCAAAGAAAATAGACAGAGAGGTCACCCAAACAGGACGGTGTGCTTTCGTGACGCTACAATGAGTCTGCAACATCATGCAATACAGGCATTTGTCAACATGTGAATCGCTGTTACCTTAGCAGCTATAAAATTACTTAATAAATATCAGACATAAAGGCAGCTCATATCTAAATGCCTTTTTAATTGGAAATTTTGGATCGAGACCTGCCATGAGTTCAAATCAGCTTGCCGGCAAAGCTGACAAATATTCTGCCGTTCAGTACCGAACCAGAGGCCGAACTCAAAATGTGACCAAACTGGCTTTAAAACATATTTATTCTCATGCCAGACTGAATTCCACTTGGGCACGAGTAAACGCACTATGTGCGTCTAGTTATATTTAATATAGACATAACATCACTGAAAAGGATGTGGCGCAGTACATTCCATTTCATACTCATACAAAACCTTTTTTATAACAACTGAATTATAAAGCAGTCTCAGATGTGTATTGTTCTTTAGTGGAATATTTGTTAACCCATCCCTGGCACCACCCACTTAACGTACCAACTGGTCAGCAAACTAGACGTGTGCGTGGCATTAGTGGTGCAGAACAAAATGGCTTGACTTATTTGTGTGGTCACAGAGGAACTGGACAGTCCTTTGATACACCAAGGTGAGGGGTCTGGATTTTACAATTTGACTCATCAAAAATTGAAGGGTTGTCCATAAAAACAGCTGAAGTGACTTTTTGAAGATTTAAAAAATTCCAGATTTCTCATTTTGTCTAAAATAATATCAAATTGACTTTCCTTCAATATGTGCCAAAATACACATACCTGCACATCAAAAAATTAGGCTGTCACTTCACTCATTCAATTGAAGAGGTACCTGCAAAAATAGCATAAGTGATCTCTTATTAGAGACTGAATTCTCCTTTGAAAACAAAGAGTTTTTGGGAGAAATTATATTTTGATCAGAGAGCACTAAATAGTATTTAGTCAGAGCATGATATGGCCAATGGCCGTATTTATACTAGAGATGAATAACTCGTCCAGACGAATCAATTCAAAGGATTTGATTCGTCTAGATATAAATTCTAAGACGGACAGTTTCACATGAAGGCTGGAAACATCCCATAGTTGTTGAATAATTCGTCAAATAGCCCGTCGTTTGGACGTGTTTTTAGACAAAGTTTATGAAGACGGTTTAAGACAAATAATTCGTCCTATGTCTGAATTTATATTGAGAGACGATTTACGCATCTGACACAAATAATTCGTCTGGACGAGCAATTCGTCTCTAGTATAAATACGGCCAATGTCACATTTATATGAAATTTACTCTTTACTCTAGTAACTAGAAGTTAAGGGTGTACTGGCATAGTTCATTGCTGTGCAATGATGTTGCTATCAATGATAGTGTTTGGATGGTGTGTGGTGTGTGTGCGCCCATTTTTGGCTGGAAAACATTTGATTTCCGGTCAACATCGCTTATTGGTGACGTTCAAAAAATCATAAATAGTTCATTATTTTGGAAGCAATTTTCAAAACACATGCTTGGTTTTATGCAGTTTGGACTCAAGATTCAATAATCTATTTCAAATTCTCCAATATGCACTGTTGAAGAAAATTATAGCATTTGTCTGTAGCAATGACATGACGCAACTAATGTCATGTGATGATGTCATCAAATGTGAAAGTTCCCCAAGGGAAGACAAACAATCAAAATAATATAAAAGAGATTTGACAATTAAGAGGCCTTGTAGAGCATTTGCCAATTTCCCTAGTAGCAATGAGCAATTTTTTAGACTCAGTACACCCTTAACCATCATTTTACTTCTACAAAACAAGGGCATTTATCTCAACCTTTTTGTTCTTGTGTCAACTTCTAGGCCATCAATTTGTCCTGAGAACACCATTAGTGCTTTTAAAGCTGCAAATAAAAAGGTAACATTCACCCAAGAAATCGTTTCACCGTGAATGCATATATTGAGCACATCAATATATTCCACTATCATTCCACTTTAATTTGTACTGTACTTTGCAGGGAATAGACTTCATAGAAATGGATGTACAAGTATCCAAAGATAAAGTACCCATTGTATTTCATGATACAACTGTAAAGCTGTCCTCACAGGTAATAGACCCATTCCATATTCCACTACAATCATGTACCATACCTATTATTAGTTTGGAGCAGGGGGTGATCACTGGGGGACCCCCATATCTTTTGGACAATGAATGCTTGTGGTTCCTATTAGGGGTCAAAATCAGTCATCTGGTACCTTTTAGGGTGTCTCAAATTTTATTGGACTACCAAAGACTAAGCTGGTACCTTTTTTCAGTAAATAATATGCTCCCATATATTTTGGTTGAGGAGTGCTTATTGTACCTGTTAGGGGTCAAAATCATGTGTTGCCACACGCACCTGGATAAGACTCGCTGGGCCCTGACAGGTACCCTTTAGGGATCATGTCCAAAATTTCTGACGAGCATCCACACCTTTTATATATAGCAGTCCCCCCAGGGTCGGTGATTCAGATTTGATTTGATTTGATTTGATTTAACTTCCTCCATAATGTGAAACAAAAGAAAGTCAGCAAAACAAATATGGTCCCAAACAAAAAAGTGATATAATGAAATTAAAAGCAGCAAGCTAAGTGATGCTACAGTTTAGTGGTCGGGCCATGTTGCACTTCAGGCAGAAGTCAGGATCGATGGGATATACTAAATTCACAGGGTCCCTATAACTTTTGCATGAAATGTGAATGGCTGATTTATTTTGACGTGAAACTTGATTTAAGGTCTAAGATCTTTTTGCGTTCACGTGAAATAAACTTTTGATTTTTTTTTATGAACATGAAAGAGATTTTTTAATTATCCATGATATGTGAAAAGACCAAATATTTTTGCATGATTCCATTTTGCAAAGGGGTATAGGGGACCCTGAATTCAGTTGAACCAACACTCTAAAGTTATTCAAACATTGAAATACGTTAACTGAATTGCTTGCAGTATAGGTTATGTCCTGATTGTGTTTATAGGCTGATCAATTACATATAGCTTCAAGTTCCACTGATGATTCTTCAACATGCCTTGAAGTTCCAGTCAAGGATCTTACATTAGAACAAATGCAAAGTATTAAGGTATTTAGCAAATTAAGCAGTACTTTAGTTACAGAAAAAAACTTTGATAAAAGTCAGGTAGCATTTATTGACATCTCAAATGCTCAAAAATTAAACTTGGGTTCTAAAAATTTGTTAGAAATAATTGAAGGTAATGTGCTCAAGATGTAAATAGTATAGTGACTGACATGTCATGAACTGTTATAAAGCTGTGGGAGATTCCATTGAGAATTGAGTTTTCATTCTAAATGGTTAGTTTTGCTCTTTTTGAGTTAACATAGCCCAGAAACTAGCAAATGAACCTCCATTTTCTTATTGTTCTGGCATTTCTAACTTTAAAAAAAATCCATATGCAAATTTATAGAAAAATTCATTGATAAAAAGTAGCTTGAGCACATTACCTTAAAGTGTACTTGTAGTACTAAGTCTTAGTCTCTACTACTTTCAACATGTGAATGTTTCTCAAGCTAATTTTTTTATGATCTTAGGTTTTTGGTATAACAGAGTCTATTGCTTATCAAAATAGCGTTTTAAATGCAAGGAGTGCAGGCAGTACTAGTGGTATTTCTCAAGACCTTCAAGATTATAAGCTGTTTCCAACATTAAAAAAAGTAAGTCAACAAATACAAATTTCCTATATGTATTTATTGGGGCCATATCTGCTTTTGGTTTACAATACAAGCCAATCCTTGTGAGTTTCTTCCATGTTTCAATGACGTTCATGTGATTCTTTTCTTTACTATTATTAGGTTTTTAATGAAGTTCCTGAAGAAACAGGTCTTTTGCTGGAGTTGAAGTATCCACTTGAAGAACTGGTAAGATTTATTTTAAGAATCTCCCAATTTCTTGGAAAACAACCCTCTAAGTCTTACTACCGAAATCACTCGACTGTTAGCACCGCCAATCAATCAATCAGTCAATCTTGTTTTGAATTTCTGTTGACTCACGTGACCATTTGGAGCGCTCCAACTGGTGACATTTCATTAAAGAACAATAGCAGGAAGCAAAACATCACCAGTTCGAGCTCTCCAAATGGTCACGTAAGTCAACCGAAATTCAAAACACGATTGATCGATCGATCGATTGGCTGTACTTACAGTCAAGTGATTTCAGTAGTAGAGTTTGCAACCCGGTTGGCTCTGATGGATGAGCACTAGTCTTCAGTGAAGAAGGTTGGGTTTCAAGTCTTCAGCCACACCAACACTCAGGATCTTATAATAATATTGAGAAGAGGGTGCTGCCTTTGTAATTATATGTGCAAATGGTTAGGCCTTCACCACTTCTTGGATAAGGATGTTAAGCTGTAGGCCCTGTCTCCCCACACTTCACAATTTGCATATTTGGATGGATGTTAAAGAGCCCACACCACTATTTGGGGAGTGTAGGCAATGAAGTTACCCATGGGTGTGCTCTGACCTACTACTCTACAGGGCCCACAGTAAGTGGCAAAAAGTGTTGTGGAGTTCCTGCCTTCATTGGAAGGGAAAAGTTTATAAACCATAAACCTATAAACAAAATATAATCATCTCTTGCCAAGATCACCCAAGTCGATTCTACAAGGTCAAGAAATATCCTGGAGGATCCCCTGATCTTGGAAAGATTTCTTTTAAAGGGAAGGAGCATCTTAAGTTTGTCCAGACTTTGATCCAGGCTTTGTCCAGGAACCTGGTACAGGTCACACCCCACAACACTAAATGAGGCACTGTGACATGTAACATGTGAGGCATCCAGGAGTGGATTGGAGGGGTGCACCATCTTCAGGAGGGGGTGCACCATCACACAAATTGGAAACTGCTGAGAGGATATTTAGGAAAAATATTGAGAAAAAAGGACTTAAAGTCGTCTCAGGAGTGGGTGTGCACCCCCCTGCACCCCTACCTAAATCCACCCCTGTGCATCTGTATTTGCACACTTGTTTGCATAGCATTTCACATTTCAAATGTTGTCCATTTCTTCCACTTCTCTTGTAGGGTGGTGAAAACATAGACTACCAGTGCGTGGATGAAAATGAGTTTGTTGACTCAATTCTTCAAGTTGTCTTTGATAATGCAAGAGACAGAAAAGTTTTTTTGGCTTCATTTGATGCTAACATCTGTTCTATGTAAGAATATATAATTTTTTCATTAGAGTGGCGTAGTTAGGACAGTTTTCATATAACGGCACTGCCACAGCATGATTACAACAGGAGTTTCAAATGCTGGTTTTTGTCAGCAATAGTGACTAGTCTTTAGAAGTAAAGTGTTCACAATTTGTCTTCCATTATAGTGGATTTCTCACATCTTTGTTTTGACTTCCCTCTTAACTGTGAAGCTTAGTGTAAATTAATTATTTAATATTTCTTTGTCTCTCTCTCTTTTCACTTATTCATCTATTCTTTCATCCATTAGTTTTAATTATTTGTTTATTATATCCACAGGTGTCAAATGAAGCAGTCAGTATTCCCTGTACTGTTCATCACTCAAGATGACAACACTGTGTGGGCACCTTACACAGATCTACGTACAAGAACTATAGACATAGCCATAGCAATTGCTAAGGCTCAAAATTTAGATGGCATTCACACCTTCTCAGATCAACTGTTCAAATCACCAGAAAGAATCGAGAGAGTTCTGAGTTCAGATCTTATTTTGAGTGTATGGGGAGCATCAAATGATGATCCTGAGAAAAGAAGATGGCTACAAGCACATGGAGTACACTGTATACAAGTTGACAAGTAGGTTTAAATGGTTTTATAACTGATATACGACACGTTTTGATTGGTCATAGGAAACACATGGTGCGCACCTTATTAGAGTATACAGCACACATGTATAATAATTATACATGTGTGCTGTATACTCTAATAAGGTATGCACCATGTGTTTCCTATGACCAATCAAAACGTGTTGTTGAGTTATTATTCAAGTATTTATTGTAATGAAGAAATGGTAATTATATTTTGTAAAATAAATTTATAGAAAACTTGCTTGCTGTGATAATCACATTGTGCAGTTTAGAGCATTTGGAGATTAATCAGAACACTCTGGAATAATTGAGAGTAAACTACTTTGGGATTATCTGTAAAAACTGACATTTTGAATCTTAGAACTTTCATGGCAGCACAAGCATTGATGGTATTGAGCAAGTGTCACTGTCCACATTCAGAGAACACATATTTTAAAACATTGTCATGACCCATTTCTATTATTTATTAGTTTTTGGGGACGCATTGTTCAGGACATCTTGGCAATGGCTGCAAATGCGGCAATGATGATGATGATATTTATGATTATTGTTCATCATGGTGAATGTTATTATCTTTTCTTCTCATTTTCAGTATTTTTGATATCAACTAAGAAAGTCAAGCAAACTGATTGTTTGGAGTCTGTGGTAACGAAAACCACTGAAACACCACTTACTAGTACCATCTGAAATATTTATTTTTAACTTATTTCAATCAAATTATCTTTGGATTAGTAGCGTATTATGGAAGATAATTTTTGGGATTTATTAGAATAAAGGGTTATTAACCGAGCGCGAGGTCTGTATGGGAAAATATCAGACCGAGGTCTTGGCTGTACGGACCGAGCGCAGCGAGGTCTGTACAAAAAGACCGAGGTCTGATATTTTCCCATACAGACCGATCAAACGAGGTTAATAACGTATTTATTATATGGCTTTGAGAAGTCCCGCTAAAACAATTGCCAAACGCAAACTTTTCTTTTTATCCGGGACAGCGGTTCTGATATAGCAAAATACAGACCATGCGTTAGCCAATCAGAATTCAGGAAATTATCTAGCCATATAATAGATCAATGAAATATTTTTGCTAAAATTGCAGACAGTAAAACAATAATTTTCAATTTGACTAATTATGACCCATTGCAATACATACAGCCTATCATATATTTGTTTGTTTATTTATTTGTTTTTATTTGTTTAATTGTTTAGCCACAAAGGTGGCAGGATACAGTTACAGGGCAATATTTGTGCCCCATTGGCTTAACAATACTCAATTACAAAAATATACAAAAATATTTCAATTATGTTTTAAAATATGTAAACCCAAAAGATAAACTTTGGAAAAGTGGGATTTTATGGTAGTTGGTATCTGGGAACGTTTTCTGTAAATAGATTAATAACATTTGTCCAAGAGACCATAATACTAAGAGAGCGAAACTCAGTATTGATGTCTGTGCCATGTTCGCGGCGACTAAGGCTATTTTTAGTAACTTCACCATCGCGCGATTTTTGACGTGCGCGCGGACGGGACCGTTTGAATTCTATTGTTTAAGAGCCTTGCGCGCGCGATGGCGAAATTACTAAAAATAGCCTTAGCCGCCACGAACATGGCACAGACATCAATACTGAGTTTCGCTCTCTTAGTATTATGGTCTCTTGATTTGTCTTAAATTGTGAAAGACGTCGATCTTTGATGTTATTTGTAAGGCTCTTCTCACTAATATTTAAAGATTTAAAGTTTTCCAGATAAAAGGACATTGAAGTGTGTAATTAGATTGAGAAAACCCCATTTCAGTGTGAATACTGAAAATGGGGAGGAAAAGATGCCTGCATGGTGGCTCCATTATAAAATGATTGGGTATGCTCGTTTTATCTCTTAGGGGTAAAAATCAGCGATTTGGTTTAGAGTTTTAGCATTTCCTGGTCTCTTTTAGGGTATCAAAAGAGCCCATCGCTTTATTTATCTTGTTCGTAAATGGAAGAAATTTGCCCAACAAAAGAGTGTCAACCATCCAATTTTATGTTCATCATAATAATGTTCATTAGCTTGTTATCACTGGTATCTCTAAGGGGCTGAAAATCATCCAACCACGCCCTTCTTAAAAGACTTCCGGTATCTTTTTAGGGGTATTTTTTTTGAATATTTCCAACAAGCATACCCAATCTTTTTACATTGGAGGCCCCCCGGGAAAAGATGCCCTTTCAAATACAAATATTTGTGGTAATCACTTGAAAGTTTACAGTTACATAAACTATCACTGCACTAAACTTGTTTTTATCAATTAAAATTGTATTTGATCAGTATTTATAATGTTCTATAACTAATTATCTTTTTTTTCTAAATAAAACTGAGTGGCTTGTACATCTTGTACAGTACATTTCATTGATATTTGTGCCAGTGCCTTGTGTTGCCAAAAAGGGTCTGAAAAGTTTAGGTGTAGTAAAGAGGAGAATTTGAAGAGTTCCTTGTGAAAACGACCTAAGTGACTTTGATGGATGTCCAGACATTGATTTTCAAGCATACGAAAGTTAATTGATATCATTTTATACCATTAAAAAATCAACAGAAATGTCAATTAGGCCGTTTTCACAGGGAACCCTTCATTTGTCTTTTCCCGCGCATTGCATAGCCAAAACATCAAGTGCCATCAAAGATAACAAGTTAAACAGGATGTAGTGATTCAGAGAAGTTATTACTGAAGACAAGACAAAGAAAAGTATAGCCTGTTCCGCAGGCAACTCTTTTGGGTTTCCTTTGGAATAAAAACGAATGGGAAAGACTGGGGCCCATTCTTCCTCGATCAGAAAAAAAAGGGATCCCAACAGTTGCCTGTGGAGGAGGCTAAGAAAGTAAAGCAAAGAAAATATTGCAGGCATCTGGCCTTAGAAACACTGGTAAATGCAATCCCATGAGTCATTCATTTAATTGTAAATAAGCCCCAGTCACCAGGGGCTGCTAATCGTTTTAAAAATCATCTTTCCATTCCAGTTTATTGATAATAATAAAAAATTATAATATTGAGACCAGGAGTTAATTTATTATTGGTCTAAGGTAGCCAGGTATGCTCCCAAGTAAGAGAGCTAGTGCACTACTTTGTTGGTTGTAGTTCAACTGCATGCAAAATCCATATTGTCATTTAAACTTCTCAGTCTTTCCAATCTTGATCTTCCTAAACATATCCTTGACACTCCTTCATTTAACCTTTTCCTCTTGCCACACCCCAACATAAGTACCCTGCACGAACACTTAAAACCAGGTTTTTTGCGCTTTTGTTTTGAATGCATTTGGGATGCAATTCAAGAATTGAATTCAAATATTTATTTATACCACTAGACACTAATTAAAACTAATAGTATTATTATTAAATTGTTAAAATACGTTGTTGAAATGGGAGGTTTGGCGTCTAAATAATTCGGAAGTGTTTGATTTAGAATGACCTATGCATTGAGCACATCGGCCGGAGCCAGTCCAAATAATATGACTCAAGATTGAATAAGGCACATACGGAATTAAGTTGGGGCATCTGAAAGCCAAAATGTGTCCATTTTGCACCTAATAACCAAAAATTACACTGTTTCACGTTAAGAAACTCCATTAAAAAAATCACCGTATGACACTGTTAAAATGCAATAAACATTTGATTAAGATTTTGAGTAGATCAATTTTCGCGATCGCAGAAATTGAAAGAAGTGTGTTTAATTTGGCGATTTTGTCATATCATCACTGATATTCGCGAGAGGTACCTTTTGGGATCTTTATTATATTGGACTCTACTCTACTGAACTACAAGCTAGATGTGCTCTGAATTTATAGATACTAAGCACTAGCTTAAGCTAAGCAAAACGATAAGTAAACTTGATTGATCTGTTTACGAAAAACTAATTCCTATTGGTCCAAACTATGAATGACAAGATAGTTTTCCTATTTTATAATTCTTGTTACGTATAACTAGCAGAACTTAAGGTAAAAGTTTTTCGTATCATTCCGGTAAAGGAAACGGAACTAACATTCTAAAATAAACCGTCGATATTGCATACCATAAGCTACAATTCAAATTGTTACTAAACTTATGATAACAAAATCGAAGTTAAGAAAAAGCAACACAGCAATGAAAAAGTGAGCAAGAGCTAAGCTGTCAATCATAGTGACTTAAAAATGCTGTAAAATACAAGGTGCTATATGATGTTAAAATAATCTAGCTATCTGTAAGCTTATGCCTTATACGAGACAGCCAAAAGCACTGAATTATCTTTTATTTTACTTAATTAATACTTTTAAACTACGGAACTATCGATAATAACTGCCAGAGATGGTGACCAAACACCGAGTATGTGAGCTTATATGCTTACCGGCTTACTTTGTCAACTTCCTGAATATTTCTTCATTATATTGAAATAAACGTATTTTTAAATTTATTCCGGCAAAAATCAATTTTATGTTTCTTTACAATTCGCTGATGCACTTTGTGGTTTCGCTTCTTTATGCAGCAATAAATTTAGCACACTTTTTCCGTGAAAAACAAAACAAAAACAAAAAACAAGCAAACAACAACAAAACTAAACGAACAAAATAAACAAAACAAAAAGCGGAAAATCGCGAAATCAGTTAAGTAGGCACGAAAATCAGAAAGATGTAATATGGCTGACCCACCTGCCCATATCATACGCCAAATGTGTCGTGTGTGTGTGCATGTGTGTGTGTAGCATCTATATATAAGGACGTAGTGTAGTCAAAATAGGGAATTGTCATGTCTACATTCAACTAAGCTGGGGACTCAGTAGATAAACAACTTGTAAGAGATTTTCGACACGTGCTATGGGAACGTGATACACGTTGACAACTGACAAGTGCGCCGATCTCTTTGTCTGGGGGACTGAGCAATTACAGTTTGACGTAATCGATTACGTGCGAAATCCTTAAATTTTTATTACATTTCTGACTGATCACACGCTTTTGCAAGACCCTAAGGTTTCAGTATAATACAAACTTACAGTTCAAGGATGAACAATTTTAAGTGTTTTCTCCTTATGTGTTCTTTGATTGGACAAGTATTATGTATGTCTTTACAAGTCCTTGAGAGCCCAAGAGAAGGTAAGTTGTAGAATTAAGATACAGGATTGATTATACTGGTATGAAGCGGGCTTGGCCGTTTCCCATGTAATTAGAATGACTGAATTTTGTGTGTTTTATAAACAATCTCGGCAAAACGAGGAAGTCCGTTTTACAGGGCCAGCTTTAAGTCATCTCGCGGCTTATAATATTTTCTCATATTTTTCTGTGATTTAGAAGTACACAGGAAAATAGGAACTTCCATTTATTACTTTCCAATTTAGGCGATCTCATATGAAATTAGTTTCTAAAATTTCTTTGCAAAAGAAAATGAAGATTTGAGTTTACTTATATGAAATATCAATTTAGAGCCAGTGTGACAGAGAGATGGTGATATCTAAAGGCGATGGATCGATACTCTGGTCTCAGAGGTTTCTCTCGAAATTCGAGGAGACAAAAGTAGATAAAATTGAACTCCTGGGACCAGGGTGAAGGATCGCCCGTTCCAATACAAATTCAACGAATTCACTTTCGATAATTTTTTTCGTGATCTCAGTTTCATCGACAAAAAAACTCTTCCATTATATTGAAAACCCATCTCTGCGTTGTCCATCACAAATACATCCTTTTTCAATCACTAAAGATTTAACTTCATTTGTCATTCTCCGCGGGAGATGGAGGAAACGCAGTTGAAGATAAGTGTTTTTCTTGATACTCAGTAAAGCCTTATCGTTGTGACGCTACGGATACGCCAGTAAAGGTGTCGTCTTTTGTAGTCTTTTTTGAGCTTTGAAAATTTTAACAGTAAGATGTGCAAAGATGAACACAATTGTGAATATAGATTGATTGCACTTAATCCGTGAAATTGTACTAGCTAAATAATGTTAAATAGCATTATTAAACAATGGAAAACAAAGTATAAGTTTTGCTACTGAGTACTATTTAAATGTTGTACTTTTTCATGGGTTACGTGCGATCACTGATCTAATAGAAAAAATTATAGAATCGATCGCTTTGTATTTCACAAACTGGTTATGCACGCTTAAATCGATCGAGTCAGAATCTCTTAAGTATTCCTGGCTAATCTGCAACTGGTGGGGTCCAATCCTAAATATCGCTTGAGGTATAAAATTGTTTACCGATATGTATCTCATTGTGTGTGGTGAGTAGAAGGGAGGAGTCGACCATTACCCCTAGACCTATGCGGGCTGTTATCACAACCTGGTGTGACTTTCGATTTGATCACCCGCCCAGCCAGCCATCTCATTTAAGCATTTTCAGCCACAAGAATCCTGCGGCATTTTGATTAATATGATTGCATAGTGAAATTTTGAATATGGAAGACCGAAATGTTGATCCCGCAGCCACGTTGCAACGCAGCACAAATCGGAAACAGCATCCCCTCCCCCACAAAAAAATCCAAAGGATATTTGGGAAAGTATCGAGAAGAAAAGGGCCTAATGTCGATCGTCTCGGGAGGGTTGCGCACCACTGCCGATAATTAGAATGACAAGAACAAATCCTATTTTCCCAATACGCGGCACGAATTACGTGGTAACTGGTCTAATCATCTCCGTGGGGGAAACTTTATTTAATATGGGTATATAACGTATTAACTTTACAGTTATTGGACCTCATAGTTGCTCTACAGATTATTCTTTTGATTCTCCTTAACGGTGCAGTGGCCGGGTTTAGGGGAGGGGTTCAGGGCGCGCGCACCCTCACCCCCTTGAAATAAGTGAGGGTCCTTTTCTTGATTTTCGCTACTTTTTCAAAATATCCTTGGGACAGTTCCAGTAAATACAATTTAATTATTTTTCCAATTACAAAAGGAGAGGCCAGAGACCAACTGAAAAGACAAGATACGTTTGGCATATCAGCCCAAGATAGAACGAGACATTTTTTACAGAGGTACATAGCTCAACGAGAATATCAAAGTGAAGATATGGATTGTGATGGCTGTTGTGCACATCCTGTGTAAGTACTCACTGTGCCAAACTATTACCCACTCTCATCCCCCCTTAGGAGTAAACCCCTCCCCTAAAGGGTAAATCTGCCTCCGCAGAGAGTAACAGTGGAACCTGGCCTCATAGAAACTTGGTTAATAAGGACAACCAGTTATTAGACGTGTTAATTCTATCCCAGCTGAAAAAATGCCTGTAAAATTGTCCATTTCATATGGACACCCAGTTAATACAGACACCCTGTCTCATCCCATGGTGTCTGCAATAAATAGGTTTCACTAACTCTTTTTCCTGGGGGCTAACCCCTTTCCTGCTGAGATCCAGATGTGCAACTCCACTTTTCCCAGAGGGCAATGTAAGAAGGGTTTGCATTCAAACAAATGAATGAAAGAAGGGACAAATGAAGTCAGGATGGCAGACAAACAGATGGAAGAATGAAAACTACTGCAGTTTTGCTTGAATTTCCTTTTATCATTCTCTTTTAGTTGTGGGTCATACCATCACCAAACATGTGGCTGTTTAACTGGGAGACAAAAATGACAAAGACAACCTTAATACTCTGCATTTGAAAATGTTCTGAGTAGCCCTTCATTGGACAGATAATTTCTGTATATTTTGTTGTATAGTTATAAGAAAGTACATATATTTAGATGTGTTATAAGGTTATTAAAAGATTATTTATTTACAAGCAATAAAACAAGTGTGCAGCTTTGGTGTCAACTTTTTGATGTGAATATCTGTTGATAAAAAAGAGAATACAAACGTATGTTATGAAAACACTTCATGAAACATACTGTGTGTCCTTACAGTACTGTGCTTCGAACCATTGCCACTACCACAAAGTTTTTGATGACTTTTTGACATCTTTTTGGCAACTTTGAATACCGCTAACTAATAAGATATTTGTGCTTTACTTTCATGTTGCAATAGGCGGAGTTCATACGTCATACATTGTTACATCATTGTACAAACTCTGCCTATCAAGACATCAAAGTGAAGCGCCAATATCTAATTGGTTAGTGGTATTCAAAGTTGTCAAAAAGATCTTAAAAAGTCATCAAAAACATTGTGGTAGTGGCAACAATTTGAAGCACAGCACTGTAAAACAGTAGTCCTACCATATGAACATAAGCTATCATTCATAATAAAACAATCATCAAATCCAGGGAGGTGTGTAAACAAACAATTCTGGGGCCCGTTTCTCAAAAGACCCGATAACTTTACGGACCCGTTAACCTAAATAAATCGAATAAATTAACGGGTCCGTAAAGTTATTGGGTCTTTTGAGAAATGGGCCCCTGCACCCTACTATCAAATTAAAGTCAATTCTCCACTAATTCCCAGCTCTCTACAATGGCCACCTCTCCACAAGAGCCAGAATTTTCTGCACCCACCATTGATCTTGCTTGCCAACATGTACAGTGGAACCCCAACTTACAGCCACCCTGTTAAGTCTATTCTCTATTCTTTGCTGAAAGCACTTGCAGCAAGCCAGCAAGTACTTTTATTACTCACAGTGAGTTGAAAATTTTGAACTATTTTTGCTCACAGTGAGTACTCACTCAAATTTAAACAATCATGAATTGTGTAGATATCATGTGATCAACAGCACTTGTCAAGATGGTGGTCTGAACTAAAGAAAATTGCAAGTCACAAGAAGTGGAAATTGAAAAAAGTACTCGATAGTTTGCTGCCAGTGCTTTCAGTGAGGAGTGGAGAATGGCCTTAATAGAAAGATACCAACATGAAAATCAAAGAGCTGTACTTGATGAAGGCTTAATTATACCAGATTATATCATACCTTACTTAGTAAACTTGTATTGATTTTACTTGTTTCAGTATTTTTGCTTTTCTTTTTTGCTGGTTCAATTTCCTCTGGGATGTCCACTACTTTGTGTTGTTTGAATGTTCTGATATTTTTAACTGGAATTTCCTATAAATCACATAACAAATTCACCTCTTAGTGGCAAAGGGGGTTACTAGTAAACAAGAAAGTCTGGAGGGACATCATCAAAGGTATTAACTAGGACTTAAATAATCAAACAAAAAAGTCAAATCCAAAGTTCCTATTGTATGTGGGTATCACAAAACTATAAATAATTTATTATAATATTAATAATAATTTTAGATCAGCTTTAATTCCAGTGGTGCAGTGGAAGAAATATTTCAATATTATTGATATTTGTTTCTTTCATTGTGATGCTCAAATTAAAGCTGGCCTAAAAGCTTGGATTAAGCCATCCCTTACTTCAATGTGAAATATTAGCACTTCAATTTACATAAACAAAAAAGCCATTACCTCTTTATTCCTCTTTCGTTTTCTTTCTTCCATTGCTTCAAATCCCTTCCCTTTGTCTACACTTTCTATATAATAATTAGCATCTTTTTTGGCTTGTGAGATCTCTGTTCTCATCCTTTGCTCTCTGGATGCCTTTTCAAAGGCTAGAAGATAACAAAACAGTTACCAGTGAGAGTGTCATAGTCAGTGTCATGTCTATCAAAACATTCAAAATTCCTGCCATAACTGTGCCATGACCATGAGGTGCCATTTTTCACAGTCATACAAAATCTACTCTACTAGGGATCAGGTATACAACAGATATTTCCTGAGTCTGTTTTAGGGATAGGAGATATCAAGCTGTTTTAGTTGCCATAGCAACAGACATATACATGAAAACTATCATTCAGTGACAGTAATTTGGTGGCACAACCTTATGGATTATGTATGTTGATTAGTCCTTCTCTGTAGGCATCCTTTTCTCTCCTCTCTTTCTGTCTCTTTCTCTATTTTTGGGCCTCCTGTGTCATATGACTGAGAGAAGTCTCCCATCAGTCAAGAGGGTGACACAGGGTTCCCATAAGGGTTGATAAAGAAAGGTTGTCTGCTGAGTAGGCTACATGTTGATAAGTGCTGATGATACGATCTAATAAATCAGTTACCCATTTGTTCACTCAATTGTCCCCACAAAAACTTTGGTAAATATTTGATATTCCATATGTCATCATGGTAGTAGCTTTTCTTTTTGCCACCTGAAGAGAACAATGGTTCCTTTAATGAATTGCATTATTAGTACTAACATTTACTAGACTGCACATTCCCTAAGTGATAATTTTCACTCCTTTGTATAATTAGAACCACCACCACAGGAAGCTCAAGGAGTGAAAAGACCAACTTATTGAATCAATATAACATTTTACCATCACTGGTGTATTTATTAACTTACCAATCACAGTATTATTTAATGAATTAGCAACTTGTTTCGCTATTTTCTTATCTTTAAACTCTACCCATCCCTCTGTGAATGCTTTTCTGCCACTACCACCGAATTTCTTCCTTTTCTTTCTAACAGAAGGATCTAAAAATATGACATTAAGATCACGTTATATTTTAGGGCATGGAGAACTTTGTTAACAGTAAGACAACAAACAAAATTAATTTCCATCGAAAGAAAAAAGTTAATTATTTAAGAAATTAAACCAGTAATGATTAAAAGGAAAAGCAATCCAAGATAAATGGCGTGGGATGGTGTTCGTGATTTGAAGCAAGCAAAGATTTCGAGACAGTTGAGTTTTGCTACAACAAACCCATACAAAAAAATCTTTTTTCAAACCTTCTGGTTGCAAAAATAGCCTTCCTATTTCACCATATTGAGAGAATATATGTCTAACTTTCGCTGGCTTCATAAATGGAGGTAATCTACTTAAGTAGACAATTCCTGGCTTGAGTTCTTTGCGTTTCTTCGACATGTTGGATTCTTCTGGAAGGGGTAGACTGGGTACAACTTACACAGGATACCCAAGAAAACAGTAAGAAAACAGTTACTCATTTTTTCAAAAAAAGCTTTCTGCATAAAATTACCAAGGATTTTATTTCGTTTAACTTCAACTGTATGATTTTATAGGCTAAAATAGAAATATTTATTGACAAAAAATGAGATTTCAGTTGTTGAATTTTACTTCAACTTATGCATGGTCAGCAGCACTCCATATAAGAAAAAAAGGATCCACGTGCAAAGATGGCGGACGGAGGTAAGAAAGTAAAGTTGCGAAATGTTTGTGTTTGTGACGGTATTTTCTGAGTAAAATTTGCTCTTTTTACTTTTTATTTATTTTTAATGTTATACTCTCGATTCTTGTGTAGTGTTTATGAGGGAGGGTGAAGTATAAGCATTTAATAAAATTTACAAACCTTTCAACATTTGGAACTTTGTTTATGATGTCAATTACTATTTACATCCTATTATCAAGTCTTCCACAATCTCAGACTCTCTTGTAATAAATTATTTCAGGTGACGAAGAAATGGCTCTTTATGATAAGAGTGATGATGACTTTGAAGAAGAAGTTGTAGAACAAATGGATGAGGAGGAAGAGGTAGAAGAGGAACCAACAAGTTCAAAAGGTAGTTTAGAACTGTGAAAAAGTCTGCAATATTATTATTTTTTTCCTGACCCAAACTCTCTCTAATATAGAACACTCTAAAGCTGGTGATACATGCTACATTTTTTTTCTCATGCTGACAATGTAATTTTAGATGTTGTTGCAGAGAAAAATTGCATCTTATTCACATATCATCACTTTGCAACATTCAGTGTGAGGTGTGCAATATTAAATATGTTGCAGAGAAAAGTTAAAACTTTTGAACTTTCTTCAATAAAGTTTTTATTGTGGGAAATCGCTACAGACATTGTTGCACAGACGATTTAATTAACTTGCAACATAATGATAAGAAAATTGAATATTGTAGCCAAGGAGAAAAAGAAGAAGAAGAAAAAGAAGAAACAATCTAAAGACACTGCATCAGAAGATGACAACGAAGAAGTACAGCCAGCTGAGGAACAAGAGGTTTATGATACTTTCTATTTGATATGATCATTAATACTAATTAATCAAATTTGTAAATACTTATATTTATTGCATGAATTATAGGTATTCCTGCCAGGTGATCAAATGGAGCAAGATGAAGAATTAACATATGATAGCAGTGCTTATAAAATGTACCATGCTGTAAGTTGTTGTTTATGTTTATAATAGTTAATTATTAGCATTATTATTATCATTAATAATTAGCATTATTATTATCATTAATAATTAGTCAATTATTAATGATGTGTTACATGTATATATAGGTATGTTCCTTTTATGTTTAAACAAGTAAGTGAAGGAGGGATGGATGAATGGATGGAAAATTGAATGAATGAGTAAATGCATATATAATGAGTAAATGAGTAAATGAATAACTAAATGAATGAATAAAAGAGTGAATGAACAAATAAAAGAAAGAATAAATTGAACAAAATAGTTGATTGATCAGATGAAAAAAATGAAAGAATGAATGAATGGTTGAATGAAAGTAGGAATGATGAATAAATTAATTTGATAAATGAGTGATGAATGAATGAATGAATGCATGACTGAACAAATACATGTGTATCCATTGATCCTTTACTATAATCATGTGTTCTAGAGGATGGTATCCCCTTTTCAGTCGACCTTGTGAGAATTGATCTTCACCATAAAAGTTTTGTTTTACATTTCAGGCACAAACTGGGTCACCATGTCTGAGTTTTGACATCATTCCTGACAGCCTTGGGCAATCAAGAACAGAGGTAGATATGCTTGCATTGTTATTTGTGTATGACTATCAGTTCTCTCTCCAAATCATATCCATTCCTTTTGACATCTCTATCATTCTAAATTAGAGTAATGTATTTTTTTGGTTATAGTTTCCTATGACAGCTTACTATTGTGGCTGGAACACAAGCAGCAGTTGGTCAACAAAACCATGTTATTGTTATGAAAATGTCAGAGTTACACGAAACAGAAAATGAAGATACAGGTAATGATGATGATGATGATGATAATGATGATGATGGTGATGATGATAATGAATGATGATAAATGATGTTGATAATGATGATAATGATAATGATATGACAATGATAATGGTGATGATAAAGATACAGGTAATGATGATGATGATCCATGATGATGATGAATGATGATGTTGATCATGATGATGAATGATGATGATCAATGATGATGATGATGATGATATTATGGTGATGGCATTAGTAGAGCAGTTTCTGTATAAGTGTGAAATAGACTACACCATTCTTTGGTCATATCAGTGCTGTGATGTCTATTGAAACATTCAGAATTACCACTTTGACCGCACCATGCACCAAACTGCTCTGTTTAGGAATTTCTATGTCAGATGTGGAAGGTGACTGTGAAGAGACTGATTTCATTGTTGCCAGTACCAAAAAAGTCAATGAATTAGGACAATGTTTTTTTAATTGTCAGCTGATTCAGATGATGATGAATACTTAGAAGAAGAACCAGACTTAGAAACAAGCATGATAAAACATACTGGTGGAGTTAACAGAATAAGAGTAAGTTCCAGATGTCAGTAGTCATTTCTATTTTGTCTTGCAGAGACCCAGACACGTGATCCATCAACTCCTGCAATATTAGATGTTGCAAAAGTAGAACTCAATCCTAAATCTGTGACTGTTGGGAAACTGTTGTAGGGGTGGACACATGGTGAAATTCTGTAATGTGTGCTATGTGTAAGGAAAAGTTGCATCATTTTTCTAGGCCTTAATAAGTGACTCTGAAACAATTTAACTAGTTAACTAATTTTTCCTACAATTACTCTGTTCAGCATGCACATATTCCTGATAGACAAATTGTAGCTACATGGTCAGATAAAAATAAAGTTTACATATGGGATGTCTCACCCCAAGTTATTGCCGTTGATAACCCTACTAATACAACACAAGCCAAAGAAGTTAAGCCTTTATATACCTTTAATGGACACCAAGTAAGTAGAAAGACAAATCATTAATTCTTTTAAAAGTTGGTAAAAGTTGAAGCAAAGTTGATATAATAGTTATATTAACTCTGGTTGAAGTGAGAGCCAACTCAAAGGGTGGGGTATGGTGGGTATGTGCTACTCCTGTCCCAAATGTATGCTGAGTAGACTCAAGCAAAGTGAAATAAAGTGATTTTTCTTGCCAGATTGAATGGAATATAACATTTGTCAGTGGACCATGCAGGGCTTGAAGTTATAACCTCTCAGCTACAAGTCTGACACTATTAAAAGCTGGATTCAGCTTATATTTGTATTGTTTTTACCAATATTTTATTGTGACTCTTGTAGATAGAAGGGTTTGCGATGGACTGGTCAAGAACTGTTCCTGGAAGGTAATATTTGTGTAAACTGACCATTGCTGATTCAGTAAAGTGATGATGATGATTATTATTTTCATAGATACCTAATGTTACAGGCATACTCCAGGCAATGATTAGTGACCAACAGAGAATTCTCCACCCACAAAAACTGCAGAGTGTCAGCATTGCAGGCTAGAGAATTCTCAAAGTGGACAGATGCCATATTCTTTTCCCAAGGGAACTGCAGAACTTATCTTGCGAATTTAAAGCCATGTGTTTTTTACTTGCAGGTTACTTACTGGAGATTGTAAACATAATATTCATCTTTGGACACCCCAAGAAGGAGGAGCATGGCATGTGGACCAGAGAACCTTCAATGCTCACACAGATTCAGTAGAAGATATACAATGGAGTCCAAATGAGAAAAATGTAAGGGAGTGGTCCTTATATTTTTATGTGGTCGTCCTTTACACCAAGATGAGTTGGTCCCTACATCTTGACAGGGTGGTCCTTATACCTTGAAGGGGTGGCCCTTACACCTTGAAGGGGTGGCCCTTATACCTTGAAGGGGTGGTCCTTACACCTTGAAGTGGTGGCCCTTATACCTTGAAGGGGTGGCCCTTATACCTTGAAGGGGTGGTCCTTATACCTTGAAGGGGTGGTCCTTATACCTTGAAGGGGTGGTCCTTATACCTTGAAGGGGTGGTCCTTATACCTTGAAGGGGTGGTCCTTACACCTTGAAGTGGTGGCCCTTATACCTTGAAGGGGTGGCCCTTATACCTTGAAGGGGTGGTCCTTATACCTTGAAGGGGTGGTCCTTATACCTTGAAGGGGTGGTCCTTATACCTTGAAGGGGTGGTCCTTATACCTTGAAGGGGTGGTCCTTATACCTTGAAGGGGTGGTCCTTATACCTTGAAGGGGTGGTCCTTATACCTTGAAGGGGTGGTCCTTACACCTTGAAGGGGTGGCCTTTATACCTTGAAGGGGTGGTCCTTCTACCTTGAAGGGGTGGCCCTTATACCTTGAAGGGGTGGCCTTATACCTTGAAGGGGTGGTCTTTATACCTTGAAGGGTTGGTCCTTACACCTTGAATGGGTGGTCCTTACACCTTGAATGGGTGGTCCTTACACCTAGGGGTGGTCTTTATACCTTATAGGGGGATAGTCCTTATGTCCTGAAGAGGTGGTCGTTATACCTCAAAGGAGGACAAGAAATAGGGGGACACCTTGAAGGGTGTACATACTAGAGTATACCTTTTACCTGTGAAAGAAGAGAATGATGATGATAGTAATGACAGTTGTCATGGATGTGATCATAACTACAATAGATAACAATTTGAATTTCCTTCTTTATAGGTTTTTGCTTCTTGCTCTGTTGATAAAACTATACGAATATGGGATGCCAGAGCTGCTCCCTCTAAAGCCTGTATGTTAACAACAGTAGCGCATGAGACTGATATCAATGTCATTTCATGGAATAGGTGGGTGTTTGCTATCTAACATTTATGTTTTCTCAGATTTTTAAGATAAGCTTTAAGAAGCAATATTTTATGTCACTTTGCCTAAAAGAGATGTTCCAGGAAGTTGATAGTGCACCCTCTGCCCTTTCCTGCACGTTCTCTATCAGTGTTTTGTCACCCCCCTCTGTCTGTGCCCTGCCCCCTCCCTACATTAGTTCCTTGCCCCTCCCTCTTTTAGTGCTGTCTCCTTTTTCCATCAGTGCTCTGCCATCCTTCTGTCCCCTTTCTACATCAGTGCTCTGTCCCTCCCTCTGTCAGTGCTCTATCCCCTCCATCACTGCTCTGCCAGCTTTCCCCATCAGCACTCTGCCACTCACTCCATCAGTGCTTTGCCCTCTTCCTCCATCAGTGCTCTGTCCCTTCTTCCATCAGTCCTTTGCCCCTCCCTCCCTATGCCAGTGCCCTGCCCCTACCTCTGTCATTGCTCTGACAACTTCCTCCATCAATGCTCTGCAGGTATTTAAAGCTACACTAATCTATAGGTTAGAGGGAAGATGAAGCCAAGGATGTGAGAATTAGTACAAGATCACAAACCTCATGCTTAACTAACTAAACCAGCCTTGTTATTTTTGTTTTTGTAGGAATGAGCCATTTATTGTGTCTGGTGGTGATGATGGTATTTTAAAAATATGGGATCTCAGACAATTTCACAAGTATGTACATAATATAGTCAATTGAAGAAATGTTGTCGGGTCTAAAAACATAGAACATAGAAGCTGAGACTGAAATGGTGCTTGGGATGTCAATAATAATATTCTGATTTATTGATTTACTCTTTGCCTTTGATGCAAAATGCCAAAAGTGTGTTCAGGACCTGGGTTGGCGGGCCGTTTGGCTTCGATTTTTTATCGGTTGCAGCTTAAATGAATAAATCAGGATATAATTACATCCCATGCACCATTTCAGTCTCAGCTTCTATGTTTTTAGACCGACAACGTTTCTTCAATTGACTATATACAATTGACTACATACAATTAAATACATCTCTGATCACGTGACAGTATGTTGGACAGAACAAAAGAATCTGTTTCCCAGATAAGGATTGGGATTCTTCAAAATGTAAATGACTTTACTGTTCATGCCATCCATTTTGGCTACTTTCACCTGACCTTGCAAAGGCTCTAATATTCTTGCATGGCTTTCTGAGGTTTTTCTGCTAAAAGAAATGTCCTGTTCCAAAGTATGCTTCACTTGCTAAATACAAAGGAATTAGAACAAGGCAATGCCTAAAGCTCATAAAACTTTTGTCTAGTTAAGATGCACATACCCTGGTCTTGATTTCTTTGTATATGGCAAGTGAAGTACACCTCAGAAGTCAGCCATTGTGAGAGGTGTTGCTATGGTAACATGCCACTGTTTTCTCCTGTGTAGAGGCGAATCAGTAGCTTTATTCAAGCACAATACTGGACCTATCACCTCTGTGGAATGGCATCCAACAGACAGTTCAGTCTTTGCTGCATCCTCTGAGGATAATCAAGTTACATTATGGGACCTTGCAGTGGAGAGAGATGATGCTGTTGAGGGTCCAGGTCGTCATTTAGACGTACCACCTCAACTTCTTTTTATTCATATGGTAAGCTAGATTTGAAGGGCTTCTGATTAAAATGGCCTAAGTGACTTTTCTGATGAAGTTTACTCAAAGGGCCAAATTAGTGAGTTTCAATTTAAAAGGTCGATCACTTACTAGGTTATTTCCTTCAATTTTTGATTTACCAGTAAAATTCTATAATACCCTTTATCAGTATCATTGATATGTAGAAACTTTCCTAATGTGAATGCTTCTATAATCCCTGATATAAAATGTAGCTCTTCATCTCCCATCAGAAAGTGAAAGATTTAGGTGAACTTGTTTACCGTATTGAAGAGAAATCCTTTTAACGACAAGAACACTATGCCTCTACTGTATCATCATACACCTATTCTTTGCTGATGCGGTAAATAATAATATTTGTTTCAGGGCCAAAAATCAGTCAAAGAAATTCATTGGCATCAACAGTTACCTGGTGTTGTAATCAGTACAGCAGCCAGTGGATTTAATGTATTTAAGACTATTAGTGTATAATTATGAAAGACAGATTAGAAATATGCTTTTAAATCTTTTACGTCTGTCAATAGAAAAATTAATATTATTAAAAACATTTCATCTATGGTAATGGGATTGAAGTACTTGATTAGTATAGCTGCCAGCTGCCAGATTGTTTTTACCCCTGGTTCTTTACTTACCTAAACTGCTACAGTTTGGATATACAGATTATTCCAAAATGGTCCTATAAGGCCACTGTCTTTCATCTTGACTGAATTCTGTTGGCTAAAAAAGGGGAGGAGAATGATGTGGTACAACCATAATTGGTATATTTAACCAATAAACCCTTCCTGAAAAGCAACTTGGATTTTGGGACAGGGAACACTAGTTCAGAGTTCTAGGAAGGGGACACCTTCAAAGAGAGACTTTCTTCTAGGATGCTACAAGCAACGTGCAGACTCAGTACTGTCACTATTACATGTACGTATACAGACTTATTTTTGTACACAAAAGTGCTAATTTTGAAAATCTAACTTACACATAAATAGAATCTTTTTTTAAAATAAAATTTCATTGGGTTTCTTCAGGTTGTGTATAAGACTTAATAATGTTTTAAAGTTTTTTAAAAATGTCAAAAATCTGAAGGAGCGCAGATTTAGGTTTATGCCGTATTCTTGTGACATACTTCTCTCAGGGAACGAGAGAACTGACAACTAGAGCATCGCAGAACATTGACGTCCCAACTCACAGCACCCATCGTTTCCCATCGTCATTTCTTTTCTTCTTTACCGAACTAATGGCCTCCTTGTTTTCCAGGTTAATAATAAGCTTACTTCTAAATATTTCTTGTTGAGAGTTGATTCTTTTCTTCACTTCGGGACTGTCCATCAACGCCATGACAATTTCCGCCCTTTTCTCTGGCGTTTCTGGAAGTACTTTTCTTACTCGGTCGAGGGAGCTCTTCTTTGACACCTCTGATGAAAATCCATGGAAGGCTTGTTCCTCAACCTGTGGAAGGTCTTCTGTCTCATTCTTTGTCTTCTTATTTTTCTTGTGTTTCTCATAATAACGTTTTGCTCTTTCTCTGTTTTTCTGTTTGCGTCTTTCTATAGACTCCCTAAGGCGTTCTTTGCCTGTCTTTTTATCCATCTTGACCAACAAAAAATCACTAGCAAAGCTTTTAACTTTCCAGATACATGTACTAAATGACGGGACGTTTGCTCGTTTTGTTCACCTTCCCGGTGTTTCCCAGAATTCTTTACGTTTTACGCGTGCAAGCGAGGTCAGGGGACAAAAAAAAAAAAAAAAAAAAAAAAAAAGAAAAATGATGGCATTCATTGGAAAATCTTCCATTTATATGAGAAAAACGTTGATTATATCATTTCAGAAGTAGTAGAAACTTTAGAGAATTTCCTCACAGACCTTATGCACTTTTATCTTACACTCGTTTTGTGCTGAATTTATTCAGGTCATGATCTCGCTTGCGCGTATTAAATATATCGTAGTATGAATTCTGGGAAGGTGTTCAATTGCGCAAATTTTGCATCATCACGCAATTTTTTTGCTCCATTTCTATTGTCACACCCTTTTTCAACAGACAAATATTTGCAAATCTATGCCAAAAAGTACCGGGATTGTCGAATTTATTATTGGTTGTGGAGGGTAATGTTAATTTGCATACTCACAGTTTAAGATTCATAGACGAATTTAGTGCCTGGAATCAAAGTGGCAAAAACCTGTTAAAATATTAAAATCAATAACGTTCGTATAGGTTAAAAACTAGAGACAAAGGCAAAAGTGCACAACAAAGGCAAAAAGGGCGCCATGCACGAAGGGAAAAAGAGCCCCAAAAGTGTGCGGTAGAAAAGCAGCGCAAGATCGCGCATTATAAATAAAGGTGCGGTACTGAATACGAGCAAATAAAAATCACTCAACTTGTCTCGCAACATTTCTGCGAGACGAGCTGAAAAGCAATGCATTTTTCCACGCGACTACGAACTTGTATCGCAACTAATAATATACATGCAAAAATTTCTCGATGCTGATTGGCTAAGAGCAGTGCTGTTTCGAGGAAATTTAGTGCAGAAAAAAGGAAATTTAGTGCCAAAAAAGGAAATTTAGTGCAAATTTATTTTGGCAGAAAACAGTCAAAATGCACTTAACGACGTTCGCGGGCAATTGAATTTGTGATGTCATTTTAATGAAATTTCGCATACTGATACTTTATGATATACACTTTGAATAAACGAAATAAAAAAGAGGGGGTACCGTATTCGTTTTCGAGCTATGAGCCGTACAATTTTGTCGAAATTGCCAAAGAAAAGCGCGCGAAATACGCTATACGCGTAGGGCGAGAAAATAGATTCTAAAAATATAAAACGCACCTTAAACGACCAGAAATTTCATCTGCAGTTGTATGAGACTATTGTTGACAACAATATTTGGTCATTTAAGCATGAATGAATCTCTCTGAGTTTTGACGAGTGTTTTTTTCCGTGCGCTGCTGTTGAAATCGGCGGTGTTCGATGAGACGAAGGGGTGTAATTTTTAGCGAAAAAACGTTGTCATTATGTCCCTTGTGATGAGAATTTTTTCTTTTTCAGAAATGTTGTATTATTCCAAAATACCTTCCTTTTAAGACTAAAAAAAGTGGGGGTCACCGTATTCGTTTTGGAGATATCGAGCCGTAAAGTTTGAAAATTTCCCCGCCATCTTGAATACCGAGAGGAGACTGGGTCTACTAAAATCTTTTCCATCCTTTTTTTCTGGAGTTTTTCAATCTGAATGATTTTTTTCCTCATTCAAATTCCTTGTTTTTATTTTTTCTTCTTATAAAAGTAAGTTCCATTTGAAAAGATCGAAATTTAATAATTACCGGAAAAAATATTTTTAGGCCGCCATCTTGGATTTATTGAGGTAGCGCGCGCTAGCGTGCGCAGTAAAAGTGCGCGTGAACAATGCCCGCGAACGTCCTTAAACGTCAAATTCTTCTTTTTATTCATCAATGAAAATATTTATAAAACACTTTTAGTGGGATTTGTTTCCAAAATTGTCGAAAATATGCAAGAAAAATGTCAAAAAGTGCCCAAGTTTCGGGTGAAAAGTTTTGAATTTTTCTCTTGAGCGCGCGCTTGGTGACGACATTCGAACACTAGGCGCGCGCTAACCTGATTTTTCAACTGAAAAGCTACAGAAAACTTGAAAATATTGCTCGAATTTTTGCATGTATATTATTAAAAGGAAATAATATGGTTTACTCGTGCAATTTAGAATAAATTTGACTCGTGAGTTTTCAAAGAGCACAAATTGCACTCGCCCTACGGGCTCGTGCAATTTTGAACTCTTTGAAAACTCACTCGTGCAAATTTATTCTAAATTGCACTCGTAACCATATTATTTCCTATACAAAATAATTGTTTGTTATGTTGCAAGTAGAGAAATTTTGTTGCAGAAAGTAGGTCGTTCTACTTCTTGCCACAAAATTTTAAAATGTTGCACATATTACCACTTCGACTCAACTCGTGTTGCAGCAAATGAATTTATCGGCCAATAGACCATGCATTTCACGGTTGTCGTGGCTCAACCTCAGCCTCGACACCGTGTAATATATTCTTTAGAATTTGACTACAGCCCGTGGAATTTTAAAGTGTTTTGATTGTTTGTTGATGTGTACATTCCTTACCTTACCATGAGCTGCAGTCAATTTCTAAAGAATATATTACACACCGTCGAGGCTGAGGTTGAGCCACGACAACCGTGAAATGGTCTATTGGGAATCAGGATTCTCTCAACTTACAGCAAACAATTTTGTTGCGATATTGAGTGATTTTGTGGCACGTATTACCGTAGCTTTAGGCAAAAAATTCATTCATGACGTCAATTTTTACCCAAGGCAAAAATGTTAAAGAAAACGTGAAATGGTAGAGAATATGTATTCCTACCATTAGGTTTTATTTTTTTTTTTTTATTTTTATTTGTTTTTTTTGTTTTTTTTGGGGAGTTGCCTTGGGGTGTTGCGTGCGGCTCTCACTCTTGTTATCATGCAGATTTTAAAATTTATTTTATCCCAAGTTCATTATATTTATTATTGCTATCAACTTTCAATTATTATTTAATTCCAATCTATCATCCATTATGTTAATTATTTTGTCCAAAATTTTGAGTCCTGAAAAATTATGTTAACAATCTTAGAATTTAAGCATATGTATTTTATTACTTGTATATAGTTTATTTTATAGTTAGTGTGATGCCACTAGGCTTCACTGACTCAATAAAGATGATGATAATGATGAATTTTGCAAGTAAGAAAATCGTCGAGTGGTCCATTTTCGACTCATGTTGAGGTTAAAAGTAATAGTTTTACTTTGGTGCACATTGTTTTTACTATAAATTTACAAATTTCTGTGGTAACTGAGAAAGGATTTTACGAGAAAATCGTGAAGTAGCGTCAGAGTTTGTTGTAACGCATTGGTATACCAACACCTTGCGCAAGCTAGGTCCCCATCACTTATGGTTGCACCATTAATCATTGACAAACTTTATTCCTTGTATTTTTAATATCTAATACAAAAATCCCTAAAATTATCTCCAGGGAAATTCTGATTAAGATAGGGATTTGGCATATACATTTGTAGGCCAGACTATGAGACATAATGCTAATAAGTTTTATATATTGTTCCTAAGCACACAATATTATTTGTCAGAATATCTGCAAAATCTTAAAGCACTTTTCTTTAATATCCATCAAACATTACAAAGCTAATAAACAGTATCCTATACAGGGATGCCTGTAAAGGGGGCTGCAGTTGGTGTAATGTTGAATTTAATTTCATTAAACATAGTCCATGTAACAAAATATAAGCAACCTCTGCAGATAAAAGTACATTTTCTCCTTGAAATCCAAAGCATCCACAGGGGAATTTTAAATTTGATCAGAAATCATTATTAACATTGTCTTTGCAAATTAAAATTTCTTGTTTTGGTAAAGGGCCCTACCCCCAGCCCACCTCACCGCTCTACTAGTACCCTGGAGTGTTGACCCCTTTGAACTGTTAACTCTTGATCCACCTAGCAGACATTTATAAAAACACCTAACCCTACATCCCTCCTGCTTATATTCCTACTTTAGACATCCCTAAGTCTACACTGTTTTAGTTTTCTAATATGAATACATTTTTTCATACATTGACTAGCTTAGGGTGCATTTACACACTAATAGGGCAATTTCATCACAGGATGAGTTTTACTTGATTTTAAGTCAGATGTTTACAAGGAGATTGGGAAAAGAATTCATCTATGCTTACACAAGTCTTTTACAGTACCTGTAACAACATTGCGATCTTTTCAAGAAAGCCTGGAACTCATCCTGTCATGAGCTCCACCCTGCACAGAATCACCCAAGCAAATGCACCCCAAGAGATTATTGTATTTATTAAGATTCCTGAGCAGTCTTCATATGACAGTGAAAACATAATAATTATGTTTACAGCAAGAATTTACATTTCATTTTCAGACATCATAGTGAGCACCAACACTGTCATATCATGGCATGGCTCATTTCACACATACGAACACTGTCTTCTCTACAATAAATGGAGTCACAGACGGACACCTCTGTCATGTCCCTTGATATAAATTTATACTCACTAGAAGGCTTTTAAGCTTCACATACATGGGCAATGGCAGACAGCATAGAAGATCACATGCCCTACTTTTTATTTACGGCAAATGTGAAGTGACCTGCCATTGCACTGGAACAGCACAATGCAACAAAAGTAGGTCACATGATCCTCTTTGATGTTTCCATGTACATGAAGCTTAAGCTCTGTTACCAAAGAAGTCAGGGAATATAGAGCAATTCAATAAGTTTTTATGCGAATGAGAATCTTCATCTTGGGAAGATGTCGACAATGGGTAGAGAATTTTTCTATTTACTATAAAGTTTAAAATATAATTTTTTTTTAGAATTACCTATTGTGAAAGAAATAGCAACAACAAGGACAACAACAAGCATTTACAATGCCAATAAACTTCTGCCTCATGCTGACATCAGGCACTAAATCTATTTGCATGCTTAAAACCATTTTTTAGAATAAGAAAAAAAATTCCAAAAACTGATAGTTGGCTTCTTAAATTCACAGGGCTTAAAATGTGTAGTACCAGAAAACATCCATATGCCCACCATGAAGGGAATTTGTAAATGGAACCTTCCCCCTCTCCATCCTCTGGAACTTCCATTTTTCTTCCATACAAACTCTGTAATTTTTTTTTTTCTGACCCCCTCCCCCCAGAATTTCCCTTCCCTTCCATGGTGGGGGTATAGATATTTTCTGGAACTACACAATATTCTTCTAAGGTCAAAGATTTTCTATTGTGCATAAAGCTTTTGCTCATACTAATCAATTCACAGGAGCCTAGAGGTGCATCTAACTATGGGAAAAACAACCCAGGAGAGTTTCTTTGTTAATGGATTAAAGGATTGCAAAATGGAGGTTGTCTGTTAGGACCTGGCAACATTATTTTTATACTGCAAGTTATTTTCCCATAATGCGACCAATCCCAACTTAAAATTCAAGGGGTCCCCAGAATAAGTGAGTAAGTGGTGTCTGATCAAATTTTAAATTCTTTTCAAAAATCTTTTAGTTATTAAGGGGACATTAGGGTTGATCAAAGGTTACTAACTCTAGCTGATTGTAGATGGACCCCTTCATTAAAGCTTGATAATTCCGTAACATAATAATTATATCATGGAATTATTAAGCTTTAATGCAATAGACCAGTTTCGAGTTCCTCTTTGCTCAGGCTAAGCCTCAAATCCAAGTAAAATATTCATGAATTTTAGCAAAAACCCCGTGGAATTCTAAAGTATTCTTTGTTTGTTCATTGCATTCCATCGGACTGTACCTAAAATTCTATGGAATAAATTTCGCGTAATCGAGGCTTAGCCTGAGCAAAGAGGAACTCGAAAATGGAGTATTATCATAGATAACTATTATAGATAATTATTGCTACAATTATCATGGGAAAAGCAATCACAGGGATCACATGGAAACCACACTATAAGTTAGTAATGTAGTAATTATGTGGGCCCAGTTGTTCAAATGTTGATTAACACTAATCCCAGGTTAAAATGAATGGTTTTCTTTAGATTTAATCCTGGGTTAACGCTCATTGTCTTTTGAACAACCAGGCCTTGGAAACCTTTGATTTATAAGATTGCTGTAACCACTAAACACAGCTTTCAGCAATTGTAGCAATCACATAGAAACCAGTTTAAGGTTCACTAGTTTCCTTCGCAGCCATTTTTAGGGTCTAGAGTATTGCATAATGACCTTAAAAATGTCTGCAAAGGAGACTAATTAGGTTTCACTAGCACAAAATGTCCTATTAGACTTAATTTGAGAACTGTCCCAATAGGGGTAGTAAGTTCTCTTCTGGTAGCGAACTCATTTTGATCAATAGTGCCATTCCCTGTCTTCCTAAGAATGACCTAGTCTATCCAACATTGAACTATTAATAACAAATTTTATCTTGAGATATCTATGAACCACCGCAACAGCCACTCTTTTGAGTTTGAGGTTGTTCATCAACAATTACAACATTTTTTCTGCCTCGGTTTCCTCCTCTATCTAGTGATGAAGTAGGTGGGCTCTTGGAGTCCATTTTTTCTTGTTGATCAACCATTTCTGTTCGAGACAAAAAAGAAAACTAAACTATAGTACAAGAGTAAGTGTGTTGTCATGTAATCATCAGGCTTTTCGGGCTCCCATGTATACAGTACTCTCAAGTACTTACGTTTAGCTAATTCAAAAAACATTTCTTCTATTCCTTTATTAAGCTTTGCTGAAGTGTGAAAATGTTTTGCACCAACTGTCTTGGCATAGCTGTAGGAGCAAATGAAAACAATCTCTATTATGATCAAAATGTAATAATAATTATAATTTTTCATTATGTTGTAGACTTTTTGTATGTAAGAAATATAAAAAATCCTTTCTTTGGATAGACTAATTTTCATATAGTCAGGGTCATTCTGCTTTCCTCCTACACTTTTCTTCCCACAAGGAGGAAAGCATATGACCTTGACCTCTGTTTGTCATCAATAAGTTGGGCAACGTCCTTTTTAAGATTTGACAAAAAGACTAAGACTATTTCTGATCAGAAAGACAAACTAGAATGGCTGTCTGCTAGACAACAGGCATAAAAATGTCATCTACATGTATGAATCCTCTTTCTCTTCTTGGTTTCACATTTCATTTAGTAAATGACCTATATTTTAGGTACTTGAGTACATGTATTGCTGCCCTGACTAGATTTTTAACTAGACTATAAGATATAACTTACGCTTCTGCTTCTGATGCCTCCACATGTCTGTCTTTTTCCAAATCAATTTTATTTCCTAGTAAACAAAATCACATGAAATCACACACAACCATTTTAGTTAATTTTCAAGTTATCATCTAAAGGGAGCCTAAGCTTTGTATAACTTATTTAGTAGAAGAAAAATTAATGTACCAGAACAAATGCCAAATTTTTTAGAGGAGTTCCACTACTCCAACCATTAATAAATAATAGTTAAGAGAAATTCTTTCAAGAGTGACAAAACCTTTTGTCATTCCCCAAAAAATTGTATTTGTCCAAAGAGATGGATGCCATAGAATCCCTCTATATGAAACATCTCAAATGTAGTAGTTATAGGCCTAATTTGAATCATTACTGTTACCAAACATATTAGAGTAGATTTCATATGACTGTGAAAATGACACCAGACAGTCATGGCACCGTTGCAGCAGGAATATTGAATGTTTTTATGGATATCATGGCACTGACACTGGCCACAGCATGGCCCAGTCTATTTCACACTCATGTGAAATCTGCTCTATATAGTGCTTACCTGCTATACATAAGGAAATATCATCACCTAACATTTTCTTGAGCTCTTTGACCCAATTTTTGACCTACAGTTTAAAAGAAATAAACATTTTTCTTATCACTAAAACATCAACAGATCTGTATAATCTGCAAGAGTGACATGTCTTGAGTATTTTATCATTTGACATGAGTAATGGTATCCCACCACTTGCATTGCTCTCTAGTCTAGCACGTTTCATTCTGTTGTGCAATATTATCTAGATCAGTATCTCAAGCTACAAAGTTAAACATCAGAGAAGAAACCAACAGTTCTAAGTGACTCTTCTCCCCCAAAAAATATGATTCACCATATGCTACGTATATATGGTATATGATTCGCAGATATAGAAAATACAAATGTACAGTGAAATGTACCCCAGAAACAAATTTTAACTTTGAACTCTGGATTAAGGTGTCCCAAAAACATAAGAGACCTTCAACCCCATTCATGTGTATTCAGTGAAATACCTTGAAAAATGAATCTTCATCTGTAATATCATACACAAGTATAGCTCCATTACTATGTACAAAGGAGAAAATGCAAGTGAAATTTGTAAATTTGTAAACTTTTATGCATACATGTATTGTATATTTTTATTGCAAAATTTTCAAATAAAATAATACTTAGTTACCTGTATAAAATAAAATATATGCTTACCTGTCTCTATAGTAAATTGGACCAAGAGCATGAAATCTCTCTTGACCAGCAGTATCCTAAACAAGTTCAAGACTAATAAGGAAGTTCAAAATTAAAGTAGTGAAATCTGATACCTTCATATCTGTCTGCCTAGTCCCATCATTCAACAATATTTTTCATTCTTCACTATCCACTCCTGATTATTCATCTATTTTTACATACCGCAATGGTGGCAAATATAAACTAATTTATTGTTTGACATCAAAACAGTCTTCTTGTATTTAATATTTGTATACAGCGTTCATTGAGTATAAATAAGTGTCTTGCATTTCTTACCCATATTGCTAAGTTTATTCTTTGGCCGCTTATATTCAGTCTTTTATTCAAAAACGATGCCTATCAGGAAAGAAAGTCAATATTAAACCACCTGTGACAAAATTCACAATTATCTCTATTTTGAAAACTAAGTTATTGACATATAGGAAACAGTCCAACTACTTGAATATGTACAATGCAGCTAAAACCAAGCAGCCATGACTGTTTCTGTATAGATAGGGTATTGTAATAAAGGTTAGATTTTAAGTTTTGCAACTTGATGGGAAATTGACTAAAAAAGAACATTAATCCCCAAAATTGAAACTGGAGAAAAGTTTCGATTGCATCATAGAGAGAGCAAAAAGATAGCTGATAGTAAATTTCAGTTGTTAATATTAAAAAAAGATTAAATCTTGAACATCTGTTCAATGTTAGGTACTTGCAGGCTCAAAAGGGCAGTTAGGGGAGTATGTAAACGTTTTTGCAATTTTTTGGTCAAAAATGAATTGAGCAGTGATGGCAGAACACATGAGATTATACATATATAAATAATTCAACGATTATTTTCCAAAACAATAAGTTCCAAATGTACGTGATTGAGCTAGTTTATAAGCTCAAGTGAGTTGACCTAAGTTTACTTGTACAAAGTTATATACTAACAAAAATTACGAAACACGCAAACAAAGCATTAAACCAGTATTTTGGGCAGCCATTTGAACAGCTCCAAACCTACATCTTTAAATAATTAATTTAAAATTACGTTATCTAGTAAAAATAGCGCCATCTAATTATCGTACGAGGAAGTTTGTGAATGACTGACAAAGTATAGAATCATTGAGCTGTGATCAAAATAAATTGGTTGCATTGTGGAATCTTAGGACATTTGTTGAGCTAGTATACTGAGTAGTTCATAAGATAGGATTGTATGTTTGGTATAAGTCAGGGATCGAGGCAATATACCTGAAGTGTAGTCAAGTGCTTGTCGTTGAATTTATCTTGCACATATCGAAGCATCAAAGATGTCTTTCCCACACAACCTTCTCCTAATAACACAACTTTAAACTGATTTTTACGGTTCGCAGAAGCCATAATACGTTAGTTAATTCAACCAGCGGCCTGTACGAAGTCTTACGAAACGACAACCTCCGTAAAGGGAGTGCAAAGCGTGGAAATGACTAAGAAAATGTTGATTTCTCAGACGCCATATTGAGAGTTTCAACACTAAATCCTCGTGATGTTGACGTCACTCCCAAAAGAACGGAAGTAATTTCGGACACCTTCGGATGTCCTTCGGGTATCTTCGATTATGCTTCGGAAACGAAATCCTTAAAAAAATTAATTTTAAAAAAAATCTCACAAAATAAAAATGACATCATTTTTAACTCTCTTTTTCAATAATTCAATATCATATAAAATGTATGGTAAGTATTTCGTAAATATTTGGAAATGAATAAAATTTATCACATTGATTGATTATTTTGAGAGTAAAATTATTGAAATATTTATTTTTTGTTTATCGATTATAGTTAAAATAGGTTATTTATGCTATTGTTATTTATTTATTTTTCATTGGATGTTTTTTTTCCTTCATTTTTTAAAAGAATTTTTAAAAAGAGCCTCCGATATACAATTACAGCGGCTTTTAAACAAAGATTATGCGCATTGCAGGCCATCGCCATATTGGATTTTCACACGTGCCGTCAAATTCTCTACAGTAAAACTAAAAAAACTTCCAAAATGGTAGGTTATCTGGCTTATTTAGAATAAAAACCACCTTGATATGATACTAATATGCTTATTCTATCCTTAGGTGTCTCTAAATCCAGTTCACATCCTAAATCCAGGGGCAGAGGAAGAGAAAGCCGAGACCGCTCGTCTGGTGAGTTTGACATTTGCCGGCGTTTTGTACAAAAATTTGTTAAAACAAACTTATTGTCGACATCTTTATTATTCTTCAAGAATATATTTTCGCATATGAATGCAGTGTGTTATTCTGTAAAGATCTAAAGTTTATATGAAGTGGTTTTGAAATCAGTCTTCTATATATCTGAACAGTCCCACCTTCGGTATCCGCCCAGAAAATGTCAGTACTTTTCGACATGAATGCTCTGTCTACTAAATAATATTTATACACAAAGAATGATTAAAAACAATTTTGTGCAGGGCTATGATCATGATTTCTTGAAATAATAAAAAGTTAGGTTTTAGCACAGGAAAAAATGTATACTATAGTGAGAGTATTGTGCTAAATTTATTGATTGTCCTTAGTGATCATAGGTATATTTTCTCTAGGCCCAGGGTTACTAAAGCTGAGATCCACCAGTGATATATATAAGCATAACTACAAGTAACATACACAGAACTTTCCCTTATAGTCTACTACTTATCTTGCCTCTAAGTAAGGCCCAATAGTTTCAACCCCAGTTGACCTTGCACACTTGTTTCAACTTCACTCCAATAGGCCAAATAGGCTAATGTGTTGTTACAGTATGTATGTTTCTACCCAATTCAAAACCTCTTGGAATACGGTTCTTTGTCTTATACATTTTGATATAATGTGGAAATTTCTGGAATTTAAGCTCTTTTTCCCAGATGTTTTGATTTGGATAGAAACATACATAGCAATGTGTAAGCAGTAGCAGATCCAGGGTTTTTCAAAGGGGGGGTTCTGTTTCTTAAAACCAACTGTGTTTAATACTCTATTGTTTGGTTGATATTTGACAAAAAAAGGCTTTAAGGGGGGTTCTGTGGACCCCTTTGACCCCCCTGGATCCGCCCCTGGTTAGCCAATTTGGACTATTCCTGTAACTTTAGCTATAAATGCTCAAAAAAAGAAGTGATGAAAATGATGAAAATTGGGGGGGGGGGGGGGGGGGGTCATAATACTGATAGACTACATAGACATTCTTATTAGGGGACTTAAGGAGGGAGAGTCCCCAAAATTAAAATAAAATTAATTAATTTGACCACTATGCACGCTATATTACTTTTACAATCTAAGGTCGATTAACATGTGAATTATTGTTGCTTTGTAGTCCTCATTTATTGGTGCTATTGCTATTGGTGACCTTGTTAAGAGTACATTAGGACCAAAAGGAATGGTAAGTTCTCTAACTTATAAACAATGGAATGCCTTGATGATGTAGTATTAAGTATAGAGTAGATTGTGTATGAAATGGACCGTGCCGTGCCATTGCCATGTTATCTATAAAAACATTTGAGATTCCTGCCTTAATTGTGCTGTAACAATTATTATGCAGTGCCGTTTTCACAGTCATACAACATCTACTGTATTTGGGGTTAATAGTTTATTGTGCATGTGAACACACTTATAGAATGCTATTAAGTATTAATTGAACATTTCTGATTGAAATAACAGGACAAAATTCTTCAATCATTTGGACAAAATTCAGAAATTCAAGTAACAAATGATGGAGCAACAATATTGAAATCTATTGGTGTAGACAACCCTGCTGCAAAAGTTTTAGTAGGTCAGTAAAATGCATAATCCATAATGATTAAACTCTGAGAAAAATCCAAGTTGTCCATTTGGATTCATGCATGCGCATGAGAAGTTTTATACATCAATATCTGATTTCTCATTTATAATAAAAGAACCTAGACATTTAGAGCATTGACGTTGATCAAAGGCTGCTTATAGTCCTTTAGTTGTGGATATTTCTTTCATTTCTCGTATTGCTTTTATTCAGAATTATCCAAAGTACAAGATGATGAAGTAGGTGATGGTACTACTAGTGTTACAGTTCTTGCTGCAGAACTTCTCAAGGTAATGACTGCAATAATGATGGTGATGATGATGATGATGATGACAAGGCATTTTATCTCCTTGCTTTTCTTTTGATATTTACATAGGAAGCTGAAAAGTTAATCCAATGTAAAATCCATCCACAAACTATTATCTCTGGTTGGCGTAAGTCAGTTAAGGTGGCTCAAGAGGCACTAGAGTCTGTAGCAGTTGACCATAGCAGTAATGAAGAACAGTTCAAAGAAGATCTCATGAACATCGCTAGAACAACTCTCAGCTCCAAGATTCTTGTACAACATAGAGATCACTTTGCTAAGTTAGCAGTAGAAGCTGTTTTAAGACTGAAGAGCAGTGGGAACCTTAATGCTATTCAGATTATCAAGAAACTTGGGGGTGGTATGGCAGACTCTTTCTTAGATGAAGGTATATGTTAAATAGTTGAAATTTCAGTTCTAGCCTTTTTAAAACTGGTTATGTAATGGCTCATTGATTGCTCTCCTCTGAAAGTTATGATTAAGCAATATAAAATGCAGTGTCTCTGTACTGTAATATAAACACGATGAAAGATGTAGAGCAAGAGAAAAGCAAGCTTAGGAACAAGGCGTAGCCGAGTGTTTTTCTTGCTTTTCGAGTGCTCTATATCTTCCACAGTGTTAACTGTATATCACAGCACAGAGACATAAGCAATCATTTTATATTGCATAAAATATTTTCAACATTTATGTGCAAGCCATGTCTCTGCCCTCTGATATAAACATGATAGCCAGCCAATCAGTGTGCACATTATATCTTGAGTATTTTATAATAAATTATTACAATTAATTAATGTGTCAAAAGAAAACACTGTAATTGACTCCAAAATAATTGTGAAATCTGCTCTATGAATTGCATACCCCAAAACATATAACTATAATATTTGAGACTGTTCTTTGTTTTAAATACTAAGGTGTGATTTTGACTGTGCAGGGTTTCTATTAGACAAGAAAATAGGTGTAAACCAACCCAAGTCAATGGAAAATGCTAAAATATTGATTGCGAATACTGGTATGGATGCTGATAAAATTAAGGTAAGACTTCTACTGTATCCATGGAAATTTCATGGCTTTTGGACACAATAATCTTATGCATGCATTAATTTGCTCATTTGACTTACATGTACAAGTTGCTACGTGTAAGATATTTGTATTGATTACATGGTCAAATAGTTTTGTTGTTGTTGATGTGAAATGTCCCTTTGGTTTTTGTCACTTTGCATGTGAAGAACTTATTTGCAATCAAAATTACTAACATATTTTTTCTTTTAGGTTTTTGGTTCACGTGTAAGAGTTGATTCTACAGCAAAAATTGCAGATTTAGAAGTTGCTGAAAGGGTACTAACATGACTAACTCTTAACAAATCTTTGATATGTGATTAAATACACCATTATTGATTGCATTTTTACATGTTGTAATATTTGCAGGAAAAGATGAAAGAAAAGGTTGATATGATCCTTAACCACAACATAAACTGCTTTATTAACAGGTACATGCATTGAGATAATATTATTGGCTTTTATGTACAAATGTAGGATGGTAATCTTTTTGGGATGTGCAGGTATACAGGATGTACATGCATGGTCGATTTCCTTGGCAACTTTGAAAAACAAAACTAATTCTTGATTTGTATTTACAGGCAACTAATCTACAACTATCCAGAACAGCTGTTTGCTGATGCTGGTGTGATGGCTATAGAACATGCTGACTTTGAGGGTGTTGAACGACTGGCACTAGTCACAGGTATAAAGTCATGATATTGCAGTAGCTGAGTCCCTTGTGACCAGCTCTTTCTGGTCATCATGGACAAGTGTCTGGCTTAAGCGCAATTCATGTGACAACCTTTTTTGTGGCATAGCACCCCTCATTCAAGGCCCGTGGGCCTATAATATATGGCACAGCACCTGTAATTATCATTGTGTGAACAGGAAACTTGTTGGCCTGATATACCAAAATTAAGGGGGTTCCATGCCTTAAATAGGTTGTCATGTAAATCAGGCTTTGAAATGAGAGTTTAATGCACAGACCAGTGATAAAAAGACTGAAAGTTTGCTAGACTAGTCAGTAGTGTCCACTAATGAGGCACAATAATTATTAATATAATCCAGCTGTATCTAATAGTGACAGTGAAGTTCTGTCTTGAAGAACTCACAATGAAATGCTTAGCTGACATTTGGCTGGTGTTTGGTTTGTTAAGGTGGTGAGATTGTATCTACATTTGGTCGTCCAGACCTTGTCAAATTGGGTACTTGTAAAGCAATCAATGAAATCATGATTGGTGAAGACAAGGTAAGTCATTTATTAGTCTGAGCTCGGATTTTATACAACATATAGCACTTTGCTAGTAGACCTAATCATTGCCAGAATTGTTGGCAGGATTGGATTTTTGATGTAGGCATTACTGTCTTATTAAGAGTGGGGTTTCCCTACAGATCCCCTTCCCCTTGCAATGTTTCTGTGAACACTCTGGAGCCTACTACCGTGAAATGAGGTGGCAGACATTTCTGCTACCTTCAAAGATCTAAGAACAAAGGCACTGTGATGGTGTGGTGGTGTTTACACAGTCATATGAAATCTACTCTCGTGAATTATGTATGCTATACACCCCCCTAAAAACAAACAAACAAACAAACAAAAGCACACAAAACACACACACACATGTACCCACCCCCCAAAAAAACAATTCACATTATGCCAACAACAACACACTTACATCAGCACACTAAAGAAGGTCCGTGAGCATTCATCAAAACTTTCTATAGATATTTTAAACCTGACTGCAGTTTTGAGATTTAAATGTTTTTGTCTGTTGGTTTTTAGCTAATTCACTTTTCTGGTTGTGCTCTCAACGAAGCTTGTACTATTGTAATCAGAGGTGCCACAAAGCAAATTCTTGATGAGGCAGAACGTTCATTACATGATGCTTTGTGTGTACTCACACAGACAGTCAAGGAACCAAGAACTGTTTATGGTGGAGGTAAATGAGAGTGGAAAATATACAAATGAAAGATTGTGAATAAATGAAAGAAATTAGTAATGAGAAATGAATAGAAGAATTTGGGTTAAATAGATGAGATGTAAATGTGGCTGAAATAAGATGAATGAATTATAAAATATTAACATGAAGTGATGGAAATGGAATTGAGCAAATGAATGAGTACTTGTGAAAAATTAGAAAATGAGCAAGATTGGATAAAGGGATGGAAAGTAAATAAAAAGAAATGGGAAGCATCATTTTATTACAAATTCAAAGCATATAATAATGCATTGCAGATGTTACTGTAACTACTGTGAACTCCATGTATTAGGCAGATGCATTCTGGTCTACATTTAGTGGCTTACTGCCTTAACCTTAATTTAGACAAAAACAATGCATGAGAAATTGCAGGAAGTATAATGGATACATTGGTTACATTTAATGGTTTTATCACTACTTTCTTAGGTGCATCTGAAATGTTAATGGCCAATGCTGTATCACAATTGGCTGCAAGAACACCTGGCAAAGAAGCTGCAGCTATGGAAGCATTTGCTGTTGCCCTTCGACAGGTCTGCATTCAATGAACTCTTCTCTTGAAGCAGTAATACACTGTATTTTAATAATGCTTGTTTTATTGCTTGGGTGCCATGTCTTTGTGATTATAAAATATTTGATTGGCTGGCTTCCTTGTTTATATCGGAGAACAGCTATATTTTCAGACATGCGCACACTTTTTTGGATTGCTTATAGAGTACCAAAATTTCATGGTGGTTTAGACTCTTGTGATGAATTCAGACTATGGTATTGATACATGCATTTTCACAATGATATCCAATTTTGATATGAAATCATTGTTATGAAGGATTTTGTAAGGGTCAAAATTTTCATCACATTTTAGACTTATCAGACAATGAATTTGGAAATATCTTTTGAGAACTAGCTAGTACTCATTTATATATTACTGTTCTTCAGCTCCCAACAATCATTGCTGACAATGCTGGTTATGACAGTGCTGACCTTATAGCTAAACTACGTGCTGCTCACACAAAAGGAAATTCAACTGCTGGATTAGGTAACCATTTGATGAGTACTATACCAGTATTTTAGTTATGTTACATATACATGTGTAATAATTTGACATTATATTCAAATCTCTATGGGCTATTTTTCCTGTTAGCATTACTTTTAGTTTTGTTATTTGGCTGTGGTTGTTCTCTTGCAGATATGACAAATGGAACTGTAGGAGACATGTCCAAACTAGGTATCACAGAGTCTTTCCAAGTAAAACGACAGGTCCTGCTGTCAGCTGCCGAGGGAGCTGAAGTCATTCTTAGGGTAGACAACATTGTTAAATCAGCACCGAGGTAAAATATTTAGAAGTGTGGCCAAGTTGGTTAGTGCACAGCCTTCAGAGATAGAAGTCTCAAGTTCAATTCTCAGTGATCTCATGCACACTTGTTAAGTTAAGCTAGACTTATTCCATAAGTTGGTCTGTTTGCTACTCAGTTGGGCTTCGTGTGGTGTTCACTCTCACATTAGTTGAGTGACCAGTGAGTTCAATGACTATGACTTGTGGAGTCTAAAGTTTAGCTTAAACTTGCTTAAAATATAAATATCCATAAAGTGGTGCACTAATGGAAAGAGAAATGGGAGTAAAGGGCACTTCTGTAGGTTCACACTCAAAGAACCATTTAGTTCCAGAAAATATCCACACACCCAACACGGAGGGAATAATTGGAAATTCTGAAGGGGAGGAGGGTTAAAGAAAGATTGTTCTACAGAGTTTGTATGTTAGAAAAATGGAAGTTCCAGAGGATAGGGGGGTCCATTTACAAATTCCCTCTGTGGTGGGGGTATGGATGTTTTCTGGAACTACACATTGATATTAGTTGCTTTTAACTTTTGTATGCCCAAACATTTTGATGACAAAAATCAACTGATAATTAGAAAGCAAGAAACTTGCCAATATTGTGGTAAAAGACTGCATGGTCACAAATTATTATCGTTTTATTTCTTTTTCAGACAAAGAATGCCAGATCACCACTAGATGTCAGTAGTGTTAGATGTACAGTGTGAATTGGCTCATCATCCAATTATGATAATATGAAAGTTTGACTAAGCTTACACTTTATGCCTTTGTTACTAAGGAATCCTATTAATATGATGTAAATTATAACTTGTAGTATTACATGATTGCTGTATTGTGCTATTTAAAGTCATGACAAAGTTCTGCATTTGAGTGATTGCACTTGATCCGTGAAATTGTACTAGCTAAATAATGCAAAGTAGCACTATTAAACAAATGGAAAATAGAGCGATAGCACTAAAACCGTGAAACAAGTACTAACTAAAAAGTACAAATAGTACTAATGAAACAATAGAATACAAAGGGTTTTGCTACTATTTGTCTCTATTTAGTTGTTAAGTTATTTCACGGTTTAAGTGTTATCACTCTAAAGGATTTTGTACTATTTGGTACTATTTTTTAGATTTTGTACTTTTTCACAGGTTAAGTGTGATCACTCTCCCTGTAATAGAAATGTAATTTAGTCACAAAGTGTAGTGTTACTGCAGTCAAACAGATTTTATTCCAAGCATTTAGTGTGCTTCATATTAACTGAATAAAAATGACAGTGAAATAAAAAGTTTTGTCTTGTCTTCGTCTACCAGCTCTGTTCTATTCCCGGGGGAGCAACTCCTATGTGTAGAAGGGTGGGATGCATGCTCATTGGAAATTTGGAAGATGACCCCTAAAAGTACCCAACTCTGGTGGGCACATCCTCGGGGACCCAGGGCGAAAGGGGAGGGGGAGGGGAAGGAAAGGACAAGGGGAAAAGGACGCCCTGGGCATTTGACTACCCCAAACCATTTCCAACGGCAAAACTTAATCCTCTCTCTGATTGGCCTCATTATTGCTGGGAGCGAAGCGAGCAGCAACACTATTCTTGGTGTGGGATTCCTGTGCGATTTATGACGTCACCTTAATATTGATCCACGAACTCGATTTTTATGTACGGTGGTAGCATGTATACAATTTGTCTGCGCATGTCTGTGTTTTGGGCTTGAAATTCATTTGCATATCGAATGCAAGAAATTTTATGTTGACACAGAATATTTGGCTGGTTATCTCGTTCTTCAAAATTATGTTCAACTACCGAAATACTGAGACAACTAAAACATGAGCAGTCTGCCTACCGCTAGTGCGCTGTGGATAATTATCCAGATCGAAGGCACTCCAGATGGGAAAATATCACGCGTCAAAGTCAGTAGAAAGTTGTGGGAAGGACCAGAACTCCGCACTTTCGAGTTATAATGCTGGCGTTGAATTCATGTATAAGGTAAATCTAGTAATGGATGTCATTACCAACATGGTACTGTGTGAATTGGATCCAATAAGAGTACTCTGGACTTCATTGATTGCTGAATAATTAGCCATGTTTACTGGAATCTCGTACTTTTTCGCGCAAAATTCTTGCAATTCATTCTGAAAATGTTACATCTTTGACGGCGCCCCCCAGCAAAATTATTTAATAATACGCTTTTTCCATGCTTCGTTCTTGTAAAATGTGATTTCAAGCAATGTTTACAGCCGGGTTCAAGCCTTGTTAAAATTGACATATTTCGGTATAGCCTATATTTTATAATCTGCAACATTTATCTAGAAGTTAATGACTTGTTTTTATACATGGTGAGGCATACAGTTTGTGCCGTATGAAGCAGCGTTTTATATTTTATAAAAGAGCAAAAAATTCATCGCTGAAATTTGCATGCAAACAACGTGCTTGGAAACACGTTCACAAAAATGCTTTAGATCACATGTAGGGACCACGAGTTTGGACCAAAAAAGCTCAGTTTTGCAAGAAAGAAACGTGAAAAAAGCGAATTACTAAATAAATTTGCTGGGGGCGCAGTCTAAGATGTAAAATTTTGAAAGTGAATTGCAAGAATTTTCAGCGACATTCCAGTAAACATGGCTAATTATTAAACGATCGATGGAGTCTAAAATACCCTTATCGGGTCTAATCTACACAGTAACTTGTTGTTAATGGCTTCCGCTGCTTAACGTACCTTACATATAAATTTAGCGCCCACAATATTACTCGAAAGTGCGGAGGTCTGGTCCTTCTCACAACTTTCTACTGACTTTGACGCGCGATATTTTCCCATCTGGAGTGCCTTCAGTTTGGATAATTATCCACAGCGCACTAGCGGTAGGTACACTGCTCATGTTTTAGTTGTCTTAGTATTTCGGTGGTTTAACATAATTTTGAAGAACGAGATAGCCAGCCAAATATTCTGTGTCAACATAAAATTTCTTGCATTCGATATGCAAATGAATTTCAAGCCCAAAACACAGACATGCGCAGACAAATTGTATACATGCTTACGGTGGTATGTTCATGGCGAGCCTAGTCCAGTCCCAGACTCTCTTTCTTGCCGCTCCAGGACTCGCGGAGAAAGAGAGTCCAGTATAACTTGCATGCGCATGTGCAAAATGAGCCAATCAGATTAAAGTTTTATTTTGAGAGCTTGCAATATGCAAATTTCAGTGTTTGGTAGCAGTGGTAGTGATGCGTATCGAAAAATTCACAAATACGTCTTTCACAACTGTCCATCCGTAAATGGCCTGTAACTGCTCAAACTTTGGTAAAAGATTATAGTTGGTTTTTCCAAGTGCATAGCTCACTGAATCAATTAACAAATGGCTTTCCGAAATGAGACTGATATCGTGTATACAAAACTCTTCTTCAGCCATCTTGAATCATTGGCGACTTTAGGATTTGTAACCACGCGATCACCACATTCATGTGGTGATCGCGTGGTCACTAAGCTGACATGCGCATGCAAGTTATACTGGACTCTCTTTCTCCGCGAGTCCTGGAGCGGCAAGAAAGAGAGTCTGGGACTGGACTATGGCGAGCCTTGACGTCACAGGGATAAATTGGGATTCCTGTGCGATTCCATTCGAGAGGTTTTATGTTTCTCGAAGTATAAATGAGGGTCACAAAATGCTAAGTGATATTTTTTCGAGAGGGCAATGTTCTGTTACGGGTCATTTTGCGTATTACTGTTCGAATCGAAGCTCGTCTAGCCGAATCAATTCAAGCCAAAATAAGTATGAAGTGAGGTCGCGCTGAGAATCTCTGCAATATATTTGGTTACCCTATGAAAGAAAATTTTATACTTTGTATGTGATGGAATTGTATTTATCATTCGTTTAATCTAAAGCGTCAAATACAGTAGACAATGCGGTTTGACCGTGATGCAACGTACAACTAGCTTTTTAAAATCAGTTAGTTTTATAATCATTGCCAACGCTAGCCGTTTGTGATTGTTTGAAAAATTGCTTTTACTCAAAGTGCTAAATATTTTGAACTGTGTGTGTCCGACACTGATCCTGGAGAATTATGTTTTGTAGTTCAACATTGAAGGTCAACTAGCAGTGTTCGTCACACAACGCACAAGAGATAGACAAGAAACATTTCATATATCAGACAAAGTGGTGTACTTTCGTGAGTTTTAGGGGAACAGTTCTGCTAACGTGGATACACCAGCTGTTTTCTGCGCTCGCAGCACTTCACTTTCTATTAGAAATGGCTAGTAATTTAATTATAATGAGGCCAATCAGAAGCATTTGTGCGGTTGAGCTCGATTCGTCTAAAATTACAAGTAAACAAGTTGACCCCACGCATTGCAACACCTCTTAAACAAAGCGAGCGGACACGTGAAAACATTAAACAGAAACAGAAGCTGGTTGTATCGAAAATTATTCATTTTTATTCACTTTGCAAAGCTACCCACAGGATTCGGAAAAAGTTTGACTTTAATACCAAATTTTGCCTGATCTCGGTGTGCAGAACTTGACACACAAACATGTTAACTGTCATAGCATCCAAGCGTTAATTGAGATGTGTCAGATATTCTTGCTATATGACCTTGTTTACGTGGGATATCCCTAATAGGATTAAGTTTTGCCGTTGGAAATGGTTTGGGGTAGTCAAATGCGAGTGTAACTATTTGTCGAGGGTCGAGGGTTTTACGTCGAGTGTCGAGGGGTACTAAGTCGAGGGGTAAGTCGAGGGTATCTAAATTTCCCTTAGCAAAACATTCTTCAAAGTACAAAGTAGCAAATCAGATCATTTTTTACCTCACGCTGATGAGAAACTTTTGTGCTCATGTAACGCAAGGTGATGTAATCCTAAGGTATCTCAAGTCACAATTACTTGGTGGTCCACATTTTAGAACATGGAACTGATAGACATCAACCTCAAGCACGCCACATATTTACATCTATCACGCAACGTACAGCAAACACATTTGGCAGAAGTAATGAAAGATTTCATAGCCATTTAATTGGCACTGTTTGATTAGTGCTATTTCGTGCTATTTAGTTGTTTCGCTCTTTCATTGCTTACATTCTTGCTCGAAGTTTGGTTCTATGCATTGATAAATATCAGATCAGTTGAGCAGTCACTTGCTGCACTCTAGTAAACATTTCGTCCTAACGTCGCACATCTGCAAAGATCACGAACAAACCTTAGAGACTGCATTCATGCCATTTGTTTTTCAATAATCAAAAAAATAAAAAGACTGAAATAAACCTACCTTGGAATGAGATTTCCCGGCCGTTTTTGCTACAAAGATCAGTGGAAAAATGCTTTTTAGCAATGAATTGTAGTTGTCCTAGCCGATACAAGGATAACCAAAACGCGAAAAGGTCGCGTCAAACGCGTTGAGAAAACATCGCGGTCACATGTCTGCGCATGAGCAAGATTTATCAGGTCACGCCCGTGTCTTGACGACGTGCCCCCAACCTAATGCTTCTTCATACGAAAACGTCTTTTCTTTTTAATTCAAATTTTTGAACATAATTGAAAAACCAGCGATGTACCACACATAAGGCATTCACTTTAACTTTGCGTTACGCCGGACATCTGTCATTATTCGTGAAACAGCAACTCCAAAGCGTGATAGCTATAAGTGATGAGTGATAGCTTACAGCTACATTCTTGCAAACGGTCATGATCTTTGATATTTTATGGAGATAACGATGGTAGAGTTTTGATTTTTCACTATTTTTTTACATATTTGGAAAGAGGATTTGAAAATAACGTATGCTCACTGAGTCTTTCTTCATTGGCTAGAGATTTTCTTTCCATTTTCGTTCCTAATTATGGCGTGTGGTATACTTTCATTTGCATAGTCACGCATCCGCATAGCCGGCACCCGTTATAACATCACGTGTGACTAGCGTATCACAGCATTCTTTTCTGTTCTGTTGTTATTATTATCTATATTTTAAGTTCTTACTTTGTATCTTACTTATTGAAATTTGTACATACAACTGCGAATTGAGCGTTATTATGATATATTATTATACCCTCGACTTAGTACCCCTCGACCCTCGACGTAAAACCCTCGACCCTCGACCCTCGACAAATAGCTACACTCGTCAAATGCCCAGGGCGTCCTTTTCCCCTTGTCCTTTCCTTCCCCCTCCCCCTCCCCCTCCGGTCCTTCCCCTCCCCTTTCGCCCTGGGTCCCCGAGGATGTGGTGGGCATAGCAATCCATGATTCTTGCCCCTAAAACGTTCCAACTCAAAAAACAAATGTAATAATTTTTCAGTTTAAATAGCATTGAAAGAGAAACTTTGAACACCTTCTACTTGCAGTTTATGAGGGCATATCACTGAAAAACACCCTAAAAGGTTATTGCAGTGATGCAGTTCTGTATTACCAAATTGTAACAAAATTGTTCAACGATTGATGAGCAAATGTTAGAGTGATTGCATTTAACCCATGAAAGAGTACAAAATCCAAAGTACTACTGTAGGCAGTACAAACCCTTTGTTTTGCAATGTTAATACTGCTATTTTGCATTGTTTAGCTTCAGCCTAGTACTTTTTCACGGGTCAAGTGCAATCACTTTAAAAACACTAAATAATCCCATTTTGACTTGCTTTTGCTCAGTTTTAGCCCCCATTATGCAAAAATTATGCATTGTTTAGAATTTTAGTAACAGCCCATAGAAAGATCAACCATATAATTTGCAAATTAAGGGAGGTTTGTGTAGCAGCTCTTATAAGATCTAATCCTATTGGACTGATATCCTCAATGAAAAACAATAGCAAATAAAATACCCACCCAAAGAAAAATGTAGAACTGTTCTGGCTTCATGACTGATGTTTTATTTTATCAATGATTGAGCAAAAATATCATGTCATATTTAGATGTATTTTAACATCAAAATCCATTGTAACAATTACTGTTTGTAATTTTAAAAGCTAATTGTTTAACTAATCTATAATCCATACACTATTAGGCTGTTCCCCAGCTGTTGGGGTTTTGTGCACCTGCAATACTGTCCCCTATGCATGATGGTGGAGAGCACTATGGGCACAAACCCTGACGGCTGGGAAACTGAGTCTAACTAAATATGAGACCTAATGAAAACAGATGAAGTTCAATAAGCAATCACCCTCTGGAAACAAGTTCTCATAGAAACTTTTTGCGATAAAGAATCATAGTTGGTTTTCACTTCAGGGTAATCATTAGGATAGAAGGGAGGGGGGCTACACACCAAGTTAAGAGTGTGATTGCAAAAAGAGACTCAACTGTATACTTTTTATTCAAATTCCATTTTCTATTTGGATGGATTTTTTGTCAAATATTAGAAGGCATTAATCAGCCATTTCTCATGCAAAATCAATTCATTTCTGCATTCGCAGACAAATAAATTATGTACACATCCACAGAAAGAATGGATTGTGAACAGACCAGTGTATGGAAACATTTGACTTGGAACGCAAAATTTCATCACACTTGGAACATTATTTTACATGAATACTCTTATCAGCTATGTTATACTTCTAGAACTAAATACTAAACTAAATTTACACTATCAACTGTCCATTTAAATTTCTTCTAGACTCAGTTGAACGAGGGTTGTTAAAAATCTTGATGAGCTACAAGTTCTTCTGAGTCTGAAAAGAAAAATATATTAATTTGCTCTGCACCAAAGGACGGCCAGATCCATTTTAAAATTTACATTGATAAATTACTCCATGCAATCAAAACAACATTCTGTGACCTAAAAATAATTGTTACCAGATTAAAATAAACAAATCTGAAATATCTTAGATGTACATGTATTGTATCAATTAACTTATTCAAAAATCAAACACATTCTTAATGCGACTGAAGACAATGTGACACTAGCAGGCAAGCCATTATTGGATTGTACAGTCAATAATTACGACTTGTAGACTTCTACAAGTGCAATAATAAGTAATACAGCTAGGTTGCTGCAAGTACATTGTTCAAGTTGCATTTAAGCTCTGACACTAATTTTTTGTGAAAATGTATCAATTTATCAAATTATCAACAATAATTTTGTTTCTCTGGTGTTGTTTTTAATCCATAGAGTCTTATAACACACTGCTTTAAAATTTAGTTTTTCCTTACATGAGCTGAATGTAGACTGATTCTGTAAGTCAGGCGGTTTGGTCCTTGGGATTCTTGTGGTGGTCGTTCACACCTAATGCAGTGAAAACTATGACTTATGGAATCAGTCTAGAGTTGAATGCAGATCTCAGAATACAATGTAGATATTCTCAAAACTTTCAAAGGAGAACTAAAACTTTGATTAGAGTCACTTACTATAATTACTGTATGGAGCCCTTCAAATGTGTGGATAAAAGAGTATACATGTAGTTCCAAATTCTTAATTCAGTTATTTATAAGCAGCCATTGTGCTCAAATTTCTTCTGACAGTGGTATTGGGTATCAATAAAGCTAGACTTATAACCCATTCACACCAACAAGTTGAACATGTCAAACTACTTTAGTTGAACAAGTGCAAATGAGTTTATATTAGTTTAGAACTGAAAACAAATAACTTGATGTGGTGTACCACAGAGGCCACTAATAGGACCTTCATTATTTTTCTTAATATAGAATAGCTCTGATGACTGAAGTGATATTTGAACACAGGCTGTTTCTTATACCCAGATTCTCAGAAATCATCCTGTGACTTCAGCAACATTGAACCTTAGTAAAGTCAGAATGACCTTTTTGGAGAACTATTAATAATAGCTGTCACACTGACAGCCCAAAATGACATCTTCATGTTATAGTTAAAACTTTTATTTAACAAGTACATGTAGAAGTTGATTTTTTCATTGTTCATTCCCATTCCTAACTACATATGAATAATTATACAGTTGTAAGAATAATCTTGAATTTAACTTGAGCCACTGTAGCGATTCTGTAGACAAGAAACATAATAAATTGATTATTAATTTAATGGACTGGCTACAGGAAATCAACATACAAGGCAATTAATAAAATACCTGTATAGATCCTATCACATCGGAAGCCATACTAGATATCTGTAGAGAGAGAATAAGATAAACAAAAATTTAGTTTCAATAAAAACAATGCATTTATATGTAAAGAGGGTACAAACAGATCAAGTAAACTCACCCTTCCTGTTACTCTGGCAACCTCATCTTTAATATTAGAATAGTTTGTAGAACTTGATGTACGACCTACCAGACATAAATGATTACTTATTGTTAACAATAATGACCTGGAGGGATCCTTGTTAGTGATGCCTGATTAAATTATAAATTCTTTCAATTTGTTTCCTATATCATAGCAATAGGTATTAGTATGCACACACCTCTTGATTTCTCCTCATCAAAGAGATCTGCACTGGATATAGCAGTGGAATGTGACATTCTTTCTAATCTTGACTTGGCTCCATAAGCCTCATCATCTTTGTCTCCAAACAGCTGTGATGATGAAATGGCCTTAGCATTTCCATATTTCTTATATGTTTCATCTAGGAAAGAAAACATTCATTGTTTGCAAATTAATTTTGATTGACAAAAAAAATCAGATGAGGCAGGAATGATTTATGATTTTTATTGTCTTGTCTTTGAATAAATCAAGGGATATATATCGATGCTCACAAAAATGACCTAAGTGACTTTTCTGATGATTTTTGTCAATGGTATAAAATGATATCAATTAACTTTCTTATGCCCAAATGTCTGGACATCCATCAAAAAGTCACTTAGGTCATTTTCATAGTCAACCCTTCAAATTAAGTTGAATAAAGTTAAGACTTTCTTGATACCAACTGCACACTGTACCACTCAAATCACATATACAGGGGCACTTATTTATAACTGGGTGTATATTTGAATCATAGAATTGTCACTCAAGAAGATATTTAGTAATATGTGTATAGTTGGAAATGACTCAGAAACAAATTTGAGACACAGATGGTCTTTGAGCCCATGATGTTCGGAGTCAGGTACTGGTCTGACCTGCCAATCACTGAGCCACTGGGGCTCCTACGGTAAACAAGGTTGTACAGTTATTATACAGTGTACAGTACCAGAAATGCATAAGTACCAGAATGCCCCTTTCTGAGAAGTGGATTCTGATTGCAGACATTATTCTATTCATCTCTTGTTTTTATGTCATACCTGAAGTAGGAGCTGGTTCTGTTTGTTTCTGTTTAGACCTTGATCTAAAAAAATTAATAATTAAGTGTCGTATAAAACCCAGCATATAATTTGTGCAGAATGAAAGGAGAATTTAGAGAGATGGGAATTGAAAAGGAGTGAGAAAAAAAGGGCAGCTGGGCAAAAACAGTGAATGACCAATGATTCGTTTTGTTGATGCAATCATGTTTGTTTATTATTATCTTTATTTTATTATCATTACAATATCTGTATAACACATTTGAGGATGTAACTACCTCTCCTCTCCACTTGTCCATGAATAAGATGAATTATTAGACTTGAGTTCATCCCTATAAAATTAGAAAAACATTAAGTAATTATTACGACAAATCTTCTGTACATACTTTAATTATTATAGAGGGATTTCATGGCAGCCATGTTTGTGGCAAGTACAATAGAACGTTTTTGAATTAGAAAAGAATTTCATTTCTCTTGGGAAAAAAGGCTCTTATTTTGACAAACATGGCTGCCGTGAAATTCCTCTATAAAATTTTAAGTCCTCACTATTTAACACAATTAAGCACTATTTCTAGTTGGAACTATGTAACAAACCTGCTAATCACATCCCATGAGTTGTCATTATTGCTGAATGGACTGTAGCTGCGATATTACAAGAACACAATATTAGCATAAATAATATATAGTCATAAATCATATCTTCCCTACCTAGCCAGTGATGATCTAGATTGAGTAACATGCAAGAAAGGACCAAGACTTGCATTAGAGCAAATGAATGAACAAGAAATGTTCTGTCATTGTCATACCACAAAAATGCAATATAAATATTTCTCACCTATATGTAGGTGGTTGTATTAACAAAACATAAGTCTTGAGTACTAATGCTTCCTTTTTATTATATTGTACTTGGTCTGGATTATTGCATGCCTCAATCAATTTTGAATAAACAACTTGTATGAATATTTTTAAAGTTGTTTACCTTGGTGGTGGCTCTGTAAAGTTTGGCTCATCCAAATAACTGTTAAACAAGCAAAATTAATGTATCATTCCCATGCTTTTACATTTATACATAAAAAGGCCTAGTTAGTGTACAATACAGTTAGAGTTACAGTACTTTGCACAAGACTGCATGCTAATGAAATCACAAGGTTAGGAATCAAGTAAAGTTAACTTGAAGAGGAATGTGGTCAGCAGTTATATAAAGTATATAATATATAGTCTTGCATGCAATGTTGCCCTTGCAGTTATATATACAGTCCTGCATGCATAGTTGACCTTGCTTGACAGCATGGTGCATTTGCCATTGCTATTGCTTTCATTCACTGGTACTGTTGCAAATTTTTTGAGCCCACCTCTGATTTTCAGAAATTGACCATGTAAAAAAATTCAAAATATTTCAATGTGGATACAGTGTCATGTACCAAAGTTCACCTGTACCTTAGTTGTCATGGTTACCTCCTAGCTTTAATTGTCTATCATTGCCTTTTTGCTGCTATAAAACATCCACCCAGCCCCCAATCCATTGAATTGACAAGTTAATAACTTACAGTTCTATCTCTCTATCATAGTCACTAAATAAATTAACAAACCTGTCAAAAAATCCTGTATGAGATGACATGCCATACTTGTCCCTACTAGACCCTCTAGCATCTCTATCAGCCTTGACTTGCTCAACGGTAGCCATACTGGCAGCAGCAGAATGACTCCGCCCAGAAGCCTGAACTTTACTGGGAGCCCTTGGGCCAAGTCCCATTCCCAACCTTTCTAACTGTGTGGCCTTTTTTGGGTCTGAGTGTTTGAGTTTTGCTTCTTCTTTTTTGAAGTCTACTGGTTTGTAGGAGAGGTTAGGTGACAAAAATTCTTCTTGTGCTTCAATAGATTTCTGCTCAGAAAGTTGTTCTTTGTTTTTGTCAAACTCTTGGGCCTTTGATTCAATGTCATTGAAGTCTGCTTTCACCTTTGTAGCTCCAAGACCTTTCTTGGCACCAAGCTGTTAAATAATTAAAAATAATTAACATTATAATCCAAATAATAATGAAATAGTGTATCAACTAATCACATTTTCAAAGATTTATCTTACCCCTTTCTTCTTGTTTGCAGCAGGCTTTCTTGTACCTATAGTTGGCACCCTTGCTTCTGTAATTAGAACAGGTGTCAATTAAAACAATGACTGGTTGTAACACGTAATTTGTGTGAGCAGTTGCTTATTCCCAATTCAGATGTCAAACTTTTGCTGCATTGAATTTAATAACATTAAAGAAGGCCATCTAATTATCCATTGTCTTCAATGCATTCAATGTGGCAAAAGTTCGACATTTGAAGGCCAAGGAATGTGGCTAAACTTTTCAGAGTCACTGAGTTCAGTTGTAAAACTTTCTGAATATAGAGAGTAACATACAAAAGCAGCTATGTTTATCACATATACAATGCTAGTTATACCACTTTTCAATTAGTACATAACTACAACTTATGATTATCCAGCAATTATATTAACCTTGTTTCTTTGGTGGTGATATACTAAGTGCGTTTACATCAAGGTCCATATTTTTGCTTACGCCATTACCTATAGAGGAAACAAATCCACTGACTTTTAACTTAACCCTCAGATCTATCACATGAAGTCATGAAGAATTCAAGCAAGATATATAACTGCCAGTAATCAAGCTAAGCATACAGACTTAAATCTCAGTGTGAACTCCAAGTAATACCATACAATACATATAGGTTATTGGTCGACTAACCAGCTAATATAGCTGTGTATTTTTACAAGTCACGCTGTATTTTGGCGAGCCTTTAGGCGAGCACACAAAATGTCTTTATGCTGACCTTTAATTGTATGGCAAAGAGCAGAATAATTCAAAATGGTGGGAAAATCTCTGGGGAATACTGAGGATGATAATGCATGGTATGCAATGATACAATATAAATTTAAGCTTTGATAATGTACAGAATGAACCTTATGCCACAAAAGTATACTGTAACACCATACATATCTGCAGCATTTAGATTTTCATAGTTCATACAAAATCAGTCATTATTTTGATAATTTTACACTGTAGTATAAACAAAAACTATGCCATACTTTTACCAGCAGCTGGGCTGTTTCTTCCGCTTCCATTCTTGGGTATCTCAATGGCAACTGCACTAGTGGTGTTCTCCATCTCAGAGAAAAAGTCTTTGTCCTTCTCTGGTGTGTTAGGTGTGGCTGGGTTATGACCAGTGTCAATGAAAAGCTGTGAAACAAATAAATTGCCCATCAATGTAATTAAAAATCAAATGATCAATCAGGGACCGGTTGTATGAAGGGTGAATAGTGCTATCCAGCAGATAAATCCTTATCCAGCAGATAAAATCTATACAAATCTATACAGTGGATAACTCTTATCCAGTGGATAACTTTATCCAACCTTCATACAACCGGGCCCAGAATGATAGCAGTATCTACAGACAAATGTTCATGATAAATCAGAGAAACATGTACATTAATACACTGTATTGTGTAAATTAATTTGATTCATCAATGATAATAATATTTAATTAAATTTTGTTTTATTTTTGTTAAACTCTTTTATGGATATCAATTTTATAATAAATCAATTATTGATATATAAATAACATATTAAGAAACCTCTTATAATAAATAACAACTTACTTGTGTGCCATGCATATTCTGAGCTTTGGTTGCTAATGAAGCTATCTTCTCCCTGTATAACAAGGCAACCCGACTGCAACATGAAAACATTTTATTATTTCCTTTATAAAATCTTTATTAATATTTCTATATGTACACAATTCATGCATATGTATTAAGCAAAAATAAGATCACACAATTCAGTGATTATCACTGCCTATGCCATATAAATATAATATTGAGTGCGGCCAATAACACTAGGTACAGAGTCCAGTTGTTCGAAAGTTGCCTAGCACTAACCCAGGGTTAAATCTAAAGAAAACCATTGGCGTTAACCCAGGGTTAAATCTAAAGAAACCATTGGCGTTAACCCTGGATTAGCATTAACCCACTTACAAATAAGTGGCCCCCGTACTTTACTCAAAACCATATAATTTACATTCAAAATGTTACTAAAAGATAACTTCCAATCATAGACAAATGCTTATGCCATGGAAGGAACTTTTAACACTAAAGTGGACAGTTGGTATAGAATGGATTTCATATGACTGTGAAAACAGCAAAGTTATGACAGGAATTTCAATTGCTTTTATAGACATCAAGACATTTACATGACCACGGCATGACAAAGTCTGCTTTACACTCACATGCAAAATCTGTTCTAAAGGTGCAGTATAGAAACTGTGTGGGATATCTCTCAATGCCATGCAACCTTTATTTAGTAATGACAGCCATGTACAAGATGTTTACCTTTTATATTTGGCAGTAGTGTCTTCAGTATTCACACTGTGTTGTCTGAAATATGCAGTCTGCAAAATAGCAAACATTGTTCAAAGATTATTAAGTACATGTATATATAGCAGCCATATTTTTTTCTAAAACAATGATGATGACTGTCCATAACAATAAGGAATACATTTTGGTCCCCACTCTTTGTTGGAGTAAAACTCTGGCAAAGGTTCTCTATACACCTATGCAGACAAAATAGTTCATTGTTACTGCAGTAGTTTCTATTTGTATTTTCAATCAAAGTTAGGGTTTGAAACAAGCTGTAAGTTCAATTTAAAGCTTTGAAAACTTTTGCCGCACATTATAAAACAAAGGTGCATATACTAGAATATTCACAACACCACCTTCAACCACTGCTGATAAAAAATATTGTCCCTGTATTCAAGAGCCTAGAGCAGATTTCGTATGAGTGTGACATGGCACGGCACACGGCACGGACACGACACGGCATAGTCACGGCACCGAACCTCGCCTGGTGACTTCCTCGCCATGGCAACGCTCTTGGAATTGGCAGTAAATTAGAAACAGAAAAAGAAGTTGTTTTCCTTCACAAAGTCGTTAACACTGCAAGTCCAAAAAGTATTGTAGAAATTTTAAGTATAAACAAGAAAGTGATAAGACAACTATGGCACACAATTTACGAAACTTGACAGGGATAAGCTTAGGCCAAACATAATCCGTCGCTGCTGAACATTTTTAAAACAGTGAGCAAGTAAAACTTAATAGTCAGAAAAAATTACCTACATTAAGTATATAAAGTTATAGCAATTATTTCCAGGGATTGTCGTGGAGATTATTCCAAAAGACTCTTGCTAAAACAGTGTATTTGCAGTGTTTGCAAAGTCGGCGAATCTATCGAAAACATTCCTGTTCCGAAACAAAATAAAATACACATCACACATGACATGAAACAAAGAATTTAATGTGTAGATACAGAACAGTTTTTACACTTTCAAATGGTTCAATATAATAAGTTAAGTACAAACCAGAAAAATCAATTGCCAAGTTCCCATGTACGCCAACCTCGCCATAATTTTCATCTCGACTGAAAGATTGAAAGGATTTGGTGTCGTTTTTTAACTTTTCATGAAAGAGTTGTCCTCATTTCTTGAATTTTCCTTAAACATACAAGCCATTTAGAGCAAAGAAGATACAAATTCGTTGGCTTCTAGCAAAGAAAATGGAAGTTTTTGAGTCCAGCCAGTCACGGCAAGCTTACGGCACGGAGGCTTCTTGCTAAAACAATTTTGACCAATCAGAATGCGAGAAATTTGTTTTTGTCCAATCAAAAGTCCTGATTACGGACACGGCGCGGCACAGCACGGCACGGCACGGACACAGCAAGTTACGGCAAACTTACGACAAGACAAGTCCGTGTTGAACCAATTAGATTGTTAGAAAATGAAAAACAGCCAATCAAATGAAAGAAAATATTACGGTCACGGCACGGCACGGTCACGGCACTGACTTGCCGTAGCCGTGACACACTCATACGAAATCTGCTCTAAATTGACAGGAACCCTGCTGTCAATTACAGGATTCATGGTAGGTCCTTAAATAGGAAGGACAAAGATTTTTAGGAATTACAACAAGAACTCCACTATATGCAAATGAAATATACAGTCATGTACATGTAACCAAAAGATAAATATTCCATATATACATATAGTTCAATATTTTCACACAAGATAAATATTCCCTAATGTTTTGTATTTGATACATCTATGAATTCATTACAATATAATTTTACAATCTAGATATAAACCAAGGTAATTCATTTTCTAGTATCCATGGAGACAGTGTACATCTTGTGGAATTTTAATAGTGTTAGATTATGGCTGGGAGTCAAGTGATGAGACCTAAATTTAATGATTTCGTAACTAATAATATACACAAAAAATTTCTGGATGCTGGTTAAGATATTCAAATTTTAGCTGAAATGTGCACCCTACTGATGCCATCACTGATGTCATTGAGTGTGCACTAAGTTTTTATTCAGAAATACTTGCTCTTTTTGTACCTCCCCTCCCCCCTCATTTTTCTCCAAATTTGTTTTCATGTATATTATTAGTCTGACAGAGTACAAGCACTAAAGCCTGGTTTTCACTACGACGCAAGCACAAGCGCAAGCACAAGGATCAAAACTTTTTGATATCTTATGCTTGCGCTTGTGCTTGCATTCGTGTTTTACTAGTGAAAACAGACAATCTTATGCTTGCGCTTATGCTTGCGTCGCTAGTGAAAACCAGGCTTAAAAGTGTGTAACATAAATAGTACTAAATAGTGCTAAATTATGCAAATTATTTTGCTTTCTATTGTTTAATTAGTGCTATTTAGTACTAAATAGTGCAAAGTATTGCACACTTTTAGTGTTTGTACTCTAATGGGAAATCATGTGGTTTTCTAAATGCAATTTAGGATAAATTTGGATTAGTGGGATTTCAAAAAGCTCAAATTGCACTTGCCTTAAGGCTTTTAAATCCCATTCATTCAATTTATTCTAAATTACACTCCAAACCATCATTTGACGTCATGAATATACTTAAAATAAGTCATAGTTAGATGTATGAAAGGGCTTTTTACTCAAGCCTAGGCTATAGACCAGACAGTCCTAAGTTGTAAAATGGGCTTCATCATCATTCTTCTTCTTTCGCCTCAAATGCCCATCTTGCCCAAATCAATGCACATGCTTGCCACAGACTGACTTGCGACATTCCAAAAAGATCCAAATATGGATCAAGCTCTGACTCAGCTCCCAATGCAATGAAATTTATACAAGCTAAGGCTCATTTCATGTTACATAGAAATGCACACACTGTTTGCTGTAGACTTAAAGATATCAAGAATTTTTGGAATGAAGCTTATTTAGAGGACTTCAGAGGATATTCAGAGACAATCCAAAGTGGTGCTGAAAGTAAAGTTTTTTGGGAACAAGTAGAGAAGAAGCCAAGAGCTGATATAAATCCAGTTAAAATCATTGCTGTGAGATAATTCAAGGAAGATGATACAGCAAGATAAGCAACAAACTAAAAGATATTCCAATGATGCAAAGGCAACAACAGATTATTTAACTTATCTCAATGACGTATTCAATGATTTTTTTTAGCAAACAGACATTCTCTTTTTATGTAATTCATATTGTATTTTTATTGTGCTTGAGTAATTATTGCTGAAAAGTTGCTTTTAAAATGAAGGTGACATTTATGCTATTTTAAAATGGCTTTAACAAAAATGCTTTCAGCGAGTCAGTAATCTAATGAAATTATCTAGTTTATACAAACTAGGGATTAATGCTGTACAAAAGGTCATGTATCATTTCTGAGTCTCTGGCATGATCTAAAACATGGACTGGACTGGATTGGCCTGAAGAGAACATGGACTGGACTGAGAATATATATGGACCCAAGTAGAAAACATGGGCCCAGGGTCTAGTACGATAAATTACAAGAGGGGGGGGGGGAGGAAGTTAGATCATTACTACTAACATTGAACAACTATTCTCTAAACTGGAGGTGAATAGTGGTGCATTGAGGTAAATATTCCTAAAACCTGCTATTCACTGACAGTGAAGAGAATAATTGTTTTATTAGTATCCACCAACTCCACAACCCAACACTTCACAAAACTACATTATTTTTAGAAGTGTCAACTTATTTTTGAAATAATAACAAAGCATGACAAAGTGCGCGCAAAGTTTATAAGCTTCGTTTGCAGGACTCTCGATCAAGGAACACGTTTGGTCTCTACAAATACAAAAAGCTGAAAAGCGCTAAGTAAATCAGCTAATGTAAGCCAATTATTATAAAATTGATTCCGTCTTTTTTCGTCTAAATGTTCTCTAAATTATCAAGATTTTCTAGTTACCTTTTTTTTTCTAAATCCATGTTGCTAAAAAAACTATTTAGGAATGAAAAAGCCGAGTAAATTTAACAGAAAATTTGCAAAGTCTTTGAATAACTTGACACTGATGACAACATGTGCAGCTTGCTTCTCTCTCAATACACTTCAATACTCTTCAAACCGGATAAATGTTGAAGCTTTCTTTAGTTTTAGAAGACTGTTACAATTTTGTTTTGGTTTTTGTATTTTTTCTTTGTTAAAAGAGACCATTTTGTTGAAAAGTTCTATATACTGAGCTTGGAAGTAGATATAGTCTCATATTCCGAGATAGCGAGCCAATAGAATCGCTCGATCTTATGAGGTTGTGGAGTTGGTATATACTAAATATATATAAACACTTGATAATTAATGGCTGTTTAAATAGCGATAAAGCATCGATTGGCCCAAGTGAAGTGCACACCAAAGACGTCTAGTCATAGAAAAAAATGAGCAATATAATTATTTATTTTTTTTAATAATCCTGAAAACGGCTTTTAACAAAATTCTTGGTGTAGAATTTCAAGTTCATTGATTAAAATTTTTATCTCAGATTTATGAATACTAAATACTGTAATCAGCATGACAAAATATTGTATAATTTATAAATTTATATCTTTTAGTAAAAGTGAAATATGAATTAAAAGATTAAATTAATTATATTAATTGATATTTTTTAAATATCCTACTAAACTATTTTTGTGAATGTAATTCAATAAGGTTATGGGGTACACATTCATTAAAATCTCAAATGTGTAGACTTTTTTATTAGAGAAGGAAGGAAAATAAAAGGGAGATATGGAAAAATTAGAATAAACTAACATGTAAAGGAATCAATTTCAGAAATGAGCCAAAAATGGTAACTAGCACCTAATAGCATTAACATTAAAACTAAAGACAAGTATTATCTTCAAGTGACAATAGGTTTTGATGAGAAACAAGAACTGTCTCCAAATATTTGATATTTGATAAGATTAAATCTATGATTTGAATAAAATTCTTACTGCTTTAGCATTGCCTCCAACTTGCATTGCTCTGATTTGTAGCCATGTCCAGTTTGTGTCTAGCTGAGTAGATCTGAATTAGAAAGCAAACTTTGATTCAATACAACCTGTTACATGGTCCAGCTATGACGTTTAGAATGTGTGAAAATTACTTTTTTATCGACCGTCTATCGTCGTAACACGTATGTGTTTAGATCGGTGTTTCAACATGACGATAATATTAAGGAACGATTGGTGATATAAGTATTTCTAGAGGACTACAATATTGTCTTACTATCTCTTACCGTATAAAAGACAAATGAACACCTAAAGAACGATGAACGGCAGAGCAATCAATACAGAGAAAGACACCATAAGTAATAGAAGCCCACGTCGGATTGTTGTGACCACAATCGAAACACGTCTAAAAATAAAGATTTTTCGTGAATTTTAACAATCAAACCAACCCTAGACTTAGAGTAGGTATTCAACTTGGTATCTTTGTACCTTATTATCTCGATGTTGGGTTAGACGCTTAAATACAGCTTGTATATCCTTAGGATTTATCTGTGCGTCCGCCATTTTGGTTCTTTTTTCTCTGCCACACGAACCCTGGATACGTCATCATTAGAGAAGTCACGTGGGACGTGGTCTCAACCGGAAGTCAGTAGAACCATGCAAATAAATATTTTAAAACATTTAGAAAAAAATTAGAAAATAAACAAATGAGAAAAAGAGAGTACCATTTTAAATGCCTCGAAATTATTCTATTTTAGATTTTAACCCGACTTTTTCGCAAATCTAACTGCTGTTGTGTACATTTTTTTATTTCTTTAAGAGTTGTTAGTCTTATTCCGACGAGAGACCAATTACTTGTCGCAAATTTATTAAGTTCTCAATAAAACAAAGAAGACTTCAAATTTTCTTGAGTGTCCTATGTTTTTTAACGAAGCTAACTTTTATTTCCGGTTCCGTTCTTAGAAGTCCAACTTGAAGACGAGGCTTGCACGCGCGTCAAAAAGGCGGGAAACACTGAGTTTGCTTCTGCTTCAAAAGCAAACATATTTGTTGTTGCAATCGCACAACGACTGCAAATGAAAAGAAAACGACCTTTTATGTTCTTTGTTTTTAGCACCAAAACTATCTTTTTCAAGATTTAAAACGTTAGATGAATTTTTAAAACTTCACCGAAGGAAATGGTCTAAATATGCAAACTCAAAGCCAGCAGAAACAGCATATCAATCAGCCATTTTTCAAGACCTCAACGTCGGCGACTTCCTACTTTTTAAACTTCAACAACAGTAACAGCAGAACGGCTTCTCAAGTAAACAGTACTACACTGCCTCAACAACAACACATTAATGTCAGGCCACATAATTCTCAAGGAGATACATTCTTTCGACAATCGACTCCTGTGCGTCAAAGTCAAAGAGAAAGAGGTACGTCAGTGTTGTTTTATCAGGCACTTCAAACATTTTTGTAAAATTAGAAAACTACTCAAGTGTCTTGTCGTTTTCAAGGACCTTTAAAAATATCACTTTTAGAGAAATTGGTTTAATTTTTGAACAGAAATAGAGAAAGAAAAATCACAAACATCTGAGAGGCTGCAATCTCTTCACTCCAAACTTCATCTAGAAGCCGAGAAGATAAGGCGTTGGAAAACATCTACAGAGATTGAGCTAAAGGAAAAGGTTAGTGTAAAGCAAAATATAATCGATTTTTACAGCACGCTGTAAACAAAAATTCTGCGAATCAATCTTAAAATCATTTTTTTGCTTAGATATGCGCCATTGACCAAATGAACTTTATTTATTCTGAACTAGGAAAGGAAAATCCTCGAGACTGCCCAAACAATCGATGCGCAGAAGAAATCCATTATTGAACTTCAGGTCAGTCCTATTCTTTTTTTTTTTTTTTTTAATCTTTGATCCAGACAGTTATTCCAATTTACATGACACAAATACATTATATTGTTTTCTACTCATTTAGCTTCAAAATGAAAGCCTCAGCTCTAAGCTACAAGAACAAATGGCAAATCGTGAGGAAGTTGAACACAAGTAATGTTTGTATTAGACAATTAGTTCATCATTATCAGTATTGCCATTCTCTTTAATTTTTATCACCATCAACTTTTAACTTTGCATGTAAACGCGCGTTGCGCGAAACGATAAAAGTGTATCGTTCATAATTTGCGCGCGCATCTGTAAACTCCCCTGCGTAAAATCACAGAAAGCGAAAATAGCGTACGCTTCGAGAAACACCCAGAATCGAGTTCTTTCTGTTACTTCATCTTGTTATCAAAATTAACGTATATAAAGAATGAATTTGCTCTCAAGCCAGTTGCGCACAAGGTTGTATCGTGTGACTAGGCCTTTATCTATACGTTTTTTATAGGATTATTGCCACCAGAGATATGTGTAATGCTCTTAAAAATCACATCGCATCAGTAGAGGAGAACATTTACAAAGGTAAGAAATTCCTATGAAATCACTGATCGATTCTTGCATCTTTTCATACAAACGGTTCTCTGAGAGCCTGTCTTTTATCTTTATATAGGAGAGAATGATCGCAACGAACTGAGATTTATGGAAAAGCAAAGAATCGAGCAGTATCAGGTTAATTCAACTATTTCTATTTGTGAATTTAAAATTAATGTTGGAAAGCAAATTTCAGTAGTCTAAAGCCGATGATACACGCTGCGATATTCTCTCGCGCTGGCAGCGCAATTTTAGAATTGTGTTACAGAAATGAATTGCAGCGTCTCTCACCACCCTTCAACATTCAATATGAGATATGCAATATTCAATATGTTGCAGAGAAAAGTTTACAGTTTTGAACTTTCTGCAACAAATCTTTTGTTGCGGGAAATTGTTGCAGGCGTTTTTGCACATGTACATGATACACTCGGCAATTCGCTCTCGCAGCTGAAAATCTCTAATTAAAATTGCATTGCCAGCGCGAGAATAAATATTGCAGTGTGTAATCTGTGTAACACCGGCTGACAACAATGGCAGCAACGATTCCTCGCAACAAAATGGTCATTACTATTATGATTCATAGGAAATGGTTGTAAAATTCCAAGAGCTGCAAATTGAGCAAAGCAAAAAAATTGAGGACATCGATGCGGAGTGTGAGTATCAGAATAATTTCTTTAGATGGTATCCAAAGATTTATGTATTGATTTATTTTTGCAGTCAATGGCAAAGAAAAACATTATAAGACATTGCTTAAGGAATCAGAAGAAAAGCTTCACGATGCCAGAGAACAGGTAACATATCTCATTTCACCTTCCCACGGTTTCCCAGAATTCTTCACAATTTTGCGCGCGCAAGCGAGGTCATGTTAAAAATGATAAGAATTGATGACATTCACTGGAAACTCTTGCATTTATATCAGATTATCATAGAAAATCTGATGAGCAAAAACGTCCAGTGCAAAGCCCTTCTTATGCACGTTTATCGGAATTTGGAAGTATTACACCCGTTTTCTGATGATTCTTTTTCAGCATATCTAATGCTAGCTTAAATATTTCCCCCTGCCCTCTATTGGGCCGCGCGCAGAATCGTAATGAATCCTGGGAAAGTCTGGGAACTCTGGGGAGGTGAATTCTTAGATCGTTAATTTTGCTGTTACTTTGTTTATTTAGATCGAAAACCTTAAAAGAAAAGCTGAAGAAAACGCCAATAAGATTTCCTGTTTGACGACAAACATCAGTGAGAAAGAAAAAGAACGCGATACTTTAAAACGTGAGCAAGGTAAATTATCATTAAGTCATACAAAGAAATATATGTCTAATCGTTTTAGTATGCGTAAGTCCAACGCCATCATTCATATCACGCCCATCTCGCCCATATTGGAAATCAGCTTTTGTTGAATATGTTAGCGTGGTCAAAAACGTTTATCGTTATTGTTATCGTATTGCTATCGTATATCCGCGTTATCGTTAAACCTATTCCTTCTTGTTAATAAAATCCTTACATCTTATATATTTAGACAATCTGAAAACTCGCATTAGCAAGCTTGACAGTGTGATAACATCCCAGCAAATTACATTGAAAAATACAGAAGAGATGCTTCAGGACAGTAAGGTGTGGCTTGTCATAATTATAGAGTTTTCTTTGTGGAGCGTTTATGTAAAACGTGGCTGGATTATAGAAAATGTAGTTGCTATGCATTTCATAGGAGGAAGCAGAAAAGACAGCCAATAAACTTGATCAGTGCATGGGTGAGCTAAAGGAGTACCGCCAATTAGCTTCACAACAGCAGGAACAGTATGCAAAGATGGAATTACAGCATTCTGAAAATGTTGCGAACATGAATGAGCAGATTTCAAATTTGCAAGAAGAGATAAATACCCAGGAGAAGAGGTACATATGTATGTTACTGTTTTTCAATAGACAATGTAGCACTCTAACAAAAAAAATCGATTTTAGATTGGAGAAATGCGCAAAAGCGCTAAAAGGAGCGCTGGAAGAAAAGAAAGATCTACAAGAAAAACTAGGTGAGCAGTAAAACGTGTTGTTAATAGGGACATAATTTCTTTTATGTCAACGGAAGGGAACGGTCTATTAATCTTTTTGTTCCTATTCAGATTCTTTACGAGAAGAAAAAGAAGCTATGAAAGAAAATTTGCACATGCGCAGAGAAGAAATGGTGCGCATTCTTCATTTCACATTAATTAAGCTTTGACAATAAAGTGCTTTCTAATTTTGTTTACTGAATCAATATAGGAGTCGTTGAGAAACACTTATGAAGATCTTGCTAAACAGTTGTCAGCCACTTCAGAAGAGAAAGACAAGCTCTCAAACAATGTCAAAGAGTTAAAAAATAAACGCGAAGAATTAGAGGTATGGCCGTGGAACTGAAAACAAGCATATAAACAACTAATCGTGGGAATCATTGCAGCCGAAAACCATATATTAGGTCACTTGACATGATCCAATCCGATTACGTGGAGAAACTGTATACCCATTTGCTTCTCTTTATTGTGCAAATTTTTCACCTTATTACAATTTAATAAAACGGAATAGTCCAGTTTCCAGTTACTAGAGACCGCTGAGCTTCCCGACAAAAGGCGCATTTATACAGGGTTAGCCTCCCTTCCTTTCAAGAAAGACCCATGGGAGTAAACGCCATTTTTTTGGTTTTGTTTTGTTTTGTTAACAACAGAAAAAAATCGAGTTTACTCCCTTGGGTCTTTCTTGAAAATGAGGTTAACCCTGTATAAATGCGCCTTTTGTCAGGAGCTCAGCGGTCTCTAGTAACTGGAAACTGGGCTATTTTCTGTACGCAGAGAAAATGACGTTTAATAGCTAACAAAAAAAAAAAAAAAAAAAAAAAAAAAAAAAAAAAAAAAAAAAAAAAAAAAAAAAAACAATTATACCGTATACTTGCATGTATCCCTTTTTTATCGTAGACTATGATTAAAAACATGAATAACAACCTCCAAGAATCTATGGAAGAAATCCTTTCCTTGCAAAGTCAAAAACAATCGCTCTCCACGGAAATGTCTGAGAAAAAGGTTAGAATTGTTTAGCATTTGTTTTGCGCGCTCCGTTACAAAAGGAAAAACTGAAAAAATCCTCTGTCGTATATATAGCTGGTATTAGTAACAACTGATTTATGTTGCGCCTACGGTCTTGTCAGGATCGTTACTCATATCCTGTATTTATTTCCTTTTGATGCAGGAAAAGATCGAGGAACTGAATGAAATCATCCAGCAATATGAAAGTCGTGAAAAGGATTACATAAAGGACAAGAAGGAAATCGATGGCATTTTAAAAAACAAAACGTAATCAAACCAGTTACAGTATCATAAATCATTATTTTACATAACATAACTTGTTGACTAAATTAATCAAAGTTTCCTTTGTTAGATCTGCCAATAGTTCTCTTCAAGATGATCTGAAAAAATGCAAGGTGAGTCTGCTAAATTAGAATTTAATTATCAATATCACTCTTAAAACTTTAGTCGTCATTCTGGCAACTTCAACAACCCTTTTCAATGAAATGCTAACAGATTGCACGAGAAAAATTAGAAGATGAGAACAGCATTCTAGACGAAAAAGTTGCCGAATTGGAAGATACTCTTGAGGTAAGCTTGCCACTTTGACTTTTAAACGATATCCTAGCCATATAGAGTCGAACTGAAATACTTGTCATACACTCTGCTTCTCATTGTAGGAGAAAGAGAAGGAACTACTTCAACAGCATAAAGATTTGAAGGAACTACAAGAAGAAAATTCTTCTCTACAGTATGTTTGACCTTTCTGAGCTCTGAAGCTATTTTTCTAACTTGTATGAATCACATTGTAAATACGAACCTCTACTCATGGTCACCTCCAGTAAGGGGACATCAAGTCGGCGATAAAACCCTCGGACCTACCCTAGTTATCCTTCTTCCTTACACTTCTCTATCTCTGAATCACTAAACCTCTGTTAAATGGACACCTCTGTAAGTGGAAAAAAAAGACTTACGCGAGCTGAGTACGACTACTTACCCAGTTATATTACATTTCTTGACAGAGAAAAGCTTCAAAACTTGAACAATCATGTTGAGGAACAGCGCAACAAGACAAACGCACTCATGGAACAAGAAGACCTCAACGTTAGTAATACCAATTTAATTGCATGTACATCTACAATGCATATAATATACCAGCATTTCGAAGTGCCCATGATTTTAAACTGCGAGCAGTCGTACTTTTCCTCTCCCTTATCCAACTCTCATCCATTCCCCAATTCGCCCCCATTTTCCGCTCGTCTACAGATTCTAAAACCTCAATTTTCCCGATTCTTGAGGGAAAAGTGAGCTTGCTCGCAGTCTACCATGGCTTAGAATTGGTTTTATATTCTCAGTCCAAGAACATGAAGAAGACTCTCGATGACAAAGAAAAGCATGCAAAATCATTGGAGAAAAAGGTGCCTGTTTTGATACTGACTGTTTGTAGATCTTATCTTCTATAGTGCGTTTGAGCTCAGTAGCTCACCTGGTGCACTGACAAAGAGCGCTATATTAATTCATTCTAAATTAGTAACTAGTATCTCTATTTTGATTTCATGCGCAATCAGTCAGAAAACTTGCAGACGCAGCTTAGTGCAAAGACCAAACAGATTAAAGAACTTCAACAAGAGGTAATTCCACGAATAAAATAAAGTAAGGCACTATAATTATTTCTAATTACCTTCCGTGTGGGTTCCCCGCCTTTTTTTATTATTGCAGTCCGGCAAGAGAAGTTTAAATCGACAATCTAGATTGCAACCTTGTGCACAACTGGTTTTAAAATTTGGATATATGAGTTTCTACTTCGACAAAGCCCATGCACTGTTGAATTGGTACCTTTTAGGGCTGGAAATCAATTGTTACCACTCCCACCAGGATAACACTTAGGTACCTTTTAGGGGTCATTTTGGAGATTTCCGACGAGTATCCCCGCGCCCTCTGATCTCATATATAGGAGTCCTCCCCGGGAAATTTCTGAACTCCAAATTTTTAAGTTGAGTAATCGGTGAGGGCATTTGGCAATTGAGGTTTATCTCTATTTTTATCTTAAGGTTTAACCAGTTGTATTGGTTGTATCAGTTGTATTGTGTCCATTTGGTTGAAATTTGGTTAGAATTTGCTTCGGAGACATAGTTATCGAGAGCTGAAGAGAATGGCATGCGCAGTTATAATCATCTACGAAAATTACAAAGTTAACGTAAAATGCAATGTGCCTCAAAGTGATCAAAAAGGTTGACATGAATAGTTATCGGACATAGATGAAACTTGTGGTCAGCATTACCTTGCGAATCTGGTCTGGCACAGACTATGAGCTACGCTCCTCACACTCTCTTTGTTTTACATAATTTTACACAAATATATCTCACCCCAGAATAAAAGTCTGAAGAGCAAAGTCAATTCACAAACAAAACAGTCAGATAAACTGGAAAATAAAGTAAGTATCCGGTCTCAACTGAAAAGCTCACCGGGCAAATTAGTCTTCCCTTTGATTTGAATGTTATCAAGTGAAGACCATTCGTTTGATTTCTTGCAGGTGGCCTCTTTGTCGGAGCAAGTAACAAGCAAAACCGATGAAGTGAATAACCTAACCAACCAGGTAAGTTTATGACAAGTGCAACATTTTGATAATAATAAATAATATTTTTTTGTATATTAGTGTTATCGTTTGTCATTCTGTCATTATATTTCTTCGCGATGTTGTGCCTGTCAGTATTAACCAAGAGATATGTGTGTATGAGACTATGAAGGAAAGGAGTAGAGGATTTCGCACTCTCCTAACCTGGGGAACTTTTTAAAGTCAAGGACAAAGATTCTAAGTCTTTCCGCCTTTGTTTTCAACGTGGTATAGTACTGAGAAAGGTATCATTTTTGCTGTGACTAAGAAACAGCTCTTATAATGTCGACCGTCAAAGTCTTGATTGAGAAGACAAAAATGTTGATCGACCAGAATCTTGGGACAGGGCACGGCACGGGCTTAATTTTTCATACGAAAATTTCTCGCAGACGAAAATTCCCTGCGATGTTGCAGCAAAACGATATTTTTTCTACTATCGTTTAATTCTATAGCTAAAAAAAGTCGAAGAAAAAAATGAAGACACGCGAAAGCTGCTGATGACACTGGAAGAAAACGTAAGGCCCTTTGTGAATATTTATCGCTTTCTAATTCTTTTCGATCTTCACTGAGTTGTTGTCATTCACATTTTCCCTTTTAATATATACTTTACAATTCTGATAGATCGAGAGTTTGAAAAAGGAACTCGAAAATAAAGAGTGCAAGGTTAATAATCTCGAAACTGAGGTATACACAATCTAGATACTGCAGAAGTATAAGCAAAAATATTCATAATATGTGGTAAGAGGCTATCGAATTTTTTTTGTTTGCTTTTTCTTGAAAAGGCGATGAAATTGAGAAATGAGACAAGCCAAGCAATGAAAGACAAAGATGAAGCAAAGACGCTGTTCGAACGACAAATGGCTGAACTTTGCAATACACTTGAAAAATATAAGGTACATACAAAACTGAAAATATAGTCAATGCAACAAATGTTTTTCATGGCATGCTCTTGTGTTCCATCTTTTAGATTGAGAATGAGCGAATTGTTGCACATAAAGATAAAGAACTTGAGGCTATGCGTCAAAAACTTAGAGTGGAATCCAGTCAAGTTCAAGAGATAAAGATAAATGAGCTGACCGAAAAGGTCGCATTGTTGCAAAAAGAAGTTAACGCTGCAAACGATGAAAAGGTAAACTTCAGTTGCAATGATTCACCAGTTGATAAATCTTAGACATTTTTTCCATCACATTTAAATTCTTTCGTCTTAGACCTTATTCATGTACATCAATGTTCCCAGGTAAAATATGTCAGTGTATTTTCACTGACATAACATGAGGATATTCCTTACCCCGGCAAAGAATTAATTTTAGTTTATATATAAGAAAACAGGAAAATAAGGCCTGGTTCACACTTGCGACAGAACGACATATCGGCGAGGTCACACAAATGCAAAACACAACTTATATCAATGTTTTATGTCACCAGTGTAAACATCACAACAACGACATAATAGGAACATAAAAACATGGACATAACGACATAAAGAAAAAACTGATTCTTTCCTTATAAATTATTGTAAACCAGGCCTAAGACTTCGATCAATACTACTGTCGTATATGACCAGTGAAACAATCAAACAATGAACCTAAGAAACTGGCCATGGTTCAAGACTGAATAGCAATATAGAAATGGGAAATAATGAAGTACGCGCGGATTCCAATTGTTTTCAATGTGTTTTCAGAACGAGATTGTTGCAGCTTTGGAGAAAGAGAAAGAAACGGTTTCTCTGCTGAAAATACGTGTAGCTGAAGAAAAGGTAATTTATGGTAATTAGCGATATCAAACTTTTGACCATTAACCATGTTCTGGACAATAATTGCCTGAAAGTTGCTTTCTCTTGCCTTGTTTTTATCGACATTGTTTTTACACATTCCAAGGAAAATACCAAAACACCTAGCACCAAGACAAAGACAAAGGAAAGCAAGGTAACTTACAAAGAAAACGTTTCTTTTATGACCGGTAGTTCGTTTGTAAGCTTCAGGTGCTGAAAATTTGTTTTTCAAAATCCTAGACAATTTCTCAGGATTTGCAATTGGTCCCTAAAACTCCAGACATTTCACGAAGGGAATCAACTAGACCTCCTAGAACTCCTTTAGCCGACATTATGAAGACCCCCCAAAGTGCTGTCATCCCCGGTAGCATAAAAAGCATCCTTAAGCCTCAGTCGGGTAGTTCAAAGAAAAGACGTGTGGTATTTGCAGAGTCAGATGAGGAATTAGCATCATCGTCATCATCAACTGACGAAGAAGTTTGTGTAGTGAGGAACAAGGATGAGGTGAGAGGACTAACTTGTAACCACACCCATCCATCCCTCCAATACAATACTCTTTATGTACAACACTGTACACTGTCCACTGTACAACATAACAAAATATTATGCCTGAAACAGGTTCATTCATCTGTAGTAGTCATTACTTTAGAACTGGTCAAAACAACTTACTCTATTTACTCTATTTAATCAACGGTTTTGCTTAGAATCGGAAGGGTCAAAAGAAACTTCCCAATGCTGATAAAGAAATCACACGTGCTGTAAAGCCAAATCTTAGACAGTCCCCGAAACCTGCATCATGGAAATCTGACCAAGTAGTGGAAAAGACTGCGAAATCCCAATCTTTAGCTGAAAAAGCTAAGCCATTAAAGCCTGTCCCAAGAGGAAAACCACTACAAAAACAGAAAAAGGTCTGATATGAAGCCAGTGCAACCACTGAGTACGATAGTCAGTCATCATTTAGAATCAAATGTATCTTTCATGTTGCTGACCAATATTTTTTTCAGATGAAAGTCAACAAAGATGATATAGAGGAGATAACAAAATTTAAGGAGCTTTTTCCTGACATCAAGGATGTTAACAAAGTTGCGGTAAGAATAGCTGTACTTTATCAACTCCTATTCGCAAGAGTATGAAGATACTCTGCTCGATACCATGGTCTGAAAATCTGGTATGATTTGAAGTCATACGGAAAATATGTTGGCTGAATCGTATCTTAACGGTTGTAGGTACTTAAAAAGCAAGCAAAAGCACTGCCAGAGAAAAAGAAAAGCCCATTTAAAAGTAAAATAAAGGAAAAAAATCCATTAGCCAAGAAGAAGACAGAAGAAGATATCCTTGGATGGTTTGAATTTGATGAATAACTTGCTTTGAACTTTAAACTGTTTAGAAAGCTGGTAAACTGAGCTCTTTTAAGCAATTTTCAGAATTTCATGTGAAAAGTGTTTTTTAATCATGCTATTGCTTAATTTTTGAATGTGCATGCAGTTAGAAACTGAGAAAATACAGTCCGCTTGTAACATCATGTAGATAGTCTTAATTGTAACTAATGAAGACATGTTTGTGATTACAAGAAAAAAAAACCCAGACGTTTCCTATGCTCAGGTTTTTTTACAGACTTATCGTTTCAGACTTGTTGTCGGCGCAAATTGTCTATTCCAATGCACTCACTTCCATTGCGCGCAATGTTGCATTTGAGCCGATCCTGTAAAACGGGGGACTTCTACTCAACAGCAATGGTTATGAACGTTTCATTCAGGTCCCAAGACCAACTAACTACTAACTGAAAATTTGCAACTTAAATAACAGGAGGTTGTACGAAGCCTGGATAAGCGCTATCCGCCGGATAAATACTTCTCCAGCGGATATAATTTACAGCTCTTTTCCGGTGGATACCTTATCCAAGCTTCGTACAACCGGCTCCAGAAAAAGAGTTGATTGACAGCTACAGCCAAACGTCATTTCTACGAGCTCTATGATTGGTAAGTTCTCATAGCTATGAAATGAATTTCTCCCTGTATTAGGCATAGATTGAACATGTTTGGTTGAAATATTCTATGAATAGGGAAGGTACATAATTGTTCTTGTTGTAAAAGTTTATGAAACATACACCATCAGCGAGTAAAAATTATTTCATAACTATTGGTATAAAATATTGCCATAACAAGTTCAGTACTTCCAGTAAAAAGTTATGTTCTAGTTATAAAGTTGGGAAATGTGTCAAGGCTTCACATGGGAATAGGGGGAGTGCGTTCTCTAATAGAAGTATACGCCCAGAGCAGTGCATCGTGATTCGAACTACGACCGGATGAACGTTCTATGGAAGTGCTGCTCAAAATCAACCAAAAATAAATACTGTTTGAAAAGAAGCTGGATAATTTATAGAGAGTCGATATTAAATGGTAAAAAGCAAATAGCAAAATGGGCAAAATTTAAATGGTCAATACTAGCACCATGACAATGCTGACATCATGATCATCGTGTTTTCGGGCCTTCCGTGCTCACTCGAAATCTCTGCGCGTGATTATATTCAAAAAATATATATATATTTAAGCAATAGTGCAATCATTTTGTTAGATTGCCTGATTCCATTGCTCCTCGCTCCTTTTTCCTGGTATTAAGTTTACCCAACTTGCGCAGACATCATTTTGTCATTCCGTGAGAGGTCATACTATACTCTATTGAGTGTAGTCGTCTTAGTGTGTTCGGCTACTACGTAGCAACAATGGATGACCACGATGCCTTTGTAAAAGATGACAAGAAAAAACGCCGGCTTTATATTCTCGCGGCTGTAGTGTTAGTTTTAATCCTTGTTGGTATTTCAATTGGTATTGGTTATGCCATTGGGAAGGCCGTCACTGAAGGCAAAGAATCTGATGCTAAACGTCCCCCCAACGCGCAGGAACGTTCAGAGAAAAACAAGAACCTTCATAAGGAGGCAACGCAGGAAGTTTCCCGCTCGCGCTTGCGAGAAAATCTGAGGTAATTGAAAGTGTTCACAGTAAGACATTGCTTTTTATTCTGTACACAATTCAGATGATAAAAGTCAGTTAATTATTGGCCACACCAAATGTTGATCATATTTTTTTCTTATTTAGGCCTAAGGCATTCGTGACGAACACTTAGGCATGGGGTAAAAAATTGAGTGAAAGCCTCAAGTCCCCACAGGGCACAACGTAACAATTAGAAAAAACAATATTATCATTATTATTATTACTCAAAAATCAAAATCAAATTTCTTTCGAAAAGTACAATCTCTATAAGCGGCCACCACCTATTTACCGGCCAGTTTTCAAAGTCATTATTATTAGAACCTCAGGGTCCTCAGCTTTATTCAGAAATCATTAGTCACGTTCTGAAGGTTACTGGCGCCTACCCTAACCCAGTAGTCTTCATAAGAATCCCTCGAACATGCTCTCAAAGGACTGACATTAAAAGCGTATCTATTGCCAACGGGGACTCCGTAGGAGGCTCATTAAAATGGACCAAGCGATAGTGGAATCCAAACTGACAAAAGTTGAAGACTCTTGACTCTCAGGTTTATTTATCATTCAGATCCTTTAGAAAGTTGACCCCTGACAATAGGAATGTGCCTCGAGCCAAGGGGTCAACTTTCTCTTATGATGAATGATCGCAAGTACGATAAAACAGTTCTTCTCAGGGGGGACTGGCTGGCTATCCGAATATAAGCCCTGACCCTAAATAGGTTTCATACCGGCATAAACTCCCAGAAACCTTTTCGGCAACTTCTTCTGTTATACTAACTTTCACTATTATCAACAAAGGAGTTCTAACATTTGAATAGTAGTTTATAGACATTTTGGTGTATTAGCTATGACATGTCATAGCATGACATAAGGGTTAAGGTCTATGGAAGAAAAGTACGTTGCTCCAGAGGGAGCAAAGGAGGGAGGGTCCTATTTTAGATGATTGTCCATTGGACTTTGCTAATGTTACGGGACACAAATCAGAACAATCATTTTGAGGTTATTTTGAATCTATTTTTATTACGGAATCGTTTTGATAATTATTAACGCTTGTGCGCGCATGTGCAAAGTACGAATTGCAAGCCCGCGTTGGTCTTGAAGGGAAATCTGGACTGGCAAGTCATATGATTGTCGTATGACCCACATACCAGCACGTACTGACCTTGACCAACCTTTCTCTTACATAACCTTGTTGGTTTGGCCTGCACGTGTTCCTGGCTCCTACGACTCGTGTCCCCTTGCTTTTACGACGCCTTGCCCCCTGTAGTTTATTACTCGTGCCCAGGCCTTTAGGCCGGGAACGAGTTATAAACTGCAAATGTTTTTTTTTCTCTGTTCTCCGCCAGAAGAGGCCTTTCTTGCGCAATCGGTCACGTGTTAAACCTCCTGATTGGTTCAGAGCGTAAGAAACAATGCCCTTCATTCATCACCTTTGAGCGAGTGCGAACTCTTCAAAGGCCCTCGAAGTGAACGCCAGTCAGGAACTTTAGGAATGCAAGATGGCGGACAGCCCAAAAAATAGCTTTCAGAGACAGGCTTTTCCAGCAGTGAGACAATAGAAAACGGAGCTTTTAACTCGAGATATACCTAGACACTTATAAGAGCTTCAGAATGGGCTGTTATTTTGAGCTTGATCTCCAATACTTTGACCAAATATCGAACTCTCAATGGAGTACTGAAGATGAAGCTCTCGCGACTCAGAGCAATTCCTTTGAGCTGGAGATCTACGAATTTCTCACCCTACGTTGCTAAACGAACGCACATAGAGGCAAGTCAATTTTTTTTTCATTCAAGCATTCAAGAGATCTTGAGAGGTTTTTGTATTGAATTTTAACACAATTCTGGCCAGACAATGTATTTATATATTTTCATGGAACCAAGGCTCTATTTGACCTGATGCGTTTGGTCACGTAATGGATAAAACATCCGAAACATGAACGAAAAAATACACGATTTGTTATTGTGTCAAAAACGTCGTTGTAGAAGTCTTTACAGCAAACAATTGAGATATATAGTGAAATAAAAAGTTGAATAAACTGGTATATTTTTGCATGTTAGAGATATCTAATTAGTAATACCCAGTGAAAAATAATGCCCCTCATTCATCACCTTTGAGCGCGTGCGAACTCTCCGTAGTGAAGGCAAGCCAGGAACTTTAGGAATGCAAGATGGCAGACTTCAAAGAAAATAGCTTTCAGAGACAGGCTGTTCCAGGAGTAGAACAATGGAAAGTGGAGCTTTTAACTCGAGATATACCTATATACTTATAAGAGCTTCAGGATGGGCTGTTATTTTGAGCTTCATCTCCAATACTTTAACCAAATATTGAACTCTAAATGGAGTACTTCAAAGCAGGCCCTCGCGATAAAGACTATTTCCTATGCCGGAGCTGGAAATCTACGAATTTCTCATCCTACATGTTGCTAAACGAACACACATAGAAGCAAGTCAATTCACCTTTTCGGTGCTAGGTTTCACGTGGAATGTCACGTGATCCAGGATGTAAACATCACACAAAAGTTCGGACATTCTTACACGCGATGCAGGTCAAATTTTTGAGTCTCACGCGAAAGTTTGCTTCTGATCACGAAAGTCTCGTTATTCAACAAGTCTTTCTCTAAAAGCTCAACGTTATTGAATTCTGTTAAAATATCAGGGAAACGAGCACAAAGAGCGATTTCAGCGCCATGAGCGTAGCAGAGCTGAAGAAATATCTACAAGAAGGTGGTGCTTCCGTCAGTGGGTATCTGAAGTCTTCGCTGGTCGAAATTGCTTCTGCAGTGGAAAGAATGATCTTACCTGTCGATTCGAAAAGGACAAAACAATGGACGGCGGTGTTTTAATGATTCATGATACTCAAATTCCGAACCCATTCTCTCTCAAGACCGTGAACAACTTCAACTCGTCACTTCCATTTGGTTTGTATGATATCTTCAACTACGCCGGTACCTAATTTACCATTCCACTGAATATGACAAACAGGGTCTTGCTGCGTATAAATCCTTTGAAGACCATCGGCTCTTCAACGATGGTTATGTTGAATTGCCGGGATTCATTTGCTCCATTACCTGAATGAAGTTGAAGTTTCATGCCGGCCGGAGCACATTGCTTTGTAAAAGTTCTCTTACTTTCATCCTCAGAATCCCCTGGTCGCAACTAGAATACATGTCATTAGTACTGGGTAAATTTACTCCATAAAGCTTTATGAATAATGGAAAAATTGCTGGTTTGTAAACAGCATCTCGTGAGGTCTCTTAGGTACTACTTGACATCAGGTTTGCTCCTATCGTTTTCTGCACGAACATCCACATCAATATTTTCGGAATTTGCATATCATGAATCATTAAAACACCGCCGTCCGTCGTTTTGTCCTTTTCGAAGTGGGTATCGACAGGTAAGATCATTCTTTCCACTGCAGAAGCAATTTTGACCAGCGAAGACTTCAGATACCCACTGAAGGAAACACCACCTTCTCAGTTGTAGATATTTCTTCTCAGCTCTGCTACACTTATGGCGCTCAAATCGCTCTTTGTGCTCGTTTTCCATGGCATTTTAACAGAATTCAATAACGTTGAGCTTTTAGAGAAGGATTTGTTGAATAACAAGACTTGCTGGGAAAAAAATTTGGAGTTCGTACAATGACTTTGACCTGCATCGCGTGTAAGAATGTCCGAACTTCTGTGTGATGTTTACATCCTGGATCACGTGATATTCCACGTGAAACCTAGCACCGAAAAGGTGAATTATATTCCTCATTCAGGCATTCATGACAAGAGATCTTGAGAGGTTTTTGTACTGAATTGTAATATTGGAATTCTGAATGGAACTTGACCTTGATTGCGCGTTTGGTCAGGTAACGTCTTTTATTACTCGTGCCCAGGCCTTTAGGCCGGGAACAAGTGTTCGTCCTGAGGAACTTCTGATTGGTTAAGAACGTACAAACAATGCCCTTCATTCATCACCTTTGAGCGACCGCGAACGCAAGCCAGGAACCGTTTAGGAATGCAAGATGGCCGACGACAAAGAAAATAGCTTTCAGAGACGGGCTTTTCCTGCAGTAGAACAATGTAATTTGGAGCTTTTAACTCGAGAAATACCTATATACCTAGAAGAGCTTCAGGATGGGCTGTTATTTTGAGCTTCATCTCCAATACTTTGACCAAATACCGAACTCTAAATGGAGTACTTGAAAGGAAGCGGCTCCCGATAAAGACTATTTCCTATGGGCTGGGAATCTACGAATTTCTCATCCTGCATGCTGCTAAACAAACATACATAGGAGCAAGTCAATTATATTCCTCATTCAAGCATTCAAGAGATCTTGAGAGGTTTTTGTAGTGAATTTTAGTTTAATATCGGAATGGCATGAAACTAGATTCCATTGACCTTGTATTTCGCGTTTGGTCACGTAACGTCTTTTATTCATATATATAACATCCGAAACATGAACGAAAAAATACACGATTTGTTATTGTCAAATATGCCGTTGTAGAAGCCTTTACAGCAAACAATTGAGATATATAGTGAAATAAGAAGTTGAATATAAAACTGGTATATTTTTGCATGTTGGAGATATCTAATACCTATGCATGATAATAGAAAGACAAAGGCACTAATAGCTGTTGACAGACAAACTGACTAATCAAGATATTTTTTTTAGTTTAGGGACCGACCATTAGAATTTTGATGGGGGGGGGGGGGGGGGGTTGGGCAATAACCAAAAAAAATTTCGAGCACAGCTTTAAAGGAAGAAAAAAAATTCGTGCAAAGCCAAAGCCTCCAAAAAATATTCATGCAAATTGAAAATTAAATTCGTACATCGTCACTAACGACGAAAAAAAATTCCTGCACGACAAAAATTGCCCAAACCCCCCATCAAAAATCTAATGGTCCGTCCCTTAGTTAGCCGATTCAAAAAAGGTCATTTGTTACGGTTAGCTATTTCCAGGAATGGTGAAGAATGCGTGAAACGGCTAGGGGAAGAGTCTGAACGGAGCCGGTCATTGGAGCCTCTCTTAAAAAGAGCTCCAAGGGCACGAGTGAACGCACGTGTGCGTCTAGTTAAAGTTAATCGGTACTTTAACAGCGCCCTAAAACCTTTTAAACCGATGTACCAGTTGACCTTTCATGACCAAATGCTTTCTTGTAAATTGTATTTTAATCGTACAACAACTGATTTTTGATACATTTATTCTCAAGCATAAATATTGTAATTTTCGTGTCCTTATTAAAGGGCACCGCCTTTAGAAATTTCCTAGTTAATATCGAATAGTTTTGACAGGTTGTCAGTTAATTAGATTTTCCAACAAGTCCCTATAAAGGGGGTGCATTGTAACATTGTAACCGCCGCCCGGTTGGCTCAGTTGGTTGAGCGTCGGTCTTTCGTGCGGGAGGTCGGGGTTCAAATCCCGGCCGGACCAACACTCAGGGTCTTTAAATAATTGAGGAGAAGGTGCTGCCTTTGTAATTACAACTGCAAATGGTTAGATCTTCACGTCTTCTCGGATAAGGACGTTAAACCGTAGGCTCCGTCTCTCTAACACTTCACTACTTGCACCGGAGGGACGTTAAAGAACCCACACCACTATTCGGGGAGAGTAGGCCACGAAGTTGCCGGTGTGTGTGGTCTGTCCTATAACACTACAGGGCCCACAGTAATTGGCGAAAGCTGTTGTGGTGACCCTGCCTTCACTGGAAGGAATAAGCTTGTAAATAAATAAATCAACTAGAAGATTCAGATGCAGAAAGTTGTTGAAGAGTTGACTTAGAGTCCAGAATCTATATCGATTAAAGAAGCCAAGAAAAAGTCTCTACTGAGTGTCCCTAACACTAAAATAGTGCTTAATTAAGTTCGCTTTGATTCCCCCAAATCAGTCCTCTCCTGATTGATTCCCTCTAGTTGGCACATAATTCATAAAGACTTAATACTAATCATCGAGAACCCTGCAACAATACAACTACTTATATGTGCTTGCCTATATTTTTCAGGTATTTCACTAGCGTACCTCACACTCCCGGCTCCAAAGAATCATACGATCAAGCTGTTTACATGAAAAACAAATGGATAGAATACGGATTTGATAAAGTTGAGTTCAAAAAATACCAAGTGCTGTTGTCATTCCCAGAAAAGCCTGGAGTGGTAACTGTCCACTTTAAGAATGGCACAGAAGCGTACAGGACACAACCCGTAGACGCGTCGATGGACATCGCTTATAATGACTCTCGAGTGTTTCCACCTTTTAATGCATACTCTCCCGCAGGAAGTGTTAAGGTATGATACAAACGGCTTAGCCTCCTCCGCAGGCATCACTGTGGGTTTTCTCTGTTCTTGGGCTTCCTGTTCAGGAAAAATGGAAGAGGGAGAAGGGGGAGAGTCGTCCCTTTTCTTTTGTCCCTTATTCGTTCTCAGTCTCCTCACAATCAATATAACAGTTATAAAGGAAGCCCAATAACCGGTGCCAAAGGAAGCCCAAGAAGTCGCCTGTGGAGGAGGCTACAAACGGCTGACGCTGCGCTCTCAACTTTGATCGGCACGCTGCAGCTGCTACTGGTTAAGGTTTCCGCGAATAAAGAATTCCGGAGAACTTTAACAGAACTTAGTGAACATCTATGCAAAAAACGTGAAATACTTTGAAGGGCCCTCGTTCCAGGTTAATACGACCATTACTAGCTATCGATCGGGGCTCATAATATTTGGAAGAATTTCGTACCGAAAACTCTTCTGTCTCTCGAAATACAGTCCCAAACCTTAAAGATAATAGTAGATGATTTTGATGAACCTCGATGTCATATTAAGCCTTCTTTTATCTTCAGGGAAAACTAGTGTTTGCAAACTATGGCAGAAATATTGACTTCCAAACCCTTGCTGAACACAACATCAGTTGTGTTGGTAAGATTGTTATAACACGATATGGCAAGTCACACAGAGTGTATCAGGTAATTACTGAATATGTTTGGAAAATTCTGCGCAGTAGCTGATACTGACATATACACCATAAACTATAAAGAGGATTTTTGTGTCCACTGTACGTACATTGTCTGCTTTCCTTATACATTCGACTTCAGAATGGATCAGGAGCATGGATGAACATGTAATCTGGGATGTTAATCCTACATTGCAAGCAACTATGCTTGGAGCGGTTGCTTTTCTCCTTTTTTCTTTCGTTTTTTCTGCTCGACGTCCCTCCCAATGCATATGAACAACATTAGATCTAAAGGGGGAATGCGTAGTTACTTCTTTACTAAAGAAATGGTAGCTCGCTCTAAAATGAAATTAAAGATGCGCTCTAATTCATTGGACGAAACCTTTAGGCTGTTGTCCGCAATGTTGCAAACGTGTTCACACGATGCAGCATTGCGCGCAATATTGTGCCCAAAAGTTGCAGAAGTAGATCTCAATTCTCGAAAGTTGCAGCAAATTAACGTTTTTATGTATTCCCGGGTCTTTATATGAACACGCAATATTAATGTAAGTAGAGAGAATGGAGGGAATATTCTGCACCTAGCTGAAAGAAACCGCCAATTTGAAAAAAGTTGTATTAAGGATTGCCGATAGTTATGCGATTAGATTACTTTTGTTTTGTTTTTCAGCATAGTCGTGCCCATAAAGCAGGGGCGATAGGACTTATAATGTACATGGACCCACAAGAATATGCTAAACAGGGACTTAATAAGGTTTATCCTGAGTATAATTGGGTGCCGAAAAATGCTGTCCAAAGAGGCACAACCAAGTATTCTTCTGCAAGAGGCGATCCATTAACTCCTGGTTATCCAGCCGTTGGTACGAAATGAGTATAACTCGATTGTAGATAGTGTTTTTCCTCGTCTTTCCTTCGGCCCTACGGTATCCATTCATTTGCCTATTTAGCTGTCTCGGCGCCTATCGACCTACTGCCTGTCCGCTCGGTTATCCATCCCCTCATTTGTCAATCCATTTTTCCTTCCCTCTATACAATAGGGGATTATACAATGACGTCTTTTCGCCTTACACAGATGGTATTTATCGTTATCCGTTGAATGAAGCCAAAAAAGAACTACCACAAATCCCAATACACCCAATGTCCTACCAGGATGCAGGACCATTACTAAGGTAAGTTTGAGAAGTCAGTTCATAGAGTATTGGGCCCGTTCGTTTGAAGGGTGGTTAGTGTTACATGGGGGACGGGGAGGGGGGAGGGGAGAGGGGGGTAGCGCCAGTCGTCTTTCGAACAACTGGGCTCTGGAAATCAGTACGTCGAAGACTAAAGAAGCGACGAAGGCGAGACTCATTTTTGTGCCCTTACATTAAGTTAAGAAATGGCGAGGGAGAAGAAAAGGAAACTAGGAACGGTAAAAGGTAATAAAGATTTTGAGAAAAGATTGAGGCTACAATCTCGGACAAAACCCTTGAGACAATTCAACATTTTGCTCACAAACTTAATCTCGAATTGGAAAGCAATCCTCATCACTCCCCCATTCCCCCTCACCTCAATGTTGTCGTCAACTTAAAATCAGACCTGCTGTGTGGGCAATCCTCTGAAACAACATTGAGATGGGGGGAAGGGGGGTTTGGCAATGTTTTTGATCTGTGTGGTGATGACAGCGAGATAGGATTATGATCTCTGCAAAAACCTGCACTGTCTCAACCAGTTGTGTCCAAGATTGTAAGTGAGGTATGCCGTTGATATCTTTTCAAGTCATCTAATTAGCGAAGATTTTTTTCAAAGAATGTTAAAAGGCAGTGTTAACTTGGAATCCTGGCAGGGAGGTTTAAACTTTACCTATGGAGTGGAAATGGATGAAAGTGACACCAGGTAAGAATTATGAAGTTCTCCATGACTAATTTATCGAAATTAAAAAAGAAATTATAGTAATAATAAAAAGAAAAAACAAAAGAGTAATCTTTTCACTAGTTCAGTATCACTTTCTTTGCCTTGGTAATCATTAGTATAAATGACTGGTTTTATTTGTGGATTTTAAGGGTTGTAACTTTGAATGTCAGCACAGTTCTTAGACGTACAGATGTCTACAATGTTATTGGAACAGTGAAAGGTGATCGTGAACCGGGTGAGTGTATAGGTACCATTATCATGAATTAAAATAATTATTGCATCATTGTTATTATTATCAATTTAACAAATAGATTCAATTTTACTTTAGCGTCTGTACTCCAATTGTTACTCTCACCACATTTTGACGTCTTTTATGCATCATTGAAAGTACAGACCCACGAAAAAATGGAATCTATCTGTTTCATATAATCGATCGATATACATCGAAACATCCCAACCAGTCAGAAGATTCATTGACGTCTTCTATACAAGTATGTGTGTACTGTAATCACACGCGGTCTCGACCAATCATAGCCCGCGTAATAAACCAATTATTATATAAATTGGTATATTATCTTCATGGCATTAAATTTTCGTTAGTAGTATCGTATCATTTCTCATTCGAACATATAGTCAATTGAAGAAACGTTGTCGGGTCTAAAAACTATGACATAGAAGCTGAGACCAAAATGGTGCTTGGGATGTCAATAATTTTATTCTGATTTATTCATTTAAGCTGCAACGATAAAAAATCGAAGCCAAACGGCCCGCCAACTCAGGTCCTGAACATGCTTTTGGCATTTTGCATCGAAGGCAAAGCGTAAATGAATAAATCAGAATATTATTATTGACATTCCAAGCACCATTTTGGTCTTAGCTTCTATGTTCTATGTTTTTAGACCCGACAACGTTTCTTCAATTGACTATATATATCTCGTTTTTTAGACAATCTCGTAATACTTGGTAACCATAGAGACGCGTGGGTGTATGGTGCAACAGATCCTTCCAGTGGAACTGCTGCCTTGATGGAGACAACAAGAGTGATTGGAAACCTGATTAAAAAAGGTTGAAATTTACAGTGATACTGTATGATTCAATTGTTTACATATCAAACATATCTCTATAAAAATGTGTCGGCGTTCGCACGGCCAAGAAGTCTATTCCATATTTGGGCAGTTTGTTGATTTTCCTGCAATTTGGAGCCTCAAACTGTCCAAATTCCACCAAAACTTGCAGATATTGTAGCGATGGAAACATAGAGGATATTACATGGGCGCGCGGAGATACGGATTTTATCTTCGAGTGTTGAAAAGATCTCTTGAGAGATCGTTGAGAGTGTTGAGAGATCTTTTCAACAAGAGAAGATAAAACCGTATCTCCAAGCGAACATGTAATATTCTATTTATCATATAATTATCAAATCAAGAGATAACAAACTATCTGCCTTGAAATGCGCTCAAGTAACCATGGTAACGATCTTTTCACTAGTGAAAAGAACATGTTATTTTCACTAGTGAAAAGAACAAGTTTTCGAAATTAAGAAATATAGGTATTTTATAAATAATTATATGATAAATAACATTAAACAATATCATAATTAAACAAAACAAAGAAAAGCTTTTTACCCTTGGTATTAGAGGCCCGAAAGGCTTTCAAAATGTCACTGAAAACCATGAGAGACCATTAATTCGGCATTTCATGATGTAGCTGTACGAAAGGAGGAACAAACTCCACCATGTCGTCTACATCTGTATGCAGAATCGCTCTCACCTTAAAAAGTGAACTATGGAAAATCACCAAATTAGAAGATGTATGCTGAAAGAAAAAAGGATGCATGCCAGAAGAAACCAGGCTAGAACCGGCATGTAGTTTGATTTCATTTTCATGTTTCAGGCTGGAAACCAAGGAGATCACTAGTGTTTTGTAGCTGGGGAGCAGAGGAGCCTCAATTGATGGGGTCAGCAGGAATGGATGGAGGTGCGAATTTGATCTCTGTGGTGATAAATCTCTGTGGTGTTTTTTCTTTTTTTTATGAGAAATAAAGCTTCAGCTACAAAATAATAAATGGTATCAATTATGTTGAATTTTTACATTGATTTTCTAGGATTACGCAAGACTTCTTCATCGCCGTGCAGTTGTTTATCTTAACGTGGATATGTCTGTTGATGGTAAAATAAAACGCTTAGCTTGTTAATCTCCTTTCCTCTCAGATCCTCGCTTTTCTCTGAACAAAAGGAATTCAAAAAAGTCACACACACACACACACAAAAAAAAAATCGATCGCCAAAGTCGTTTATAGCGTACGTTCACCAACGATCGCCCTGATCGCAAGATTTTATAGCGCGCGATGATCCTATCGCACACCAACGCTGATTGTCGTCGATCGAACGTGGAAAATTGCTGAGTCTTCTGAAAAAAAAAATCTCACAGCTAGCTATTACTTAATTAATTGTCGCATAGTAAGTTATTACTAAATTGTAGGAATTCTAAGCAAATATGTTTTTATTACAGGGGCGTATTCCCTTAGGGCCAAATCAATGCCTTTGATGGATTATGCTATATTTCATGCTACGAAACAGGTAGGAATGACTCCATGTACATAGATTACTGTTGACATGAACAGTCAAGGTATATGATCATGATTTATTGCTCAGATCCCAAGTCCATATGAAAATGAAACTGTGTATGATGAATGGAAAAGAAAGCTTCCTGATACAACATCAAGATACAAAAGAAAGGGAGAAGTTCCAATGTATGTAACTAAAACATCTAATCAGAACTATATTAGAGTAATCTCACAGACATAAAAATTTGTTTGATATATGGAATGGAAAAAAGCTCTTGGGGTAATTATAGCTATATATTGGACAGTTTTACTATTGTCGAAAAACGAAGAGTAATAAGGAGAAATTCGTTGTCATAAGTTGCCATAGGTACGGTTGTGAATACTAGCCTTGTAATATAGAAGTGAAGTTACTGCTTTGATTTGGCAGGAATTTGTTCATCCTTGTGGTAATTCTACCCGGGTAATTCTATTTATCTTTATAGCACTCAAGCTATTCGAGCAGGAAGTGACTACGTTGTATTCTATCAACGATTAAGGTATTCCATGTGTCGACTTAAGATATACCTATGATAGGGTAAGTAGATCGACCACACCGTTCTTTCTTTTCCTTCTTTTTTTCTTTGTTTCTTTCTTTGATCTATCTTTGTTTCTTCCTTCCTTCCTTCCTTCCTTCCTTCCTTCCCTTTCCACTCTCCTACATCTTCTTTCCTTCTTTCTTTCTTTCTTTCTTTCTTTCTTTCTTTCTTTCTTTCTTTCTTTCTTTCTTTCTTTCTTTCTTTCTTTCTTTCTTTCTTTCTTTCTTTCTTTCTTTCTTTCTTTCTTTCTTTCCTCTTTCTTTCTTTCTCTCTTTCTCTCCTTTCTTTCTCTCTTTCTTTCCTTCTTTCTTTCTTTTTTACTTTCTTGCATGCTTTCATTCTTGTTTCCTTTTCTTTCTTTTTTCTTTCTCCCTTCTCTTTCCACTCTCTCTCATCTTTTCCCTTTGTCATTCTTTTTATTACTTTCTTTTCATAATTTTTTCTTTCAATGTTCGTTTCAGAAAACCGCTGACAACCCTTTATACCATACGATATACGATAACTTCTATATGATGTCCAAACTAGTTGATCCTGAATTCAAGTTCCATCAAGTAACAACAAGGGCTTGGCTCCAGTTGGCTTTTCACATGGCTGACTCCATCATAATTCCTTTCAATGTTTCACACTATGCTCACATGTTGAAATACTACATTGAAAGTCTGAAAGTAAAGTATGGCAAAACTCTGACCTCTAATGGTATTTCTTTAGGTAACATCGATTAATAAGATGCATATCACTCAGATAGCTTGCATTGTGGGCTAATATGGACTCTGACTTTCTAGACCATGTGAATTCAGTCATTGAGAATTACACTCGCACAGCAAAGGAGTTCCAAAAGACAATCGACAAGACTGACCTTAACAAGTAAGATGATTAAATTACATCATGTACAACTAAGTTATAACCATTGAGCCTCCTTCGCCAGCAACTCCCAATGATGGGTTGCCTGTAGCAGAAACATTTTCTTATCCGCCCCACCAAAGGAAATCCAACTTTCGGAGCTGTTGGTGTTTGGTTAAAAGGACATTTTCTTTATTGCGTCATATACTAAAGCTAACAGAATGCTTTGCCTACTTTATGTTGTAAATAATGAACATTTATATAGCGCCTATCCAGAATCTGCTCTAGGCACTTTACAAAAACATATAACATGCATAGTAGACTGTGACCATAAAAATATTTCACGCAAATCATTCTACTATTCTCAAAAGGGGACAACAATTTGAACAATTAGAAAGAAAACTCGTTAAGCATTCTGGTTGTCGTAGTAAAATGACACCATCATGAAAATGTCCTATTTGAGGGCGTGGACCTCTTTTTCTAGGTATTTGTTCCCGATCCATAAAAAAATATATATATATATTCTTTATTTATCCTCGGATTTTCTTAGTAGCATTTCTGCTAATATCTCCGAGACTCATTCGCACACTCGCTACCCCTACATTCGATATACTCTGCATACAATTTAAAAACTCACATGTTGATTTTTGCTGAGGGAGGAAAAACCGGAGAACCCGGAGAAAAAACCCTCCATGACAATGAAATGGGAAACTTTTCATTTAATTGTACAAAAAGAAAAAAAAATCAAATGTCACGGCTCCTCGCGTGATGAGAAGGAAGAGCCCGATGATCAATTAGGCTTAATTTTTACAATCGGCCAGTCTTATAGATAAGACATATACAACTTTGTGTTTCAAATAGCATTTCACGCGGAAGTTCGCAAGAACAAAATTAGTGGGTCTTTCTTGCGGTGTTGCAAGATGTATTTTCTGAGTTCGAGTTCTTTGTATAGCAGGGTATTGTTTCGTTTAAAGTTCATTGTTCCCGGCTATTGTTTTATTGTCCCGGCTATTGTTTTATTGTCCTAGTGCCCTCTCCTCCAATGGGCGTCAACTGTCTTCCTGCAAAACAAGTTTGTTGCTGTCAGTTACTAATAATAAACTTTATTGTGTATAAATAGATAAAGCCAAGTAAAACGTTTTTCCAATCTGGTCCATAAAATGTAAACAACCTGAGTATTAGTATATATATTGAGCCTCCTTCGCCAGCAACTCCCAATGATGGGTTTTCTGTGGCAGAAAGGATTCGGCTACTTTTCGGCTTATTTTGTTCTTGCGTAGTTCCGCGTGAAATACAAAATATTGTGTGTCCTACAGATATTCCTCGTGTCCTCTCATCCAATTGGCGTCAACTGTCTTCCTGCAAAACAAGCTTGTTGTTGTTTTTAGAAAAATTGGATACTCTTTCATGTTTTGCAGTGAGAACGCTGTGTCCAGACTCAATGAGCGACTGATTCTTCTCGAGAGATCATTTATTGACGACAGTCCTATAATCAGAGAAAAACCACTTCAGAGGTAAAGTGACTTTTAGTAATGATTGAGGTTGATTAGATATGATGGGCACGTTTCATGCAGAGTCAAGAATAATAGTATTATAATGTTTTAATTTTTCCTACAAACTTGAACAATTTTTTCTTGAAAAAAGAAAAAACGAAATTATCGAAAAAAATATTGTTTTACGGCCGCCATCTTGGATTTAGTTGAGCGGGCGCGCGCTAGCCTGCGCAGTAAAAGTGCGCGTGAACAATGCCCGCGAACGTCCTTAAAGCGCATGATAAAATGAACAAGTTCTTTGTATTTTACTAGTTAAAAGCTGAGTTGATTTTTCATCCTTTATCGTAACAGGCACGTAATATTAACGCCCAGCATCAACGTGTATTCTACCTCGTTAGGAGGCGTGGTTGAAGCTATTTACAATGCTCAAAATCGTGGAGAATCTTGGGAAGGTGTCAAGAAGCAGATCTCTGCTGTATTGTATGCCATTCGATCAGCCGAGCACATTTTAAATATGTCACCCATATAGTGATGACCATTCCTTGTGATGTGCAGAAACGGACCCATATTTGCTTACTTTTTTATGAAAACTTTTTGTAACTGCCAGATTTCTCGGCAAACCTGAACAGTAAACAGGGTAGCACGGTAGGAGAGCGAAGAATTCGAACTGCACAATACGATCAACCATCTTTAATGAAATTGTTACTCAATAGTGTTCAATACGATAACTTGACTAACGCGGGTTGTGTGACATATAGTTGATGTAGCAATTTAACAAAGGTATCGCAGATCGTAGATGTAGAAAATTGCAGGTACAGATTGTGAAAGAAAACTAGGTAGAGGAGGAGGAGGAGGAGGACTAGTAGGAGTAGTAGTGGGAGTAGTAGTGGGAGGAGGAGGAGGAGTGGAAATATTATAAGCATGAAATAACTTGCTAACTAAATTGTACTAAATAGCGTGAAATCCTTTGTTTTCTATTGTTTGATTAACAATATTTAGTACTAATTAGCGCTATTTCATGGTTATATTATTTGCACTCTAGTAGTAGCAGCAGCAGCAGCAACAGCAGCAGTATGCGCTCTATAAATTAATAATAATAATTATTATTATTAGTAGTAGTAGTAGAAGGAGGAGGAGGAGGAGGAGGAGGAGGAGGAGGAGGAGGAGGAGGAGGAGGAGGAGGAGGAGGAGGAGGAGGAGGAGGAGGAGGAGGAGGAGGAGGAGGAGGAGGGGGAGGACTAGTAGTAGTAGTGGGAGTAGTAGTGGGAGGAGGAGGTTGTAGTAGTTAATTGTAGTGACGATTTCTATACTTTCACAATTCTAAGGCGTAGCAGAAGCTCTCTAATGCTTCGCGGATATTTCCTATGGGCCGAACCTCCTACATTAAGAAGTAAGGACGACTCAGTGTTTAATCTAAGTTCGTGGGTTGGAATCAAGCACGTTGGAGCGTTACAACTTGTGAATCGTTGTTTTCTAATAGTTAAAGCATGTCTTAGGAGAAGGGGGCGTTTTACAACTAACATTCCGGCCCCACATTTACCATGTGACTTAATACTAAGTTTGAAAACGCGAATTAGTTACTTAAATCTATTGATATATTAATGTCCATATATATTGCTATCTGACTTTTCTAGTTCTTGGTAGCATCTTTGGCTGTTTCAAGTAGAACAATCTTGTCCGGCCAGGATCGCTTGTTTTGCATTTTTTTAATTCAAGCTCCGCCATCGGACACATTCCATTTTCCCTCACTCCTTTTTCCTGATATTGAGTTTACCCAACTCATTCATAGATAATTTATTAATCATATCAAGCACAGACATCAATCCGTGAGAGGTCAATCTCTTGAGTCCAGAGCTCTGTCTTGAGTCTATTGATCTAGTGGATGGCTAATATTTAGCTAGAGGTGCTTAGTGTGTTCTAGCAACAATGGATGACCACTATACTTTTGTAAAAACTGACAAAAAACGGCGGCTTTATATTTTCGCGGCTGTAGTTTTAGTTTTAATCCTTGTTGGTATTTCAATTGGTATTGGTTATGCCATTGGGAAGGCCGTCTCTGAAGGCAAAGAACCTGATGCTAAACGTTCCCCCAACGCGCAGGAACGTTCAGAGAAAAACAAGAACCTTCATGAGGAGGCAACGCAGGACGTTTCCCGCTCGCGCTTGCGAGAAAATCTGAGGTAATTGAAAGTATTCACAATAAGATATTGCTTTTTATTCTGCGCACAATTGAGATGATAAAAAGTCAGTTATTTGCCACACCAAGTGAATCTAAAAGCTCTAATTTGCAGGTGAAGCAAATTACTAAGCGTACCTGCTTGGCCTATCTCGTGAACTCAGTATTCGAAACTCAGTAAGCCCAATTGTTAGATGTGTAATTAGTGTCTATATTAGAAGAGATATAAAATTAATATATGTATACATATATAGTATACAGAATCGATATGGGTCCAAATGTGCTCTCAAAAGTGCTCAACAGGATTCATGGGTGTTGATGAAGCTGTATAGAGAAGTACTAAGACTAGTTCAAGTTGAGTAGTCTTCGTACTTCTCTCTCTGTCTCTCTCGGTCTCTCTCGGTCTATTCGAAGTATGATAACTGACTGGCTATGCCAAAGTTTGCCCCCTTTTTTCCGTTTTCCTCTTCACATATGTGAGTTAGAATTTTAATTTAGTTGAGAATCTTGTGTTTGAAAGTTTCCATTGTCTGCTAATCATAGTCAATCATTATCAAAACCACCACAATTAGCACCGTGGAGACCAGCTGCTTTGACCGCTCTCTAGATTATCTCGGCCTTTTATATTTTCATTTTTTGGGCCTGAGCCAGTTCGTGACGAACTTAGTTGGTCATGAAAAAATAAAATTGAAAGTTGAAAAAAAAAAAAAAAACCTGACAGAAAGAACCTGTGATTTTCTGTGACAGGCTGGAATGGTTTTATATAAAATGTATGTGTGGTTCTTATACCTTGGGTGTTTAATTGGTTAATTTTCAGCCTGGAGGTTCTTTTTCCTCAGTTTCTTTTATGCGGGTTTTTAACCGCAGTATCAGAGAGAACCCCCTCTGAAACCTAGAGTGAGTGAAAGCCTCTAGTCCCCTCAAGGCACCACAATAGAGGGATTTCAAGGCAGCCATGTTTCAGTGGGCAAGCACAATAGAATTAAGTTTTTATTTCATCTCTCTTGGGAAAAAGCTCTATTACTTTGACCACAAACACTGCTGCTGTGAATCCCTCTATATCACGCAGAAAATGATTTTTCTTTAATCAAAAGATCAAATTTGTTTGGAAAAGTGTAGCCCCTATTTAGCGGCCAGTTTTCAAAATCCTGACTGCGGTCCTGAATTAGTGATCTACTGTAAATATAATCCCTATTAAGCGACCAACCCTTATAGTATTTGCCCGCAACCTGGTGAATTAAGTTGGCGTTTGTTTCCAAACTGTACAGTAACTGTTCTATTTTTGTATTGTCATTATTATTCGAGCCTAAAGGTCCTCTAGTATAGTCACGTTCTGAAGGTTACAGGCCAGGCATAGTCTTGATACTGATAAGAACTTTAGAACCCAATGAGAACCCCGATACCAATCGGTCAACCGTCTGACCACTTGACCGTTCTCTAAAAAGACTGACATAAAAAGCGTTTCCATTGCATACCGAGAGTCTGTAGAAGGCTCATTAAAATGAACTAAGCGACAGTGGAATCTGAACTTACAAAAGTTGTAGACTCTTTGCATTGACACTCAGGTTTATTTATCATTCAGATCCTTTCCTATTGTGCCTCGAGCCTAATGATGAATGATGAATGATGAATGATCGCAAGTACGATAAAAAAGCTCTTCTTAGCAGAAAACAAAATAGAACGAAACAAAATTGAACGAAACGAAACAAAACAAAGACAACAGTCTCTTGTTAGAGGGTCTCAATGGGGTTAACCGTTAGCCGTAAAAGGGCCAAAAATTTAACCGTAAGCCGTAATAACAGGAAAAAAATAACCGTTAGCCGTAATGAAAAGTTAGTCGTAATAGCTTTTTCCGGCGTTCTCAACAATAAAAATTAATCTTTAACCATCAAGAACAATGGAAATTAGTTATTAACCCACTTTAACCGTAATCGTAAAAAAGCCAAAATATTAACTGTTAACCGTAATAGCCACCACCCCATTGAGACCCTCTTGTTCGACTCTTGTTAAGAAGATGCCTGCCGTCAATCAGAACTCTCATACGACAACCTTTTTTGAAATACTGTTGTATATAGGGAATATCAATTAGGTGCACCAATTGAAAGACGTCTTTACGATCCTTTACCATATAAAAATCGGTTGTTTTTAGGTTTCCTTTAAAATTTCCACGAGGGGTTCAACTCTAAATGCCAAACCTGTCAATTTTGTTTGGTACAAAATGATACTACAGTAATAGCAAGCAGAGACAGAAAACTGACTTTGTCCTCCGAAAACAAAACAAACTACAATTTTTCCTAAAGAATTTTAAGTGTTATTTATTGTTATATGGAGTAATAATAAAAACCGTTTCCTGCTGTCAAGTGGTCATGGGGGGTTGATTATTACATTAGGTAAGTGTTTATCAATTGCATAACATCAAAAGGAACTTACCGTTAAAGACGTATCAATCGTCATTTTCGGTAACTTCAAATATTAAGTAAGTGTTTATCAAGCGCACAACATCAAAAGGGACTAGCTATCCAAATATAATCTAAATATACGTTTCATACCGGCCTAAACTCCCACAGTCCTTTTCGGTAACTGTTGTTATGCTAACGTTCACTATTATGAACAAACGAGTTTAAACATTTGAATATGAAAAGAAATTCGAAAAGGATTTTGGTAGATTATATAGGTATGACGTCATATGGCCCATGGAAGAAAAGTACGTTGCTCCAGAAGAATTAGAATACTTTATATTTTTTATATTTTATTTTATATTTTATTTATTATTTATAGATATTTTTTTAACAGGACCCCAAGGACAACAGTGTTTTACACTGATGGGTGAAATATCCTGTATAAAATTCGTCATTATTATTATTATTATTAAGGAGCGACGGAGTGAAAAGGAGGAACGGGGTCCTATTTAAGGTAATTGTCTGTTGAGCTGCATAGGCTAAGATAGCGCGTATAACCGCTTTGATTCCCCCAAATCAGTACTACCTCGAATCGATTTCCTCTAGCTAGTTGGCACATAATCCATAAAGACTTACTCATCACCGAGAACCCTGCAAAAGTACAACTGCTCATAAGTGCTTGCCTATATTTTTCAGGTATTTCACTAGCGTACCTCACACTCCCGGCTCCAAAGAATCATACGATCAAGCTGTTTACATGAAAAACAAATGGATAGAATACGGATTTGACAAAGTTGAGTTCAAAAAATACCAAGTGCTGTTGTCATTCCCAGAAAAGCCTGGAGTGGTAACTGTCCACTTTAAGAATGGCACAGAAGCGTACAGGACACAACCCGTAGACGCGTCGATGGACATCGCTTATAATGACTCTCGAGTGTTTCCACCTTTTAATGCATACTCTCCCGCAGGAAGTGTTAAGGTATGATACAAACGGCTGACACCGCGCTTTTTATTTTCACAACTTCACTTCATGGTCATGCTACAGCTGCTACTGTAAAGGTTTCTGCGAAGTGCGTTCTTTATCGAGCACTAAGAATTTCCGCTAAGAATTTCCGAAGCACTTTAACAAAACTTAGTGAACATCTAAGCTGAGCTGAAAAAAATGTGGAATACACCTTCTCTTTTAGAACCCTCGTTAATAGGACCATTACTATCGGTCGGGGCTAATAATCGCCTGTGACGTGCCATTTATTTAAGCGATATAAAACGCGCGCGCATGTCTCTGTACTGTGATATAAACACTCTGGAAGATGTAGAGCAAGAGAAAGCAAGCTTAGGAAGGCGTAGCAGAGTGTTTCTCTTGCTTTTCGAGTGCTCTACATCTTCCAGAGTGTTTATGCCACAGTACAGAGACATAAGCGGTCGTTTTATATTGCTTATAATTAAATATTTTCGACGTTTTTTGAGCGAGCCATGTCTCTGTCCTCTGATATAAACATGGTAGCCAGCCAATCAGCGCGCGCGTTATATCTCAAATATTTTATAATACATCATGTAGACCATGTTATTTGGAGGAATTTTGAACGAGATTATATGCAACCAAAATCTATTATTCTGTCTTTCGAAATACAGTTTCAAAAATTAAAGATATTACTAGGTGATTTCGATAAACTTTCGATGTGATGTTTAACCTTGTTTTATCCTCAGGGAAAGCTGGTGTTTGCTAACTATGGGAGAAGCAGTGACTTCCAAACCCTTGCTGAACACAACATCAGTTGTGTTGGTAAGATTGTGATAACACGATATGGCAAGACATCCAGAGTGTTTAAGGTAAAAATGAAGTCACAGATATTTTTTATTATTTTTGGAAAATTGTGCGCACTGATATTTATCCCACACCATAGAAAATATAGCCAATCAGAAAGCAGGAAAGCCGTTGTATATTCGGCGGTATTCCACTGATCCTTCCATGCGTGACACATTGCGCCAATTGCTACTATATATACATATTATAATATATTATATATACAGCACGATTTTGCAAAAACTTTGGACGACCTCAAATATATATAAATATATATCAAAAGTAGCGAATAAATTATGTATATATATATAAATTATAAGATAACTTTTGTGTCGACTGTGTGAAGAAAGCCGAGTCTCAACAACATTTTGATTGGCTAAAAGTTTTACGTCACGGACTTCAGTTTTCACAAACGTCGTCAAGATTTCAATCATTTCACTGTTGATTATAACTGTTTTTGAGAAAAACGTGCGTGTACGTGGGAGTGGCTTAAAAGGCGCTTAACTTTTATGTACTAGTCAGATACAGGTTAAGACTGTTTCAGTAACTTTCTTGTATTTTTACAAGTGTTTCAAAATTCATGGTGTTTTCTGTCCTGACAAAAGATCAGCATCTGAATGCCGTTATAGCCTGCTTTTCTTACACATTCAGCATGAATCAGGAGCATGGATCAACGTGTAATATGCCTTTTAAGGTCCGCACAAACGATGCAACTTGTACTGCAACAACATTAGATCCAAAGGGGAAATGCGTAATTCTTTTCTAAAGAAATGGTAGCTCGCTCTAAAATGGAATTAAAAATGCGCTCTAATTTAATTCATGGGAAGAGACTTAGGCCACTGTGCGCAATGTTACAAACGTGTTCACACAATGCAATATTGCGCGCAATGTTGCATTCAACGCAACATTAGTTGCAGGAAAAATGTTCACGTATGCCTCAGCCTTTATATGCACACACAATAAAAATGTAAGTAGAGAGAGAATATATCTTCTACACCTAGCCGAAAGAAACCGTCAATTCGAAAGAAGTGTATTAAGGGTTGATAATTACTGTGATTCCATACTTCTGCCAAGATACCATAATACTAACATAGTATTATGGTCTCTTGCTTCTGTTTTGTTTTTCAGCCTATTCGTGCCCATAAAGCAGGGGCGATAGGACTTATAATGTACATGGACCCACAAGAATATGCTAAACAGGGACTTAATAAGGTTTATCCTGAGTATAATTGGGTGCCGAAAAATGCTGTCCAAAGAGGCACAACCAAGTATTCTTCTGCAAGAGGCGATCCATTAACTCCTGGTTATCCAGCCGTTGGTACGAAATGAGTATAACTCGATTGTAGATAGTGTTTTCCTCGTCTTTCCTTCGGCCCTACGGTATCCATTCATTTGCCTATTTAGCTGTCTCAGCGCCTATCGACCTACTGCCTGTTCGCTTAGTTATTCATTCCCTCATTTGTCGATCCATTCGTCCATCCCTCTATACAAAAGTTCATATATGGGCTTATAAAGTGACGTCTTTTGGCCTTACACAGATGGTATTTATCGTTATCCGTTGAATGAAGCCAAAAAAGAACTACCACAAATCCCAATACACCCAATGTCCTACCAGGATGCAGGACCATTACTAAGGTAAGTTTGAGAAGTCAGTTCATAGAGTATTGGGCCCGTTCGTTTGAAGGGTGGTTAGTGTTACATGGGGGACGGGGAGGGGGGAGGGGAGAGGGGGGTAGCGCCAATCGTCTTTCGAACAACTGGGCTCTGGAAATAGATAGATAGATAGATAGATATAACTTTATTTATACACGGTTAATTCATCAGGCGTTTACAAATAATCATTAAAATAATCAAATAATCTATACTCTAATCCTAATTATATATATATAAAAATAAATAAAAACCTGCTTTCCATGAATGCCGTGCTTTACTGTTCGTAGAACGTACCCAATAGTCGACGGAATTCATTGAGAGATTCCGCCTGCCTTATATTATTCGGTAGCTTGTTCCATAATTCTGCCCCACTATATGTAAAAGTGCTTTTGAGGTAATTGGTGCGCGGCAGAGGAACATCCAGTTTATTGGTGGAGTCTCGCAGTGAATAGCTGATGGTATCACTCCTGGATACAAATTTAGAACTAAGGTATTCAGGAGTGAGACAAATCAGTACGTCGAAGATTAAAGAAGCGACGAAGGTGAGACTCATTTTTGTGCTTTTACAAAGAAATTAATGGCGAGGGAGAAGAAAAGGAAAATAGGAACGGTAAAAGGTAATAAAGATTTTGAGAAAAGATTGAAGCAAGGGAAGGTTTGCCGTTGATATCTTTTCAAGTCATCAAATTAATAAAAGCAATTTCTTTTAAAGAATGTTGAAGGGCAGTGTTAACTTGAAATCCTGGCAGGGAGGTTTAGATTTTACCTATGGAGTGGAAATGGATGAAAATGACACCAGGTAAGAATTATGAACTTCTGCATGACTAATGTATCGAAATTAATAGCAAAATATAATAATTGTAGAAAAAAAATGAAGAATCTTTTTACTAGTTCAGTATCTCTTTCTTTGCCTTGGTAATCATTAGTCTAAATGACTGCTTTTATTTGTGGATTTTAAGGGTTGTAACTTTGAATGTCAGCACAGTTCTTCGACGTACAGATGTCTACAATGTTATTGGAACAGTGAAAGGTGATCGTGAACCGGGTGAGTGTATAGGTACCATTATCATGAATTAAAATAATTATCATTGTTATCATGATTAATATTGCTATATTATCTTCATGGCATTAAATTTTCATTAGTACATGGTAACGTATCATTTGTCAATCGCACACATATTTTACCGCGCTCTTTTTTCAGACAATCTCGTAATACTTGGTAACCATAGAGACGCGTGGGTGTATGGTGCTGCAGATGCTTCCAGTGGAACTGCTGCCTTGATGGAGACAACAAGGGTGATTGGAAACCTGATTAAGAAAGGTTGAAATTCACAGTGATACTGTATGATTCAATTGTTTACATATCAAACATATCTCTATAAAAATGTGTCGGCGTTCGCACGGCCAAGAAGTCTATTCCATATTTGGGCAGTTTGTTGATTTTCCTGCAATTTGGAGCCTCAAACTGTCCAAATTCCATCAAAACTTGCAGATATTGTAGCGATGAAACACATAACATTGTCCACCATCTTGAAATTAACTTAGGAACCTAGCTAAACCAAATAGTAGAAACACAGGAAGCCCGCACGAACAACACAATATATTCGATGTGGCTATAGATCTAATGCCGATGTGCCGGGAAACCATTAGACAATAACATATTAAAAAAACTACAAAGAAGAGTTATATCGACCTTTTTGATGAGAAAAAGGTCAGAAAGCTTTTAAAATGTAAAGGAAAACCATGGCAGATAACTTTTAATGGGGTATTTTATGTACATGTACAAAAGGAAAAACAAACTCCACCATGTCGTCTGCATTTGCATGCAGAATTTCCCTCACCATAATAGTGAACCATGGAAAATCACCAAAATAGAAGAAAATAGGATACTATACTGGAAGAAACCAGGCTAGGACCAGTCATGTAGTTTGATTTCATTTTCATGTTTCAGGCTGGAAACCAAGGAGATCACTAGTGTTTTGTAGCTGGGGAGCAGAGGAGCCTCAATTGATGGGGTCAGCGGAATGGTTGGAGGTGCGAAATCTGATTTCTGTGGTCAGGGGTGGATTCCAGGGGGTGTCCATAGGTGCACCGGATACCTCCCTAGCACCGTACGAGATAAGCGTCATGAGATTCCATTGGGACTCCCCATTTGCAAAATACTGGATCTGCCCCTGGTGATGATAATTGTTTTGGATTTTTTTTCCGTTTTTCACTTTATGAGAAATAGAGTTTCAAATATAAATAAATGGTTACCAATCATATTAAATTCTTACATTGATCTTCTAGGATTACGCAAAACTTCTTCATCGCCGTGCGGTTGTATATCTTAACGTGGATATGTCTGTTGATGGTAAAATATAACGCTTAGCTTGTTAATCTCCTTTTCTCTCAGATCCTCGTCTTTTTCTCTGAACAAAAGGAATTCAAAAAAGTCAAATATAGGGATTGCCTGCATAGGAGGCTAGGAAATATCGATCGCCAAAGTCGTCTATAGCGTTCACCAACGATCGCCCTGATCGCAAGATTTTATAGCGCGCGATGATCCTATCGCACACCAACGCTGATTGTCGTCGATCGAACTTGCATATGTCACATGGAAAATTGCTGAGTCTTCTCGAAAAAATCTCACAACTAGCTCTTACTTAATTGTCGCATTATAGTAAGTTATTACTGAATTGGAAATATTCTTAACACATTTTTTCATTACAGGGGCGTATTCCTTTAGGGCCAAATCAATGCCTTTGATGGATTTTGCTTTATTCCATGTTACGAAACAGGTAGGAGTGACTCCCGCGTAAATAAATCAATATTATTATTAATTATTATTATTGATTATTAATTGTTCTCGTCGTCGTTACCATATAATTTGGCAATCATCCGCATCTTTTCTATCGAGCAGTGACCACCATCACCATCGTCGTCGTCGTCATCGCTATCATATGTCATCACCCCATCTAGTGTTGTTCACGACGACGACCAAAATTAATTGTACTACAGACACCACTCGCATCACAATAATTAGAGTTCCAATCAAGTAATCCATTTTGAGCAGTATTCGTATGGGAAACTTACCGCGTCGCGTACCGTAACAGTGTCAGTGCCATGTTGTCTATAACGCATTCGTAATTAATGTCGTTGCGGCGACCGCGCCGTTTTCCCTGTCATTTGAAAACTATTTTATGATCGCTATTGTCATTATAAACATCAACGTATATGATTTATTGCTCAGATCCCAAGTCCATATGAAAATGAAACTGTGTATGATGAATGGAAAAGAAAGCTTCCTGATACAACATCAAGATACGAAAGAAAGGGAGAAGTTCCAAGTGTATGTAACTAAAACATTATCTAATCGGAACTATATTAGAGTAATCTCACAGATATGAAATTTTGTTTGATTTATGAAATGGTCACAAACGATACCTTATCCTTATTTCTTCAGTTTACTTGATCTGATTCAAACTACCGCTTTGATTTGGCAAGTATCGTTTATCCTTGTGGTAATTCTATTTATCTTTATAGCACTCAATCTATTCGATCAGGAAGTGACTACGCTGTATTCTATCAGCGATTAGGTATTCCATGTGTTGACATAAGATATACCTATGATAGGGTAAGTGGATCGAACACACCTTTCTTTCTATCGTTCTTTCTTCTTTCTTTCTTTCTTCCTTCCTTCCTTTCTTTCGCTTTCTTTCTCTCCCTCTCTTTCTTTCTTTCTTGTCCTTTCTTATTTGTCTGTCTGTCATTCCTTCTCTTTTTCTTTCTTTCTTTAGCTTTCTTTTTCTTTTATTCAATCAATCACTCTTCCTTCCTTCCTTTCTCTCTTTCTCCTTTCTTTCTTTTCTTTCTGCTTATTTATCCTTTCTCATTCTTTTTATTACTTTCTTTTCATAATTTTTTCTTTCAATGTTCGTTTCAGAAAACCGCTGGCAACCCTTTATACCATACCATATACGATAACTTCTATATGATGTCCAAACTAGTTGATCCTGAATTCAAGTTCCATCAAGTAACAACAAGGGCTTGGCTCCAGTTGGCTTTTCACATGGCTGACTCCATCATAATTCCTTTCAATGTTTCACACTATGCTCACATGTTGAAATACTACATTGGAAGATTGAAAGTAAAGTATGGCAAAACTCTGACCTCTAATGGTATTTCTTTAGGTAACATCGATTAATAAGATGCATATCACTCAGATAGCTTGTGGGCTAATATGACTCTGACTTTCTAGACCATGTGAATTCAGTCATTGAGAATTACACTCGCACAGCAAAGGAGTTCCAAAAGACAATCGACAAGACTGACCTCAACAAGTAAGACTATAATTAAGTTCGATCATGTACAAGTTACAAGTTGAGTATCAGTATATATTAAGCCTCCTTCGCCAGCAACTCCCAATGATGGGTTTTCTGTGGCAGAAAGGATTCGGCTACTTTTCGGCTAATTTTGTTCTTGCGTAGTTCCGCGTGAAATTCTGTCTGAAATACAAAATATTGTGTGTTCTACAGATATTCCTCGTGTCCTCTCATCCAATTGGCGTCAACTGTCTTCCTGCAAAACAAGCTTGTTATTGTTCTTAAAAAAACTGAATATTCTTTCACTGTTTTGCAGTGAGAACGCTGTGTCCAGACTCAATGAGCGACTGATTCTTCTCGAGAGATCATTTATTGACGACAGTCCTATAATCAGAGGAAAACCACTTCAGAGGTAAAGTGACTTTTAGTAATGATTGAGTTGATTAGATATGATGGGCACGTTTCAGAATAATCAAGAATAATAGAGAAACGAGCAAAGGATATCATTTTGTATGTTTGTGAGTAAGTAGCTAGTAGAAACCAGCATTTCGCTCAAGTAAAAATTGCACGGAAATGCCGGTGAGATGACGTTGAGGTGAAAGGCGAACAAGTCTTCCAAGTAGCAAGTGTAAGGGCTCTATAGGGCCAGAAAGGAAGAGTAACGTATAAGAAATAGTCTTGTTGAATCCCGTTGGAAAATAAGAAGCCTTATTGTGGGGATATGCAAGGGATTTTTTCGAGAAATGTGAAAAGAATTGTCGATCTACAGAATCGGAAAGGAAAAGAAGGCATACTATTTAAAATGCTAATTAAACCTCAACACCTGCAATTGCCATACATCCGTTCAGTGGACACAAAGCATCCAAGCGAGGCTTCAGGGTACAAATTGCAATAATCCTTTCGGTGTGTACACTGGAGGCTCGCTTCAATGCTTTGTGTGTGACCACTAAACCGATGTATGGAAAATGGTGAATTTTAAAGCGCATGATGACTGATAAAATGAATAAGTCTTTGTATTTTACTAATTAAAAGCTGAGTTGATTTTTCATCCTTTATCGTAACAGGCACGTGATACTAACGCCCAGCATTAACGTGTATTCTAGTTGGTATGGTGGTATAGCTGAAGCTCTTTACCGCGTGGATCAAAATACCGATACATGGGAAAGCGTCAAGAAGCAGATCTCTTTAGTGGTGTACGCTATTCGATCTGCTACCCATGTCTTGAACATGTCACCCATATAGTGATGACCATTCCTTGTGATGTGCAGAAACGAACCCATTTGCTTCTCTTTTCTTATGATAACTTTTCACATCACTTTATCACGAGTTAATAGTAGTGATCTTCGCTATATATAACGTACATAATATGACCTTTTTAAACTATGTGCATAGAATATATACTGATAGGATATCATACTTTCGTAATTTAGGCTTTTGATTATTACTACTTTGATAATAGCTTTAATACATACATACATACATACATAACTTTATTTGTTGACGCAGGTTAAAATTTGCAACTTTACAGCTGATGTGGACCTGCCTAAACTAATAACATCTACTAAAATTTATATAAAATACAAATATGATATTTACAAAATAATAAAATAAATAAAATAAATAAATGAATAGATAAAATTGCTAATAATAGTAAAAATCTAATTTCTTGTTGTTTATAACATTCCCTCCCTTCCCAAAATTGATATTCACAATAATATGCTTAGATTGTTTTAAAAAGTATTTGAAAATCGAACGAATTGGGGAATCCTTAATATTATTTGGAAGAGCATTCCATGCAATTGCCTATCTATGGATAAAAGACATACGACCCAATTCAGTTTTGGGCTTATTGAGTACAACATTCAAAGATTTCCTTAGATTGTAGCTATGAAAGTTTTAGGTTACCATAGAATTGATTTCTCGCAATCCTAAATTATAGTATGCATCAAGTGTAATAGTTAAGATGCATAACTTATAAAAATACTCTAAAGGCATCCATCCAACCCTAGAATTAAGTATATCTCTATCCTTAAAACTATTAGGTAGCTTGTGAATCAGCCTAGCAGCTCTAATATGAATCATTTCTAGGTCCTTAAGCTTGGGTCCAGACCCCCAGATCACAATTCCATATAAAACACTTGGGATTACTATCTTATAGTAAAATGTCTCCAAGATAGATGTTGGTAGAAAATTTATACGTCTCAACATTTTAACCTTGGCATTAAATGCGGACCTAACCGATGCAATATGTTGAGACCATGAGAGTTTGTCATCGATTGTAACCCCGAGGCAGTTGGTGGAAGAGACATATCGAATGCACTTTTGATAACACGTACAAGGCAGGCAATCCCATTAAAATATTGCTTGTTTTTTGTGGCAACAAATTCTTACATCATAGACCTTTTCTGAGATAGAACGGAAGTCGTGGAACATAATGCACTGTGGTCTTGAATCTGTAAACAATTTTAAAGTGGGAGATTCAGTGGAAAATCAAAACGATATAAGAGGGTCTCATTGTGGTTAACCGTCACCCGTCAAACGACCTAAATTTTAACCGTCAACCGTCAAATGAGGGGAATTTTAACCGTCGAATACACTCTGGAACAATTTTTCTAAGTAAAATTTTCCAAATGCACAAAAAATACCGTTAAAACTTCACGAAAAGTCATACTGAACTTCATATACATACTTTACTGAATCTGGAGGGAAAAAGTGGGACTGCTCGCAGTCTAAGAACTTCTGGCTCGTCGCAAGCATCAGTTGATAACTGAGGAAGGTTCGATTTCCACCATTTTCGGCTGGGATCAGGGAATGCTTCAGAATGACCTGTATAAGTATCGGAGGTCCCGCTGGCTTTTGGAAAGTGGAATGAATTATTTCAGATAACTCTTATTTCAATGAATGTGCATGTTTTTCTAAATTACGCAAAATTTGAAAGCATCAAGCTAATAAATGTAAAGAGTTTATGTAGTTTTCTTCGTTGAAGACCAGAATTTTAAGCCAAGAAAAGTAGAGAATATAAAGAGAATCGATTAAAAAAAGAAGGAAAAAAGAAGGAAAAGAAAGAAAGAAAGAAAGAAAGAAAGAAAGAAAGAAAGGAAGGAAAGAAAGAAAAAAGAAAAGAACAGAAAAAAAAGGAAAAAAGAAAAGACAGTTGGCGCAGACAGGATTCGAAACCGCTACCCAAAGAAATTAGTATGCTAATTTTATGCAAAACTAAAAAAAATCGGACCATGCATCCAGACAAATCGCTGAATCATCGCATATTACGTATAGGATGGAGATTTCGGCCCCTTCCGCGCTATCCGGTAGAACGCAGCGAGCTTCGCAGTCAAAGAGGGAGGAAACAGTCGGATCCTAGGCCATAGATGACTGAACCTTACCACTAGGCTAACTGGTCTACTGAGGGATTTGGAGGACAAAATGACCTAGTGTATCGTGTGAATTGGCAATCTATTGTTTTGCAAATTACGCGATCCCGTGGCGCAGTTGGAAAACCCTTGAACTGTGAAGCAAATGAGCAGATGTAAGAGCCGGGTTCAAAACCGGCTAGCGGCCCATCTCTCTTTTTTTCTTTTTTTCTTTTTCCATGTTTCTACCAAAATTAGTTTGTAATCAAAAGAGAGAAAGAAATGGAGAGAAACAGAAAAAAGATTACGAAAGAATAAAAAATGGTGAAAAACACTTCAGTTGTTAAAACTAAGAAATCGTTAAAATAAATAGCTGAAGGTCGGGGTTTTGATAAAAACGTAATTCACCAGCGTTTACTAAAGGTTCATTTAGAGAGAAATGCAACAATGTGACTAGTGTTGTGCACGCCTGTAGGTCCTGTAAGTGTTTTGCAGTTTTGGGATCCCTGTGTCGAGGAAGTCGAGAGAGCTTGAAAACCACAAGTCAAATCAAACCTGGAAGAGAGAGGACTTGATGTATTTGTGTGCTCAAAAAGTCTTATCTTTAATGAATTACGATATGTTTTTGCGTAGCAAACTACTTTTAACACTTTTAGTTATATTCCTAGTTAGTTCTTTGTGCAAAACAGAGAACAAAGAGAGTCCTTTTCGTATAAACAAGTTGAACATCATATGGCGAAAACTGCAAGGGAAAATGTCTGCAAACAAACTACAAGATCTAAAACGCTCACTGAGTGATCTAGATGTTAAAGAAATGAACTGGAAGGAATTAAAACTTCACGGAGGCGATGCTGATGGCGAGATAGAAGCCAGTTTAAGGCAAACGTTGTTTCGTATACTTGACAAATATGGCCAAGGAAAGTTGGTTGGGGATGTTAGTGGTCTAAAAGGGAAATCGGAAGCACATGTGGAAGGGAATACGATAAGAAAAGATGGAGCTTTTAGCGATAAAAGACTACAGAATTTATGGAAGTTAGCTAAGGAACACGGTAGGTGACTTGTTGGTTTTAAAAAGAACTCCAAGTGCTGAGAAATGGGGACTGTGTATGAAAGTGTTTATGATTAATATTTAACAGAATTTGGGAAAGTTGGGATCGAATACACTAGTTCATATGCCCATTTTGTCTGCACCAGTACAGGCACCCCAGGGAGGCAGGGTTCCATTTAACTAAAGCAATATATATTTTAGCAGAAGCCCTGATGGACTTCTGATTTTAGAAAAAAAATATTAAAAAGCTGAAAATGAGAGGTACTGTACATGTACATATTGCCTGTACTTAATTAATTAAGGGGGTACTCCCTTACAAAAGTGGTAGGGGTGCTTGACAGAGGGTTATAGAGTAGATTTCGTATGAGTGTGAAACGGACCGCGCCATTCTGTGGCCGTGCCAGTGCCGTGATGTCTATAAAAACATTCGAAATTCCTGCCGTAACAGTGCCGTGACTGTGCGGTGCCGTTTTCACAGTCATACGAAATCTACTCTATTTTCAACCTTAAAAGGTCCGTCGAGCACCCTTACCACTTTTGTAAGGGAGAACCCCCCCAGAATGCATTGCTGCAGTAGACTATATTGTCTATGCAAGGGTGCTAAGGCAAATATTGGTGGTTTTCTGAGCCGTTAGACTTCGATATTATAAGTCAATAAATTGTCACTATCTGTTTTGTTGTATCCTGGCTTGATTTGCTTATTTTTTCGTCGATTAGCTGTGTATAAACACTACAAAATCTGCCGTGACCAACGGTTCAATTGTACATAACGAACTACTGCATCCTAGCTACCACGTGACCCGTTACGTAAGCGGTACTGCGTCGGTTAATAAGTTAATGAGTTAATCCAAAATCCCCTAAATTAACTTATTAACCGACGCGTACCGCTTACATAACGGGTCACGCGGTAGCTAGGATGGAGTAGTTCGTTATGTACGATTGAACCGTTGGTCACGGCAGATCAGTTGTAGTGTTTATACACAGCTAATCGACGAAAAAATAAGCAAATCAAGCCAGGATACAACAAAACAGATAAGTGACAATTTATTGACTTATGATATCGAAGTCTAACGGCTCAGAAAACCATTAATATTTGCCTTAAGTAGCGCCCTTGGTCTATGGTGATAAAGGTAAATCAACCATCAAGGTTTATTGATAAACTTGAACCCTGTGGTGAAGGCTTTTCCCCAACACACCCACTTCCACTTTCTGGTTTCTGGTGTTCACCTAGAACTGTACAGTTAGTATCTTTTCTCAAATATTATCTCTTACTTTGTGATGGCTTTAGGTAAATTTGATGAGGAGGAGATGAATGACCTCAGAATGAAATTTGAGCACCACAGACAAAAAATAGAGGAATACAACATACTCCTAAACACCCTACAAAAGCAGCATGACATATCTGACAACTCTGTAGAATCTCATAATAAACTGAAAGACCATGAAATGGATAGATTAAAACATGAGTTGAAAGAGAAATATGTAGATATGAAGAAACATTTTACCCAACTGAAAGAAAAAGTCACAGGAGAGGTTATTCAGTCACCTTTTAAAGATTATAGAGTGATTGAACTCTGGGAAAGAGCAAAGAAAAACAATTTTACTCAAGAAGAATTGGAGTCAATTAAGGTTAGTGAATGAGTGCATAAATTATAACCATTTTCAAAATTTAATGACCATTCCATTGCTAAGCAACTTTATCTACTTACAGTAATATTGCTATGTGGGCAGCAGACAAAACATTTATTTAGATTGTGGGCTGTGTAATTTTGGAACAGGGTCTAATACAGGGTCTAATAATTAGGGTGGGTGGGGGGGTGGGTGGGGGGGGTTGAGGTGGAATTGGGGTAATATATATATATGTATTGCTCTCAAGAAATAATATTTGGGGCTAAATCTCCCTGTTGGAATTGGACAATACTTCATTTCAGGGATCTAAGTTTTGAATAGATCTACTGTGTATTGTAGAATGTAAAATGTACTGTTTAACAAAATAAGCTTTTGAACTGAAAAGCAGGTTGCTGAATATTATCTGAAGTACAATTGATTTTTGACTGGTTCTTGCCAGGGAATCAGATGGAACCCCAGTTCTAAAAATTGTTTGTTTAAGCTTTGTTCAATAACATTCATAATTTAAAGTCTATGATTTCAGGAAGAACTTGAACACTTTGAAAAGAAAATAGCCAAGCATGACCATTTTAGCGACCAAGTAAAAAAATCAGAAAGAAATCTCCAGGCAGGAAAACCTGTGGACCATGAAACTTATCATCATCATATTAAGAAGGCTAAAGAACATTTGAGATATGTAAGTGCATTTAGTAAATATTGCATTATTCTGCAAAACTCTTCACATAGATGTAGTTGAACTTCTCTACAATAACTACTGCAATGTACTGTACACTGTAGCAATTCCCTGTCAAGGTAACAGGTAAAGCTTCCAGTAAATGAAAAGGCTTTAAGGTATCAGGGTACCCCTAGCAACCGGTGTGCGTTCAACTCTATATTGCGCCAAAACTTTTAGTCTAAACCCCATTAAAGTATACATTTTTAGAAAGCTGAATAAATGTAGAAACTATTTCTATTATTTTTATTGTAAAATAATTTTTTCCTTTTAGGTTAGAGCGGATTATTCAAATTTTCACCGAGGTGTCTTCACGGAGTTCCTGGTCAATCAATATTGATCCGAAAACAATGTTTACTATCTTTCTGAGATCATGAGATATCACTTGTCAAAAGTGTGTCTCAGATTTTTGATTAGTTGCCCCGTTATTCTGTTATACGTTCCTAAAGTTATAACACCGCAAAAATAGCTGTATCCGATACAAAACAGACGATAACTTTGGAATGGAGCAAAAAATTGAAAATTGGAGACATACTTTTAAAGAACAACTATCGAAGATGACCTCTGCCAAATTTCAGATGAATCCATTAAAATCCCTTTGACCGGGAACTCAAAATACACGGCTAATTGAACGTAAATTCACTTCCGAGAAAAATGCAAAAATGTGTTTTGGAGCCAAGAAGCGGGTTTGTTGATACAAGGGGATATAACACCTCATATTCTTGCCCGATGACAGCTAGCGGAAGTAAGGGCAACCAAAATCTTGTTACATTTCCCACACAAATGGTGGGAAGTCAAGGCAATTTGATCCCATTGAACTTTGGCTCTTGTTGAATAATCTTTTTACAAAGGTTTCGATAGTTAGACAAATATATTCTTCACCGACAAGCTCTCTTGATGACAGGTCAGTTGACAAGTGATGTCAACAGATAATTGACAGGGATTAAGCCGGAAAAAAGTTTTTTGCTTATAACTCGCTATTAAAAATCACTAGTGAAATAATTTTTTTACTAAATCATAGCTTATTGTGTATTCTATCAGAAAATGTAAAAAAGTAAAAATCGACCCTTTTGAGAGGTTCTTTTAGATCTACAAGGTCTTGTAGGTTCAAGCTGCGTCATTGTAGAGAGAGGTGGTCATTGTAGAGAGGTGGTCATTGTAGAGAGAGGTGGTCAATGTAGAGGGTTTGGAAAGTGAAGTAATTACTTGATTACAAACTGTTGAGTAAGGGGTGAGGCTCCCCATCACAGCAAGTGATAAGGTTGTTAATATTGCATACTATACATTAATTAGTTTTGATTCACAATATTACATACATGTATACATACATCAACTTTATTTAAACACGATATTTGTTAAAGCTTGCGCTTATGGGGTCCTGTATCTATCTATAAAATGAAAAACTAATGATAAATAAATATTAACCTAATATAAATCAACTTGTACAAATCTGCATGCCTTTTTAGGTTAAGAAGTTGCACCACACATTATTGGAAAAAGTGACCAGAAAAGATGAACTCTAACAAGTACATACACTCTAGATAAACACTGGAGCCATGTTTTCAGTGAATGCAGTATGGTATTTCAGGTAATGTACATTGTAATGGCTGGAACACTACAGTACATTCCATTTGAATAAGTGTACCAGGTTTATTCAAGGCAGCAATGGTGTAATGATCATTCTACGTGACTGTATATTATTATTACTGTTGTAATATATATCTTATACTACAGTGAAACCTGTATATAATGGCCATGTATAAATATTATAGAAGTTACTAAGGTTGACTTAGACTAACCAAATTAGGGTCAACCTGTATTAATAATTGGTCAGTAGGCTACTTCCCAATACAGGTTCAACAGTATGTCAAATCTTATTATCTTTTTTGTAAAAATATAAACAAAATCTTTATATTTATCATTATTTGTGGAATGAAAGAATGAATGGAAGAATAAAGGAAGGAAGAAACTTTATTTAAGGAAGGTTTAAAAAGTATCTCACGATTCTGTAAAGTACGCTAGTTTAGAATAGCTAATCTTAAACTGGGCCTTATGGTTCAAATAGTAAGGTAAAACTACAAGCTTATCAATGCATGTATATTAAGCTTTTATAAAAATTGGAAAATATAATTATAAAATATTGTTTATGACATTTTATACACCATTGTCCATACATCAGTTTAGTGGTCACACGCAAAGCATTGAAGTGAGGCTCCAGGGTACACACAAAGGATTATTCCAATTTGTACCCTGAAGCCTCGCTTGGATGCTTTGTGTGTAACCACTGAACTGATGTAATGAAATTGGTGTATTGTTTTTACTAAACAATCATGTTTTGGTAAGTTATGTTTTTAAGTTAGTTGTAAAGGATTGAATTGTAAGTAAAACAATGGCCTATAAAATATTTAAACCAATGAAAAATTTCAAACCAGTACAACAGATACACCGTATTTGTTAATTTTAGTCTACACTATGATCAGAGAATTGGCTATCTCCAAAAATAATCAAATTACTAAAAACAAAGCACAGCATTTTTTTAAACCAATAATTCACTTTATTAAAGTTGTTTTGAGTATTAAATAAAACATTGCATGCAGTGATACACTGAATAAAACCCAATAAAACTAAAAATGATTGAAAAATAAAACCAAAGTTTGTTTATAAATATTTATACAATACATGCCTAATAAATAAATTTCTACTTGAATATGGTATTTGTTTATTGTCTGTGAACTGTTCATATACACTAGTGTATTATATATGCTTTGATAATACCAGTCCTGATATGTCCACAGATGTTTTGGCATGCATTGAACTGAAGTACAGTACACTAGTATCCATGCTTGCTGTACTACTTATACAAAATCTGTTCCAACTTGTTTGCTAAATTATGTACAGTGTGTAAAAAGAACAAGTGTAGAAAATGGATCAGACTTCCCTGCTGACTGTGCTTTTTGAACACATTTGAGTGTTGAAAAAAATAGTCTTCACAGCAGCAAAAATAGACGAGTTATTGTAAAAGTCCCTTGTAAGAAGTTGATTTTGAATATTGCTATGCAGTACATAACATTTTTAAAATTTCTCATCAATTGGTCTCATAAGGTCAGAGAATTCACACCCCAAAGTGCACAATTTTGCCCCACCCTTTAAACTTGGCAGAGCATTTTACTCGGGGGCTTCCATATCTATTTCATCCAAAACCTTTCATCTAAATTGTCTGGGAAGTTAGATTTTGTAATCTAGTTATTTATACTCAATCCCCCCCATATTGAATTGCTTCATATTGTAAGATCCCCCTCCCCAACATGATGGTTTATGGCTGTTTTATCTGGAGGGGCTTGGGGAGAGAAAAGTTTACTTTTAGGTGTCATTTTTTCCCTATTCCAGAAATGCCCCTCTCCTGTTTCCCTCTTTTTGGCCCTAAGCCCCTCATCAAGGGTGTGGTTAACCCTTATAATTATTATTTTTACTGTGCCTTTCTGATTTTCATTACAAATACTCCACTAAGTGCAAAGTAAACTGACGTGAGAAGAAATAGGATGATATAACCCAGTCCAATGTCACACCGCCACCTCTCAAACATATCTAGGATTATACCACCTATGGGAGTGGCAATGGCTTGTGGAAGAACGAGAGCCTGCAAATGCAATAAACAGACATTGTTTAAGTATTGGGTGCAAAGTACATTTTAATGTACATTGTGACAATCACAAAATACTTGACTGTGTTCATTGGTCCCAACATATATACATGTAAATATGCAAAAAAGATTGTCCTTTTTTCCTGGACTTCACCTTAATGTATGGGTTGTGGAAACAAACTCAAGGTGCACTCAAAAGTATATGATTCCTATACTTTTTGCACAACTTTCTTTAGCACATGCACACACCCAGAATCAGTGTACATACAATTAGCATTGAGATCAAAAGTTGACAAAAGTTAAGAGCCAGCTAGAAGTTAATAATAGTACATGATTGTATATATCATTTTCAGGGTGTGAGCAGATATTGTATAGACACGCCAAACAATTGTTGGATGACAAAAAGGCAGTTGTATTCACTGAGGCTAGATAAAGGTAGACAGGTAAGGGTACAAAATACTAGATAATACCATCACAAAACATGTACTGTTACAATGTAGAGACATGTAGATCTACAATATAGTTAGTGAGCTTATTATGTGTACTCACCTGATGCCAAATGGCAAGGTCCTTGGCTTTGTCCTTCTCCTCTGGTAGTACATCCATTACAAGAGCAAAATCTACTGCACAGTAGGCACCAAAACCTATACCTGTAAAAATAAAATTATTATATTTGTTAAGTCACAGTGTGATCACTGATAAATAATTTAATATTACTTGTCATAACTCTGCAGATGGACTATTGAGTCCAAAAGTTTTGTTATTCTATTCAACAAAAAAAGATTGTACTAAACATCTCTCAATAATTTTATTAATTTATCAATAATATTAAAATAAATTACCAAATGTTAGTGCCACAGGAATAGCAGCATAGAAAGCATATCTTCCTTGTAAAAACGCCAGAATCACTGCACAGATGCTCATTAATGCAGCTGAAACAACAGTTAAAACACAATAATTAATGATTTCAAAGAAATGTAAAACAAATTATGTAAACTGCATATCATGTAAATCAGTTGTTATAACTGTATTCACTATTTTAACCTGTTGTACGATACAATATTCATAAAAATAACTTTAATAAAATAGCACAAAAATATCAATTTATTACATACAAGATCCAATGACCAGAGGTTTTCGCCGCCCTAATTTGTCAGACAAAAAGCCTCCAACTACAGAGCTGCAAAAGGGATAAAAATGGAAGACATTTTCAAAATGAAATATTTTATAACATACTTTGATGAAGATCAATTTTGGTTGTTTATAAATTAAAGTACTTACAATAAAGAAGCAGCAAATAGCAAAGGAAGTAGTATCATGGCCACGCTTCTCTCAGGTGACCAACAATTAGGTAGATAAACCATATCACCTAACCAGAACTCTAAAAACCTGTTTATAAAGAACAATTATAATAGTTTTATTGATTGTGGCATTTTCATCATCATCATTATTCAGTCATCGTCATATAATTATGCATTCCAAGTGATCATAACATAAAGGGCTCAAAAATGCTTCAGAATGGATAAATTATACACTGCATTAAACCAAGTATGATGGATTGGAATGACGGTAGATAATTGCTAATAGTTTTTACTAGAAATGATGGATTTGATTGGTTGACTTGTAAAATCAGTGCTCTTGAAGTTGTAAGCTGTCAACAATATTTTCCAAAAGGTTGTGCAGACATCTACTTTGTGCAACAGCTGAAATCTTATAATTGTTAATACATTGTCAGTAGTAATGTCAACATAATTCTTACCCAGTTACAGTAGCAACTCCCTGTTGCATCAAAAATCGAGTTAAGAACACCCATCTGAAGTCCGGCTCTACATAAATGGAGAATGAATAGAATTTTTATATCACATATAAAACTATACTTTGATGACACAGAACTGATGCAACTGTATTATAGTACTTGTAGTGCTTGATCTGTGTCCGGCTATTTGATTCAAACTCACCATGACCAAATGACATCGTAGAGTGGCAATCAACTGGCTGTTTGACTGACTGAAGGAGAGTTACTGACTGACTGGCCTCCTAGCTGACTACAGTAATCTACACTATACCTTCCTCACTGACTGACCAATCAACTGACTGATTACTGAAGGCCATTTTATTGACTGACTGGCTTGCTTACTGACAGACTATTTGATGAGTGTAATTGTAGTTCCTATGGACTTACCTTTCAGGGGTTCCCAATAGGCTAAAAATAATACCTTTATATCTGTAACAAGCAATAGTTAAATTTTATTTAGTCAGTGATGATGAGACAGAGATCAATGAACAATTTGAGTTTGTTCTTTAAGAGTTATCATAATTAAATAACACAGTCATGTATCTTACTTAATGGTTGATGTACACTTTTGCCTGCAGGTGTTTCAGGACAGGATGATACTGTCATTATCACACATATAAAGTATAGAATAGCTATTAATGTATAGGTACCAACCACTCCGATTTTCTGTAAAAGAAAAATGCTAAATCAGTCATAAACTATAGGCAAAGTCAGCAGGCTTTACAGCTTAAGGTAACCAGTGGTCCTGACATTATACAGGTAGTGGTACATAACTCTGGACAGTGATTTACAGTACATAATTAATGTCAGACCCTATAAAGACCCTATATAGACCCTAATAGTCTGAGCCTCCCAATCAGTGAGTTAAGGAACATATTAACTCGTCAAGTAGGTTTAAGTTTGAATTTCATTTCATATTCAGAATTATTGGTAATTAATGATACCTTCTAAGTTTATACTTTGAGGAGTTTTTGTGATGATTAACAAAATTAATGATTATGATTTTAAATCATGTACAGTACAACATCTGCTCCAGACATTTAAATGTATTAGCAGTTGTTTATGTGATACTTACTGGAAAGAACAGTCCTATAGCTGCTCCTGTAACATTGCCAACCAATGTCATTGCTCCCATCACACCAGAGCTAAAGCCTAGTTTATGTACATTAAAATATTTATGATTTTAGATTGAATAATTTTTAAAATTTAGGTCTATTAATAATATAATTATACCTGCTAAAAATATTTAAATTGCACTGTAAACTTCAATCTTTTTTGTTTTGTTTTCATTGTTGCAAATAATGAAAAAAAGGTGGATGAGAGATAAATTAACTCCCATTTATTTTAATTTTAGTTTTTTGAAGTAAATATTTCCACAGAACTTGAAAAAAGTAATTAGACTAAAAAAATAATACATGATTGTGATAAACTCAGGTATTTGAGTTTTAGTAAGTATAGTTTTGGTTATTTGTTGAGAGAGGTTTTAAAAATTTATGCCGAGACTGTATTATATCCACATGTAGTTCATTTCAAATATTGAAATTTTTAAATTTGTATTTTTTGTTTTCAACAAATATATTCAAACAAAGATTTGAGGATTAATTTGCTTTTAATTAATTATTTCCCTTTTTTCTATAACAGTATTTTTGTTACAGTAGCTGTTGTTGTTCTTGTCTGCATATTTTAGTGTACACCTGTATCTGTGCATGTTAACAGGCATATACTTTATCATGTATACGTACCTCTTTGTGAGGGTGGAGTAGTGTCAGCTATCAATCCATTATATGGTACACTCATTAAAGCATAGCAAGCCATTACACAAAGGTAGAATGCTACATACAGACCTGTATACACATGAAAATATTTATTAGAGTACATTTATTTAGACTTCTTTATGCTGTCTGTCTTTCTTTCATGATTGTCATTCTCAATTTTTCTACAATGCATCCTTTCTTCCATTTATTTTCATTCTTTTCTTTTGGAACATTGGTTTAGGCTTTCTTTAATGTTCCTTCCTGTCTCATCCCTTTTTCCTTTTTCTTTCTTCCTTTTTTATTTTCCTTCTTTCTCATTTTCCTCATTCCCTCTCTTCATTCCTCATTTCTTTCATCCTCCCTTCCTTCCTTCTTTCATGTTTCCTTGATCCTTCCCTTTTTCCTTTCTTTTCTTCCTCCCATCCTTCCTTTCTTACATCCATTCATCCTTCACTTATATTTCCTTTTCTTCTTTCCTTCCTTGATCCTAAACTCCACTCTTTCTCCCTTCCTTAATTCTTTCCTCCCTCCTTGCCTGCTTGCCTGACATCTCAGTGTCTTCCTTCCTTCCTTCCTCTTTTTACTAGCTACATTCCACTTCTCTCCTTCAATCCTTCCAACTCTCATTGAGTTCTGTACCCTTACCAATATGTCCTCTAGAATCATCTCTCTGCATAAGCAAACTAAGCAGAAAACTTGCTTGCATGTCATCAGATTGATTAGTTAGATGTGCTTTGGTTAATTGTGAAATATTGTAGTAGGGAAGACATCTCTTCAGACGAAGGTCCAATGAACACTAGCAAAAGTGAATTACATGTGCATTATAATTATTGTAGTTTATAAATCTTTATACTGCTAAGGGTGATGTTACATGGGTCAATTCCCAACAACAATTTTCCGCACAAACATTTGGTCAAATTGATAAATTTGTGTTAAAAGTTTTTAAAATTCATATCAAACGTTTGCAACTTGTTCACTAAGCAATACCATTGCTAAGAATAGACTGTGTTGCATTTTGTATTTTCCACGGCATAAACTTTACAGGCAACATTTGTTTTGTGTGAAAAATCGTTGTTGCGAATTGACCCGTGTAACATCACCTTAATACTCTTGATTAAAACTAATTACGTTTATAGTGCAGTTTTTGTATGACTGTGAAAATGCAACAGTTGGAACAGCATAGTTATGGCAGGAATTTCAAATGTTTTTATAGACATCATGACACTAACAGTCATGGCAGCATGTGATCCATTTTACACTTGTGGGAAAACTGCTCTTCTTCAATTCTGGGCTCACTTAATTACAAGCTATTGTATAGCTGTTGTTTCATGGTGGCTCAAACAATAGGACTGGTACATTATTTTGCAAGCTACAAGTTAAAAGTTTTATGGAAGCCACTTCCGCCCTGAATTCTCCTTCTACAGTTTGTAGGCTGTTGCAGACTCCATACTTACTGTGGCATTTGAATGTTCACTGTAGATACAAAAAAAATGAAAATATTATTTTATACTAATATCATAACACAATTATATTATTATCATTTGACACACATCATATATATAATTGTACTCTGAATAAAGTAATTTAGCAAACATGGTGTGAAAGAGGACACCATGCACACTGATAAATTTTGTTCAAAATGACCGCATTGCTTACATCAAGCAGAGGAGGTGAAAATAAACAATAAATTGAAAATGGTATCCTGAACATCAGGTGTCGTGACATTCTCATGGTAGTCATGCATAGTCTCCCTTGCAGCCGCTACCAGTGTCGTCACACAATGCTTTCTCCCCTGAGTACTCAGAGGAGAAAGTGTTGCATGACGACACTGACTAGTAGCAGCTGCAAGGGATACTTAGTCACGCAAGGAACAAATGTGATATATTTGACATGCCATCTCGGTCATGTTCTCTTGTCCCATTATTGTTAATTTCCTAAATCACTCTGACTATTTTTCTTACCCACCTTTCAATATCTGGTGCACTAAATGCCATACCAAATAGACCAATACTTATGAAAAAAATAGACATGAAAACTTTAATTCATATGCCTTGAATTGAAGGCAAAGTAACATATTGATACTGGACTTACCATAATAGCACAGTGCCTGCTACCATAAGAGGTCTTCTCTTACCATATGGTGATATTAGACGATCACTAAGGACAAATAAATGAGCCATATGAAGCATTATAACCATTCTTATATGAGGCCAAGAAAAAAGGGTAACAAGTACATGGTATATTGAGTACTAATTGATTAATGGATGGATGAATGAACAAATAAATGGATTAATGGAAGAGAATTAATGGAAGAGTGAAATATTGAATGCAGGGAGAATGAGTGGATAAATGGGAGAATGAATGGATGAAGTGAAGAATGGATAAATGAATGGAAGAATGAATGAATGGACAAATGAAATAGTGCATGAATTAATGAATGAATTAATGAAATTTTATATATAATATTAATAACTTTAAATGAAATGAAACCCACCTTTTCATTCCAATAAGTGGACTAATAAAAAAAGTAACAACAGCTCCAGCTGCTACCATTGCGCCTAAAACTTGACCTTTACTTTCTGATCCTACAAGTGCATGAACTTGAGAAGGTACAACTGAAACAAAACAAAATGTGTACTTTTACACATTATTTCAACAAACTCATGCTTTTAGAGTAACTGCTTGTAGAAGAGCATAGGCTGAGACTCTGTGCATCAGTTAAGGAATAAAAAACGGTTACCCGTGTTTGATAGCCTGATCAAAACACGCGTGATGTTGGGAGAACACGAGAGAGCGTAGTGGAAGCACAAGCCGTAGGCGAGTGCTTTCACAGCTCTCGAGTGTTCTCCCAACATCACAAGTGTTTTGATCAGGCTATCGGACACTGGGAAACCGTTTTTTAATCCTTTTATAAAATAACTAACACGCAAATAGACGAAAATAGGAAAAAGAAAACACCGGCGAAAAAACAAATTGACGTGAGCGTGTTTGATACTCTCATCAAACACGGGTTTTCAGCCAATCAGAGCGCGCATTATATAAGAGCTATTTTATAATACAAATTAAAGCCTTCAGCAGACAAATTTGACAGAGCGTGCAAGTTACTAGCGGCACTCAAAAAAATAGCCCAAATGCAGAGTAAGTCGTCACATCATGTGACACAGGTTTTTTGGTCATGCTCTCCTAGCTGCTGCTTGTTATAACAGCAAACTTTTTAATTTTGAACTAACAATATTAGTGTTTGCTTACCTTCTACTGATAAAATAAGGTACATAACATTGAGACCAAACCATGATATATTAAGAAAAAATACTCTTGTTTTGGACAATGGAGGTGGTTCCTCAAATGATAAAGATAACCTGCAGGAACAAACTAGTTAGTAAGCCATTAGCTATGAAGATCCCAGGGGGTAGGGGTAGGGGGGTAGGGATAGGGGGTGACTCGATCCCTTTGTCCAAGTGGTAGGGGTGATCAGTGATCCTTTTAGGGTTTTGTGTAATTTTTAGGGGTCGTCACCCCACAAATGTTGTCACCAACTGTGACAGTGTATTCCAGTACCACACCCTGATCCACTGGAACTCTGTGCTACTCCACCCCCTTAACACCCTTGCTTTATTACTCTGATTCTCAATGCTTGGTGGTTAACTGTGAGGAAAGGAATTCACTTACTGTTTATCTGCATCACTTTCATCTTCCGCTGAATCTGCATTTGGCTCTGATTCTGTGAAAAAAGAGTTGGACAATTTATTGGTCAGTTAGTGGAGACAATGGTCAGTAGATTTGATGATGTAAACTTGTACAGACTGACACATCTCTATGATAACAGTAGAATATGTTTTTAGGGTATTTGCCTTAAAGCAGGGGTGTCAAATGTAATCAGTCTCACACTTAGATTTTGATCAAATTTAGTGTGTCTCAAAGTCTCATATTTTTGCAGTCTTGAATTTGAACACAATTATGGCAATCTGGGAAAAAGTGTCTAGGGTGGCAAAAAAATTAATATGCCTTGTTCCACGGTTTTGCAAAGTCTTGCCTAAGAACATCCCCAAAAGTATGAATGCAATGTTGTACTGTAAGACATCAAAAAATAGTGAAACATGGCACAGTATAGACTTGTTCACAGTCATATAAAAATTATAAACTGATATTTAATTTACAGTCATGCATATGAAACCTCTGACGAGGCATTTTCTTCTTTATACATTTGACAATTTTAATTAAAGCATTCAAGTTAAATTCTTACCGGCTGTATATATTATAGAATTATTAGAATATATATATATATATATATGAAAAACAAAGTTTACTGCTATAAAAAAAAAGATAAAAAAAAGGATCAAATTTAGTCTGACAAAGAATATTGAAAGAATTTTTAATTACAATAATCAAACATAAATAAAATATGAAATTCATTGCCCACATAATTGACAGAACAAAATCAGTGTCAAGTTCTTGATTGACATAATTTAGTACGTTTGGTTATCAATTGAAATATCTATGCAAAGTAATTTAGAGCAAGAAGAAATCAACATATTAGAGGGAATTTTCGAGTCATATTAACTCAAAAATATCAGCGTTGGAGGAACATGGTCAATTAAAAACACCTGTCTGACATTTAATACTTTGATTTGCCAACAAAGAGTGGATGATCATGACATTGAACCTAAACATTGTGATATTTTTCTTACAATTTTCCATGTCTAAAAGTCAGCTTTAAATCAATTTCATGGTCCATAATCCAGTCTAGATCTCGTTCGAAAATGACATTTTTAATATTAATTGTACAGGATTTCTTCTTTTGTTCTAAAAATAAGTTAATAGAAATCTACATAATCATAGCCTTGGCCATCTATGCCATGCAGGCTATACAAAGTCCAATCAATTGGTAGTTGGGTAAACAACTTATGTGTAAAGGTGAATGAAAATGACAGAGACATGCAGTCCTGGATGTATGAGAAGGAATGACCACAACTCCCAACCGCAAAACCACCAAGGTGACAAATTTAACGTCGACAGAAATCGATCGCAAAGTAATCAATCAGCAAATCTGTTGATCGGAAATATATCGATGTACAAATAATTGATTAGCGATAAAATTTTACCTTTTTCGTGATGAGGTCGTCGCTTCATTTCGTTCCCCACACTATGCCAATCGGAAAGATCAGAAGTCAAAATACAAACAAGAGAAACAAGAGTAGAAAAGCTTATATTCATTCATTGACTGATTAGCCGTTTTAGCTTACCTGTTATCCATGATTTTATCTTAGATTGACAATCTCACAGTTAAGGAGTCATAATGTACATTATTCTACATATTTAGGTAATTTCTGCCATTGTTTAGGTAGAAATTATTTTTGTTTTGGGAAGAAAACGATATCAGATCATCGCCATATTTTTGTTCTTCTGATCACACAACCTCGATAGCACGATAACAAAACAGTATAAGGGAGGGGAGGGTAGTAGTTACAAAATAGCACAGGTAACCCATCACTGCAGAAAATTTCTAGAATACCCTAAGAATATGGCAGTCTTAACGTTCCTAGGCAATTTGAAGTGTTTTATTTATTCGAATTGTCTATTATTATTGTTCTATTTTGGTCAAATGTTGTTAAAAATAGTTAACATTATATCAAATACAAAATCACGGCTATTTTTCATCGAAGCATGTCCAAGGGAAACTTTCTTCCGCCATCATTTATAATTTTTGGCTTTATGAACGAAATTCACAAAAGTTGGCTTTTTATAGCTATTTTTCAGCGATGTTTGTAATATATTATTGATCGTTTTTGTTATCTTTATTATCTTAGTAAACTACACGAGTTTGATTGCGCCTTGGGCGTATTCTCTGTAAATAAATGCACGCTTCGTCGTCTATCACTGAAACAATCGAACGTAACATTCCTTGCGTTTCTTTACGTAACTGAACCAAAGACCGTCAAGTTAAGGTAATAATTGTTGAGTGAGTCAGCAACATGAGATGAGGGTAAAACATATGGGGAGGAACAAATTTGAAATGAGTTATAGTACGATATTACCAGCTTTCTCTTTTTACTTCGTCGCGCTCTGGGAGGTCCTTCCGGCTTCTTTTTTTGCTAAAAACCACAAAAATCTGATCAATGCGAAAATTTCTCCTTTTAACTAACTAGGGGTAATGAAATCTCCACGCTCTGATCCTCTCTACCCTCCTATAAACCCCAATATACTGACAAATGCTTCGTTTTGTACAATTGGTACGTGTTTGTTACATTTTTGGGGGGTAGTTTTTCGTTAGCTGCTAGAATTATTGATCCCCCAGGCGATAGTATTCAAGGGTCATAGATGGTTGGTCAAATAAGTGTTTACTAACCTATCATTATAATCATCGTTAATATTATTTTGTTGAATATAGAAGTCTGGAGTTAATTATACCCCTAAGCTCTGAGTGTCACTATTAGAGAGATTATTGCGTACAGAAGCGTTTGCCAACGCCTTTTAGGGATTAAGGCTTCTTGTTGTTCCATGCAGTTAATACCTTGATAAGTACCGTCTGTAAACCACATAATTGCAGTTGTTGTCTTGCATGTCTGCCGTAGCAATATAGCTTCTACGGGCATCATTAGTCATCTTTTTCACGGGTTAAATAAAATCACTCGTTTTTGTTTCAAAGCCGAGCTAATTCAAATCACTCTAGCAACACAATAACTCTAGCAACTCAATAACTATAAATTCATAGTATTGTTTTCTTAGAACTGCAGGACGATAAACCCTCGAAAAATTATTATGAAAACAAATATAAATGCTTTGTTTTTCATTAATTCATGCTACATCTTGTATTTATCACTGATTACTTGTTAGTTTTGTTCCACTGGAATATTGCTTTTGCTCTAACTATGAAATATATAGATGGGTCCACTGAGTCTGTTGCTGTGGATTATCTCAAGTTTACTGAGAGTGATTTTATTTAACCCGTAAAACAGTTTAAAAATTAACAGCTAACGCGTAATAGTCAAGTAGAGACAAAATAGAGTGGTTTTCATAGAGTGATTTTCATCGGACTGTGAAACAATTACTGATAGTCAGTGTTTAATAGTGTCTAATAGTTGTATTGCAACAAAAGAAAACAGTGGGTGCAGAGTCTATTAGTGTCTATTAACTTAGTAACTATTTCACAGTCCGGTGAAAATCACTCTAAACCCGTGAAATACTTACTAATTTATTTAGTGCTATTCCGCTAAAAGTCTTTTGTTTTCTATTGTTCCATACACGCTATTAAAATGTAAATGGTATAAACTTGTTTTTGAAAACCACTCTAAATCACAATCTAATGTGTTTTAGCCAAAAATATATTTATGGGTTATAAAGTAAAAAAAAACTTTTATGTTACTGGTGAATGTCAGACTAATACACGCTGTTAGCAAATAACATAAATGATGATAAATCAATCGATGAAGTCCTATTTTTACAATCAAAGCAGGCCCTACAGCACTGAAAACGTTCCGTTGATGATCATAGAGTAAATTTCGTATGAGTGTGAAAACGGCACCGCACGGTCACAGCACTGTTACGGCAGGAATTTCGAATGTTTTTATAGACATCACGGCACTGACACGGCCACGGCACGGCGCGGTCCGTTTCACACTCATACGAAGTCTGCTCTATTAATGTTCATGGTGTTTCATTTTAAGAAAAAACAAAGGAATTAAAACCTACTGATGAAACCATCCTGTTCCAGTACACGGTTTGACATACTTCATGGAATTACTCTGTTTTACTGATTTAGTAAGATATTAAACTGTTTCACGGGTTCAGTGTAAAAACATTTCAACTTTATTTATTCCAAATTTAGGATTTACAATGAGCTTTTATCAGGTATTTTAAATTCGTAAAACAGAAAAAGAATTACCATAGCTGGAAAGAATATGTTAAAATTAGCAAGACAGTGAAGTTTGAAGGAATTAAATCCAAAAATCGCGAGAATATGAATTTTTGAAAAGTGTGAATTTGTAAGAAAACCTTTGCTGGTAGGCATCTCTTGCCTACAAGCGAAAAAACAAAAAAAAACAAATAAAAAAACAAAAAAAACAAAAACAAAAAACAAAACAAAAAACAAAAAAAAACAAAACAAAATGACAAGCCTTCTCGTATTCCTATTCCTTATCAAGCTGTATGCCCAAAAGAACATATCTACAAGCGAATGTTTTCATACAAAATTTCGATTTCGGAAAATTCATATCTTCGTGAGTTTGCAAGTTACTTCATTCAAACTTCACAGTTTTACTAATTTTGACGTGCTCTTTCCAGCTATGGTAATTATATTTCTGTACTGTGACTTTTGGAATTACATGATAAAAGCTCATTACAAACTCTAAAAATGTGTTAAATTGCTCTAAGTACAAGTTAATCGCAGGTCGGTTATTCATAATGAATTATTAGTATATTGGAGACTACATAACAGATCTCAATACCCATAAATAGTAAACAGTAAGCATATAGAGCCATTCGGGTGGTAATTTATTAGTATTTATTTACAACGAATACGATCATCAGTCTGCAACTAAACGAAACGTAACTATACCGTAAAAGTAACGGAAACGCAAGGGTGTAATAACTGCGTAACGTAACCATACCGTAAAAGTAACGGAAACGTAAGAGTATAATAAGCGTAACGTAGCTATACCGTAAAAGTAACGGAAACGCAAGGGTGTAATAAGCGTAACGTAGCCATACCGTAAAACTAACGAGAATGAAATTGTGCAATAGGCGTAACGTAACCTATTACCGTGAGTATGAGACGTAAGTCTACATATTACAGTAGTATAACATGTTGAACGTAAATTTAACTATGAGAGTAACGGGAACGTAAGGTCATGCGTCTGTCTGAATACGTAACTTTGGGGTAATGTAAACCATATCGAAAAAAAACAACGGAAACGTAAAGCTAAACGTCTGCATTCGAGAACAGTATAACTTGCATCATGTAAACCATATCGTAAAAGCAACGAAAACGTAAGATTATAAGGTTGTACTGACATAAGCGTAACACAGGGGCAACCAAGCATTCACTGCAAACGTAATGGAAATGTAAGGTGAGCGTAGACACAAGTGTTAACAGCAATCACTGAAGCATTCGGGCTAATATATTTGAGTATGTTTAGCTGTAGCGCGATGCTACGTTTTATCAAAGCAGCGTAACACAAGTGTACCAAGTCGTACTCGAGAGCTCGACAAATAACAATTACCAATATAATGTATTTGGAATTTTCCAGAATGTCACGTTTTTGTAAAAAAAAAGGATGAGATGGAATGTAACGGAACGTATCGCATATTTTCATACGGAAACGTTATTCCGTTCGGAAGTTTGGTATATAACGTAATCAGAAACTAAAGCCATCAAGCCTTTAGACAGGGTTCAGTTACTGTGTACGCAGAAATATCTTTAGATTAACAGGATTATATAACCCTATTCTTGTCGTTCGAAAACTTTGTGATAGAATGTAGAAGGGTTTTTGTTTTCAAACTTTACGTAATCGCAACAAACCGTATACGGTTCAGTAACCACGTAGATGGAATACCGCATTGTGAACAACCAATTATTCATCCCGTTTAAACATTTTGTCTTTGAGTAAAAGTTTGTTCTGTTTTCATTCAATTCTTTGCGTAATCGTAAAGATTTCTGTTGTCAATCTTTATGTAATTGTAACAAGCCGTAAGGGTTCAGTAACTACGTACGAGAGAATTTTCCCACAGGGCATACGATGGATAACATAGGATAAACAACATATCGTGATATATGTTCAAAAACTTTTTTGACAAAAATAAACATGGAGTAAAAGTTTATTTTGTTGTAGTTGTAAATCGTAACGTATTCATAACAGTACAAGCCGTAATACGGAAATTTCCAGAAGTCATCAAGACAATACGTATGTTAAAATAACTCAAGATAAACAGTGTATAACGCGCTTAAAGGGTTTTTTTTTCTTAATTTGTATACAGTGATGATATCAAGAAACATTTTTCTGTATTCGGTTGTGTTCAAGCAATGAGAATTTCTTACTTATATAAACACTGATGCAATGCAGTAGTCCTATTGAAATCGGGTATTCTTATGTACTCCTTGGGCTTTTGTTTGCGAAGGGCTTCGCTGTTCCAGTTTAAGATATATATAGAAAGCGGAGCGTGGGTTTGCGAGGCAAAAATCCTTCGGTGTTTACTGGGAAACAAAAGAAGAAGGAATCGTCTTTCACGCAAATTTGCAAATACAAAACGCCCGCGATTTTCCGCTTTTAACAGTAACCATAAACTCCTTGTTCAGTTTCCTAAAAAAATTATATTCCTTTATTCACTTCTATGGTTTTAAAATAGATTTGTACAATTTTATCCAATGTCCTATCTTTCTATTTTTAACTAATGATTTATTTTTATTCAATTCAATTGCGATTCTTTTTTTGATTGATTGTTTTACAAAGTTTATAGGATTCAAAATATTGTACCTTTTATCCCAACCCCAAATACCACCAACCCCAATCCCAGTTTGACCCTCTTTTACCTTACTCTTCTAAATTTATAAAATGTCTTTCTTGGTGGCTATCACTCAAGTGTTCGTCGTGCCCATCTAATTTCTTCCTTGCCATTTCAAATTTGCGAATTTCATCATCAAACTTGAGTAATGACCCCAAACTCATGTTCTGTTCATTGGGGCTCAGCGGAATTGTTTCATTGTTAGTATCTTTACTTTGAGTCTCATAAATGTTTGTATTGCAAGGTTTGGATTTGATTGACTTCCGTCTATAACTCCTTGCCTTTCCGTTGATCGTGTCCTCATAACACTCTAGGTTTACTTCCCATAGGTGTCCTTTTCCATTTGCGCTTCTTTCTCCCTTAATGAAACAATCGCTCAGAGACAAGTTATGCCTTATGCTGTTACGCCATCCATTTCCTTTGTTTGAGAAATAAGGATACTTCCTTGCGATGGCTTCGTATATATCACCAAGCACTAACCTCTTCTCAGGAGAGTCCAGAATAGCTGTGGCGATCAGCTCGACGTACGAAAGGTTGGGCTTTTCGTACTCTTCGTTGACGCCAAATTCTTTCCATAGTTTGTTTTTGGTTGGTATGTACGGATGAAATGCTGGTCGTCTCATCGGCCACGGTGAGTCGTGGAACCTTTCAGGGCCGACGTAGAAATCATGGTAATAATACGGAGTGACGGGGATTAACCCACATCGATGCGCTGGATAGTTAGTGAGATATCTTTCCGCTGGGAAGACGAAGCGCGGTGGACAAGTGCTGAACGCAGACATCTTATACCGTCTCAATACAGCTCACGTCTGAGACTGTCATCTTAAAGTTTGCATATATAACTATACCAAATGTCTATTTACGAATATTCCGCTTGAATAGTTCAATCAAGTGAAGATACATTCCTGTGGCCAATATCAATGTTTTTATAAGTATTTTGCTTGACAGTATCGAGTACGTTGCCAAAGGTCCTTTGGATGAGGGGACGGCAATTTTATGGTTTACTGAGTACTTGTTGTAAACAACAACGGAACGCCCTTCGTACCACTGTTTCCCTGGAGGTTGGGGCAACTGGGGAGATGATGCTGAGGTTAATAGTTCGCGATTTAGATTTAAGGTCTAGACGTTTATTTTGGGTTTGTGAAATTTTGATGCAAAAAAGAACAGGTTATTTTGGGGGGAGGGGTAGTTTTGGTCCATAGACATTGTACACCCACTCCCCCTTTGCAGTGTTGCACTTGATTGCCTTCTTCAGCTCCCCTCCCCCTAGGGGTCGACATCCCTTTAGCAGTCTTTCTTAGAAGTTTGTGGTAACGCTCGATTCCTATAAGCTTTGAAATAGTGAAAGGCAGACATTTTCGAAGCCATTGTGTTCTAATTCATGGTCGGTGAGCCGTTTGGAACAACCGACATCCCTTTAGCAGTCTTTCAGAGGTTTGCGGTAACACTCGATTACTATAAGCTTTAAAATAGTGAAAGACAAGTATTTTCGAAGCCACTGTGTTATAATTCATGGTCGGTGAGGTTTGGAACAACTTTGAGGACACAGGATGTTTTGAGTCATAAATATGAAACGGGAAGCCAACAAGTGCGTGGCAGCATATCACAGTAGATTAATTGATTCCTATTTGTCAAATATATCTTACCTGTCCGGATTTATCAAGTATTGTCAATGATTCCGCTTTCGATTCAAAATTTCAGTAGAGAACAAAAGCTATCATACTAGCTCGAGTGTTTTCCGAAGGCGGGTCGACGGGGCCTCCGGGCAGAGGAGGCATACGGGTGGGGGGTGGGGGGAGGGAGAGTCCACGGCACCAATCACGGACAACTGTCTTATATTTTCCCAAAAAACAAGGAATGATTATTAGAAGTTCTCATTACACCGTTCATACAGTCTTTACGTCACGCAAGTGAAGGTGCTTTGAGATTGAATAAAACTAACAAACACATGATTGAGACAACTTGAATTACTTGTTCGTCTTCTTTTATTTCAGAAGAAAAATCCAATAATACACGTGCAACAGGACAACGAAATCACGAATATCGAACAATTAATTATTTCGGCTTTTCCCGCGAAACTTAAATAATGTTTTGCACGAATCACGAGAAATTATATTATTTCTTTATTCTCGAATCACGAACAATGAAAATGCTTGATCACACGTCACGCGAAATCTCCTATATGGCTCTATCCCTGCGGGCAGATTAATGTTTGTTGTATATTGCATGAATGGTGTTACAATGTCTAATTGTGAAACAACATCGCACAAAGCGGATATTACTCCCATTTACTTAAAGGTAGGGCTAAGTTGGTTTTGTGTTCTTTTCCTGAAGCTCTTGAGAACAAAACAAGTCAAACAATTTCCCATAGTCGTAGGACTGCCCTGCTCATAAAACGAGGGCTATAAATAAATTGATTAATAGTGAACGGTCAATAATGGTATATTGATTAATTACCAAGTGGTAATGGCTTATTCCTGATGTGTATGAACTATATCGCTTTGCGGTCTTCCCTAACGCAAATCCGTTCTACCATGCAAAAGGGGAACTTGTGAAGATCCTGAAGTATACAATACTTAAACCGCATGCCTATACAACGGCATAATTTTGGGGTTCTGGACTTTCGGGCAATTTACTAATGCTTACTGAGCTCCTAAGCGTATGCCTCGTAAGGCGGACGCCCCTCTTGGACGCCCCCTCTTTATAAATTATACTATGCTGTATTACTATCTAAACTCTTTCTAAAGTAGACGACTCAACATCCATAAACCCGGCCCGGTCGTATCGCAGTGTTACTTCATTCTTATTGCAGTTTTTCTTTTCTAAATTCTCTCTAATGCAGATTCTCCACTCATCGCAGAAATCACTCGCAGTGATCATTTTTACTCCTGCGAAATTTTGAACAATAGATTTTATTCCCAACGGGTACTCGTTAGCTCGCTGCGAGTGCTTTCAGCGAGAACTGGAGAATGGCCTTAAGGCGGGCCGATCATTTGGCTTTTTACGGGTGGCTTGGTAATTTTAGAAAAACATCACCCTGCAAGCTAATTACTTCGAAAACATATGCAACCAGATCACGAGGAAAAAGCTGCATACTACTTTAAAACAAAAATAGGAGAAATAATGTTTTCAATAGCATGGATCCTAGCTATAAGTGGATGGCCTGATAAGAGCTAACATCGAAGTTTACTTTACATTTGACATTAAAGTTCAAATGGGGTTTCATGAGGTTGGTAATGGAAGATGGTCGTTTACGAAAAGAATCCAGTCTGACTTGTAATATCAGTTCTTTTATGTTCATCAAGTTGAAAGTATTAGACTACTAGAGGTGACAATTAAAGCATATTGGCATCAATATGGTCCACATCAAGAATGGTCCTTCGCCAAGAATTGAAAGTGTTTAAGTATATAGTGGAATAGTTAGAGTAGTGTTATAGAGTAGTGTATATATAGAGAGTATATTATAGAGTAGTTATAGAGTAGTGGAGTAGTTATAGACTGGAACAATTTGCAATGGGGTTGGGTTAGTCCAAGCAGAGGCGTGTCTTACTGGGGTGTCAACTTTGAGGGCGTGCAATCAGTATTTCCAAGTAGCGATAGTTTATCAAAGATATCAAAGATACGAAGCCACGGTTTATATGATAAGATCATTTTTACTTTACATTCGTGGGCGGTATCATGAAAAACGGGGTCATTCCAGACGGGATAGTAGACAGTTAAGGTGGCAAAACACTGATCATTACTTCGATATATTGATGTTTTAGGAAGACCTAAATAGATCATATCCGAGTCCTATATATAATATGAGTTCTCGTTTTAATTTCTGGCGAATTCTTTCAATGTTTCATGAATGAACTTATTGGCGATTAACGACAGTATCAGACAGTTAATTACAGTCAACTTAGCAGTGGCTTAAAAAACATGGTAAACCATCATGACAGCTATAAACACCAACATTACAGTCATTAGCCTTACTGAAAGTATAGAAGTACAGGATAAATGTCTACAGGATCTGCCTCTAGTTACGGTTGTTACTTTAGTCCCGGAGGTCTGAATGATGATTTTCTCATATGTAGACAAGATGATTAGTTAATCGTTAACGCCTATAAACGTTCCCATTGGCAACAAGGCTACAGGCCCTCCATCTATAGGTATCTGCTAGAGGTATTCCCTGGGGCTTCACTTGAATTTAAATCGCTGGTTTTCGAGAAAAACCTCTAGAACCAAGGGTGCGGAAGAGAGACGTATCGTTATGGAATAATCATGATCTCAAGCTGCCAGTAATCATTTATTTATAACAATGCTTTCAGCAACAAAAATACCTGACGTTTGGTAGCTGTATTAACCGACATGATAGTATTGGACGTTCTTTGCTATACCTGGAACTAGAATAAGACTACTCGGGTCTCGGTACCCAGGACAATTCCTTTGTCTGCTGGGGGGAAGGTTTTGTCTTTTTTGGGGCAGAGGGGAGGGGAGTTGAGAGGTATTGATGGTCGAGAATTAGAATACATATCAGTTGTCACACTTGTTCGGATCCTCGTTAGGAACTCCTAAGTTTCTCCTCAGTTCTCGTAAAGAACTTGGTCCTTCAGCTCTCGTCGTGATTCGAACCTTTGATAAATAAATAATCAATCGAACGATTCAAAAATTGGACTTCATCGATGGTGGTCAAATGTTGGTTCGATTGCAATCGGCAATCGAACGAAACCCAGTGATGAAGAACTGTGAGTACGATTGAGTTCGATTCCCGAAATCCGGATATATTCTGGAATTGTACGAGAAATTCAAAATGGCGGACAAATTGCTCTATTTTATTAGACGCCACATCAAAACAACCTATTGTTTAAACGCTAAGGACCAACAACACAAAGAAAATTGATATTAAATGTGTTTTATAGAACGAAGAGAAGCGATAACAATGATAACAGCCGTCTAATGCAATAAATATTGTTTATTAAACATCGATACATCGTGAATTACGAAACCAGGAAATTTTGATGGGAAAATTTCTAGACGATTCTGTCCCCCTCATAAACAAGCAGTATCGTCATAATGAAATATAGTTTAGAAGACCAATGCCAAGTCTGGCTGTTTCCTTGCACATGGCTCCTGCTTGTACTTCAAAATATAAGTACAAAGTTTGTTCTCAATTTTACAGTCGTTGAAGAAGAAGCAATTATTCTAAATTTTACAAGATGTGGTTGAAGGAGAAGGAATATATTTTCACGGCCCTTCTGTGTTCACCAGAATGACGTCAAACGTTGATCGGATTATAATGCGTCAACCATTTAACGGTTTTGTACGATTTCTGCTTTGTTGGATCTCTTTGGTTACATTACAGTAGTTTACGCTCATCGAACTTAGATTTTTGAAACAGGATGTTGGAGGCTCATTTCATCTCCAAGATGTTGTGGAGCTCTTACATTCTCCCGTTATTTCACTGCTAGCCTGTGTGAATGGCTCTAAACGGAGGGGGGAGGTGAGGGGGAGGGAGTAAAAGCCCTTCCTTCCCCATCTCCTCATCTTCCTCTCCCCTCTCCCTTATCCTTTCCCCTTCCCTTAGAGTCTATTTCCTTGGATTCTGCTTAGCAAACTACTCCCCTCCCTCCCCTCCCTCCCATCTCTCCTTTTTGTTAATTTTTATTTTCAATTTGGATTATTTGCAATGCGAATTTCAGTAGCTTTTAGTATTCTTCTAAACCAGACAATTCCCAAGTCTATATTAGCCTTCAATTTATTAGTTATTAGTTTTATACTAGTTGTTTTTTTTCCTTTATCATCTAAATATTCGACATATCTGCCTTTCACTGGTTCATGAAGATGTTATCTTAAGCAGGCGTCTACGTGCTGTTTATGTGGTGTGTTTTTTGAAGTTGGAGTGTTAAGTCCACGAACCATATCGTGTTATTTATTTATTAATATACAGCAATTAATAAAACTAACGTTGTATGTTTTAGAAAACAAGTTGATATGATATCCTGAAACAATTTGAAATCCAGTTTAGTCAAGAAACGTTTTGACTTCGTAATCGGCAACATCCAACAAATTCCTTTTTGTTGTCGTAATTTCACTAAGTCAGGAACTTTTTTAACATTCTTTTTTGCACTCTTGTAGCCAGCGAGTCAGCAAAACTCGTGATTGATGTCTATTTATGTTAGCATAACGTCTATTTTTGGAGTTTTGACTTCTGGAGCCTTCACAATTTTTTCGTCAGGACTTTTTTGGGGGGCAGCTCGGCGATAACAACGTTACCGAAACATGACTGCGGAGTTACCGCTTGCAGTATTACCAAAACAAAATCCATTTGAGCATTTGTACTTCAAATCGTTAACATCAGGAAAAGGAAGTCCGCGAAGCTTTCATTGATTCACTCCAATTAAACCAACCATTCAAATTAAACAACTCAATGACGCACAATGGCTTCCTTTACATCGGCAAAAGAGTAATCCTGGTATATTAGGGGTAAGGATAATTCTTTTGTTTGTTTGGCCGACCAAGGCGCGCCTCATTTTACGCTAGGCATCAAGATCCTACCAGAAATTAGGAAAAGAGTTATCTGCAACGTTGTGGTTCCCCTAGCTTCATGGAAACGGGAACTATCCAGTAACTGAAACTAGTTTAGACTGCGTCAGTATATAAAGAAACGGGAACTGGTCAGTAAACTATTTTAGAATGCTTCAGTATATAAAGATTGCTTTATGTAAACGAGAACTAGCGAGTAAAAGAGTAGGTGAATAAAGTTTAGGTTGCGTCGTTGTACAAAGATAGCTTGTTAACAGGAAAGCGCAAGCTCGCAAGGAAACTAGTTTTGACTACGTCGAATGATAAAAAAAAAACTTCATGTAAACGAGAACTAGCCAGTAAACTAGTTGGGGCTGCGTGGGTGTATAAGATAACTTCATGAAAAACGAGAACTGGCGAGTACACTAGTTTTGACTACGTCAAGGTATAAAGAAAAAATCTTTATGTAAACGAGAACTAGCCAGTAAACTAGCTGGGGCTGCGTGGGTGTATAAGATAACTTCATGAAAAACGAGAACTAGCGAGTAAACTATAGTTTAGACTGATTGCGTCGATTGGAAGTATAAAGAAAACTTCATGTAAGCGAGGACTATAGCCAGTAAGCTAGTTTGTACGCACTCGGGCTGTGTGGGTGTATAACGATGCAATAAGGAATGAATGGAAATCTTGTATCTTACCATAAGGACATAGAATGGCTATTGATAGAATGCACTTGAAATAAACGATAAATAAGCTACCTTATATAAATTCGAACTTGTAACGCTACCTTCATTCTACTGAAGATAACATTTGACAATGCTGAAACATGTCTAGATTAAAAACATTGATCGTTTATTTCAGGTGTACCTATATATATATTACCGAAGTTTCGATTCCTCATTGTTAAGATTGCCTATATAAAGGCTCCAAGTTTGCGACAGCGACTCTAAGTTTTTAACGGAAGTCAGTAGTTACCTTACTTGCGAAATAACTAATAACTAAAGTAAAACAAAATCGTTAACAGAAAAAGGAAGTAAGAAACTAAGTAAAAGATAAATTAATAACAGTTACATTGAACTTCACATTGGAAAACAGGAACATTTTTGAAGTGTTTGCGGTTTGATTCTTCTTAGGCTTCTTGTGGCTCAGTGCTTCAGTAGTTTTCACATTCCAAACCTCTTAGACAATATAGATCGTTGTTTGCAGTAATGAGATAAAAGAACGATTAATTTAAACAAAATATTGTATTCTCCAAAATGAAAACAGCATTTTGAGGCGTAGCTATATAGGGTCTGTGACGTTTTTGTCTTTTTTGGGAGGGGAGGGGAGGCCGAGGGGAGGGGAGTTGAGAGGTATTGTGTCGTTGATGATATCAGTTGTCACACTTGTTCGGATCCTCGTTAGGAACTCTTGCTTAAAAATAGTTTTAAGTTTCTCGTTTTTCGTAAAGAACTCGGTCCTTTAGCTCTCGTCGTGATTCGAGCCTTTGATATGCTCGGGCATAACCAATCGAACGATTCGAAAATTGGACTTCATCGATGGTGGCCGTCAAATGTTGGTTCGATTGCACTCGGTAATCGAACGAAACCCAGTGATGAAGAACTGTGAGTACGATTGAGTTCGATTCCCGAAAGCGGATGTATTCCGGAATGCTAACGAGGAATTCAAAATGGCGGACAAATTGCTCTATTTTATTAGACGCCACATCAAAACAACCTATTGTTTAAACGCTAAGGATCATGGTCGTGGGTGGGGGACAAAACAGTAACAATACAAGGAAAATTGATATGAAATGCGTTTTGTGGATCGTAGGAAACCAGTATTAGTCGCCAAATACAGTAAACATTGTGTATTAAACATCAGTATAACTGATATTTGGAAACCAAACAATTCGAGAATAAACTTTTCTTAGCAGAGTGAAATCATTTTGGACGATTCTGTCCCCCTCATAAACAAGCAGTATCGTCATAATAAAATATAGTTTAGAAGACCAATGCCAAGTCTGGCTGTTTCCTGGCTCCTGCTTGTACTTCGAAATATAAGTACAAAGTTTGTTCTCAATTTTACAGTGGTTGAAGATCGAAGAAGCAATTATTCTAAATTTTACAAGATGTGGTTGAAGGAGAAGGAATAGTTTTTCACGGCCCTTCTGTGTTCACCAGAATGACGTCAAACGTTGATGGGATTATAATGCGTCAACCATTTAACGGTTTTGTGCGATTTCTGCTTTGTTGGATCTCTTTGGTTACATTACAGTAGCCTTTACGCTCATCGAACGTAGATTTTTGAAACAGGATGTTGGAGGCTCATTTCATCTCCAAGATGTTGTGGAGCTCTTACATTCTCCCGTTATTTCACTGCTAGCCTGTGTGAACGGCTCTAAAGGGAGGGGGGAAGTGAGGGGAGGGAGTAAAAGTCCTTCCTTCCCCCTCTCCTACTCCCTCTCCCACTCCTCTCCCCCCTTCCCTTCTCCTTTCCCCTTCCCTTAGAGTCTGCTAGTAGGCTACTCCCCTCCCTCCCCTCCCACCCATCTTTCTTTTGTCAATTTTTATTTTCAATTTGGATTATTTGCAATGCGAATTTCAGTAGCTTTTGACCAGTATTTTCTTTTAAATTAGATAATTCCCAAGTCTGCCTTAGCCTTCAATTTATTAGTTATTAGTTTTATGCTAGTTGTTTTACTCCTTTACCCTCTAAATATTCGACATATCTGCCTTCCACTGGTTCATGAAGATGTTATCTTAAGCAGGCGTCTACGTGCTGTGTTTTTTGAAGTTGGAGTGTTAAGTCCACGAACCATATCGTGTTATTTATTTATTAATATACAGCAATTAATAAAACTAACGTTGTATGTTTTAGAAAACAAGTTGATATGATATCCTGAAACAATTTGAAATCCAGTTTAGTCAAGAAACGTTTTGACTTCGTAATCGGCAACATCCAACAAATTCCTTTTTGTTGTCGTAATTTCACTAAGTCAGGAACTTTTTTAACATTCTTTTTTGCATTCTTGTAGTCAGCGAGTCAGCAAAACTCGTGATTGATGTCTATTTATGTGAGCATAACGTCTATTTTTGGAGTTTTGACTTCTGGAGCCTTCACAATTTTTTCGTCGAGACTTTTTGGGGGGGCAGCTCGGCGATAACAACGGTTGCGAAACATGACTGCGGAGTTACCGCTTGCAGTATTACCAAAGCAAAATCCATTTGAACATTTGTACTTCAAATCGTTACCATCAGGAAAAGGAAGTCCGCGAAGCTTTCATTGATTCACTCAAATTAAACCAACCATTCAAATTAAACAACTCAATGACGCACAATGGCTTCCGATCCTTTACATCGGTAAAAGAGTAATCCTGGTATATTAGGGGTAAGGATAATTCTTTTGTTTGTTTGGCCAAGGCGCGCCTCATTTTACGCTAGGCGTCAAGATCCTACCAGAAATCACGAAGAGAGTTATCTGCAACGTTGTGGTTCCCCTAGCTTCATGGAAACAGGAACTAGCCAGTAAACTAGTTTAGACTGCGTCAGTATATAAAGAAACGGGAACTAGTCAGTAAACTATTTTAGAATGCTTCAGTATATAAAGAAACGGGAACTAGTCAATAAACTATTTTAGAATGCTTCAGTATATAAAGATTGCTTTATGTAAACGAGAACTAGCGAGTAAAAGAGTAGGTGAATAAAGTTTAGGTTGCGTCGTTGTATAAAGATAGCTTGTTAACAGGAAAGCGCAAGCTCGCAAGGAAACTAGTTTTGACTACGTCGAATTATAAAGAAAAAAAAATCATAAAAACGAGAACTAGCGAGTAAACCAGTTGGGGCTGCGTGGGTGTATAAAGATAACTTCATGAAAAACGAGAACTAACGAGTAAACTAGTTTTGAATACGTCAAAGTATAAAGAAAAATAACTTTTTGTAAACGAGAACTAGCGAGTAAGTTTGTTTGTGCGCACAAGTCGAGCTGTACGTGTTGGTGTATAAAGATACAATAAGGAATGAATGGAAATCTTAATATCTTACCATAGGGACATAGAATGGCTATTGTCGATAATACATCAAATTATAAATATTAAAAATAGATGATTAACTTATATCATATTTATCGAAACTAAAGTGCTATGCTGAATAATTAAATAAAACACTATAAAATATATCGATGTCGTATTACGCGTTATGTAGTTGAACTCATTTAAAAATTATATGTATCTAAGAATAGATAAAAATTCAAATTAAAAAAAAAATCATAATTTAAGAATAACAAAATACGGAGTAAGAAAGCAAAAAAAAAAAAAGAAAAGAAAAGAAAATATCGGTAACATAGCTACTCGAAATTGCCAATTTCCTTCTGTCCCTTTAGTAGCATAATAAATAAATTATTTTTAAAACATTTAGTACTTTTACTTTTCTTAATTTCTATAGGAAGTTGGTTCCATTCTTTGATAGTTCTTACACTAAAAGTGCGTCCCCCTTCAGACTTCTTCTTATAGAGAGGGCACTGAAAATTTAAAGTTGAAAAACGGTTTGATCTATTGTGAATATCAGAATTTGTTCTTAAAATACTAATCATATATTCAGGAGTTCATCCACCAAGTCTTTTGAAAGCTATGCGGCAACGATTTATTTTACACTCGGTGTAAAAAGGGACCCAGTTTAGTTCATTGAATAATGTCATTGTTCTAGTTGTTCTTTCCGTCGGCATCGAGGATAATTCGAGCTGCTCTCTTTTACATCCAGTGCATCCGTAAGACTCTTTCCAATAACTCTTTGTTTGCTGACGACCAAATCGAGCTTGAGTACATCATGAGTGGTTGGAACATGCTGAAACATGTCTAGATTAAAAACATTGATCGTTCATTTCAGGTGTACCTATATATATATATATTACCGAAGTTTCGATTCCTCATTGTTAAGATTGCCTATATAAAGGCTCCAAGTTTGCGACAGCGACTCTAAGTTTTTAACGGAAGTCAGTAGTTACCTTACTTGCGAAATAACTAATAACTAAAGTAAAACAAAATCGTTAACAGAAAAAGGAAGCAAGAAACTAAGTAAAAGGATAAATTAATAATAGTTACATTGAATTTCACATTGGAAAACAGGAACATTTTTGAAGTGTTTGCGGTTTGATTCTTCTTAGGCTTCTTGTGGCTCAGTGCTTCAGTAGTTTTCACATTCCAAACCTCTTAGACAATATAGATCGTTGTTTGCAGTAATTTCATGAAATAAAAGAACGATTAGTTTAAACAAGTTATTGTATTCTCCAAAACGACAAATGAAAAGCATTTTGAGGCGTAGCTATATAGGATCTCATTCTGTGAACGGGCATTCCAGGGAGAATTGTTGTCAATTATTTGGTCTATTTAGCTTTGTGAACACATCTTCAGAAGGCGGAATAAACGTTTTTCCTTCTCAAAATACTCTTCATTTTATTCTTTTGTAATTCTCCAATTATCTATTTAGCTTTGTGAATTTACGAAAGACCAAACATCTTTAGAAGGCGAAAAGTGCAGAATAAACGTTTCTCTTCTCGAAATACTCTTTATTTTATTCTTTTAATTTATTTGTAATTACCTCCAACTATCGAAACCACCAGAAAGTCCCAACCATTATTTTTTTGGTACTTGTAAAGTGTTTTGTTCTGCTTTCTTAACTTATTTATTGCACTTAATCAACATTTTCCGTATCCTGATCCGTAAACTCTTACGTTTACGCAGACAGTTTTTAATCGTTATCCCTGTACCAGAGACAGAATCGAGGCTACGCAACCACTAATGCGAGAGTCTCGACGGGAAGTAGTAATAACGGTTAAAAATATGGCGTTTGACAGTTGACTGTTGATTACGACCTGTAGTGGTCATCCGTTTGCCCACCCCACAATCCCACCCCAGGACAATTAGGGATTTGTGAAGAAATTTACATATAAATCAATATTCTTTTCATTTTATTGTACTTTGGTATGTAATCTGCTCAAGTGTCGTTAACATGATACTTTGGTCTTCAGTTATTCGTACACTTGGAACGATCGTAACGAACAAAGTCCTTGTTGAATTCTGCCTCCTTAAGACACTTCGCGGCAGTGACGTCACACTGACAGATGTTAACTTTACATTGAGCTGCTTTGCTATCATTACCGTACGCTGATACTGGTTCTGTTAAATAAACAATCGACGTTTGATTGTGTTAGTTATTGATCAAAGATATCACGATGGTGTTGTGTAGAGGTAAATAGAGGTATGTGAGGTTTGAGTGATAGCTAAAAGTACCAAGCCTTTCTGCTTCCTTTCCTCATCCACAGGGAGCCCGGCCGGCTTGTTATTGCTTAAAATTTGAAGTGAGATGCTAATCATAAAGCCAAATATGCGTTAGACTTCCGGTGACGCTTTGTACTGTAATACACCAGTGACTAGCAGATTCCCCATAGGTGCCTGGTTTAGTGCCTGGATTAGTTATTACTAGGATTGGAGCTAATAAACTGAAACCGAAGAAATATTAGTAACACAATCCATAGTAAACAGCCAGAGGGAACTCTAAGGAGCTGCTTACAAGCTAAGGGAGCTGAGTGCGTTATGCTAATGCATTATATTAATCTGATATCGAGCTACTGGTGAATTAGGCTACCAAGCAATTTGCGAATTGCTTCAAATTTCAAGCAGTGCCAAACCGGATTTCCTGTGCCTCGTTGTCATTAATACATCCTCTTCTTATTCTGAACTAAGTTTTAATATTTCCTTCACCACCACCACCATCAACATCATCATCATCATCATCACCACCATCATCATAAACATAATTACCCCCCTTCTTTCCTGTGCCTGCCCATATTTCAAATGCATCACCAGTTGCTAGGCAACATGTTTGAAGTTTACAAGTGAACCAAGAGACTGAGACATGCAAGTGATGAGATATTTTTAGACCAGCATCCACTTGCTCACGCTGACAAATTATATAAATTTGCCATGCATTCATTTATTTTGGCTTCTTCTCTATGCGTGAGCCTTTATAATCCTCCAGGATTTTGGACGAATGATTTGCCAATACTCAAATGGAAAAAATGCCGAGTCTCGACAGAGGTCTTGAGAGGTTTCTTTCGATTTTTCGAGTAAACTCGTTAGCAGGGCATGCACCCTTATCATAACCACATTCATCATCATCAACAACTCCACTGTCATCATCATCACCATCATCCATCATCGTTATCGCCAACACCACAACTCCACTGTCGTCGTTATTATAATCATTATCAGCAGCAAAAGCACCACCGTCATCATCATCATCGTCCATTATGAAACATCTCTTCTTCTCTGCACTTATTTTCCAGCAAAAAGCACAACGATGTAAGTGGACTCGTACCACAGGTAAGGCAGTCTGCGCTCTTTTTATACTCCAGGTAGTAGACAGAGTACTCATGAGGCCATTCACACACTTTACTGTCCTTTATCTCTTTGTAACAATCATCATGAGCCTTGCAACACCTGAAAAGTTACATCAGAATTATAAATATCCTAGATCTTTACTGTGAGTGCAACTGGTTTTTCTCAGGGAATTGGAAGGTATTTAATGTTCTTAAAACGTCTAAATCTCACTTGTGTCTCTGTAATGTAAGTGGCTGCACCTCGTGCTTCTATACTTGCTTTTAGCGTGCTATAACTACCAGCTTGTTTATTTAAGCAATATAAAACGCGCGCGCATGTCTTTGCTCTTATAACGCGATAGAGATGTAGAGCAAGAAAAGCAAGCTTAAGGACACGAGGCGAAGCAGAGTGTTTCTCTTGATTTAGCTTGCTCTATATTTTCCATGTATTTATAACACAGTACAGAGACATAAGCGACCGTTTTATATTGCTTTCATCAAATATTTTCAACGTTTATTGCGTTTCCCTGTCCAGTGATAGCCATTATATCAGCGCGCGCGTTATATCTCAAGTATTTTATAAATGACAGTATCAATGACGCGTTTTACAATGATTAAGGTGACGCCCTACCTATCCGCATCATCTACAGGTTGTCCTTTACCGTTGAACGCACACCAACAACCATAACCTTCGTATTTCCAACCACTACGTCCTGTTACACATTTTAACATGTCCTTGTACTGCAGCACACTTCGCTTTGTCATCTTCTGTTTTAGTAAAATGGATTTTGAATGAATGAAATTTAAGCAAATCATGATTTTCCTAGAAAATAGTAAATAGTGTATCTTTATACACCAAAGCATTCCAAACTTGCTTCTGTGCTAGCTTCCTAAGAACACTCCATTTGCATAAGCGTCATTTAAGGACGTTAGCAGCCAAATAAACTTTTTTTTTTCAAACATTTTATGGCGAAAGAACATCACGATAGAAGTTCAATGATAACATATAATAATGGGTATCACCGACTTCCCTGAGAAGTCACATGGCGTCCAAGTGGACCATCTTTCTCGTTTAAAATTGCTTGTGACGCGAGAATAGATGGGAATTTTTTGCAGGGAAAAGAATAAGATTGATAAAATTTTCTTAAAATGGGTGTCTAATTTATCGTAAAATAAGATTATGTGTGAATAGTTTAGAATAGATGCCAACAAGTACAAGTTTTCGTCATTGTTGTAACTGCTAAATGTGTTAGATTATACAGTGTTTTAAAAAGTTATCTTACCTCGTGAGATGGTTTACCACACACATTTCCTACTGCGAGAAGCAACAAAATGACCACAAAGAATCGACACATCTTATAGCTCCCTTCAGGTACGAACCGTCTTTGCCTGCTGCTAGATATGTTGCCGGAATACCAGAATGGTAACAGTTTTTACTGTCTGCTAGTTATGGACATAGTTGCACTACTATTAAAGTTTAATTATTTTTGGTTTCGTACAAATTTAATTTTGTTTGCGGATATGTCTAGCAAATGCCAAATTGTTTGAAAATGTCATTAACCTGCGAAATATACCATCGTTTACCACCTATGAGTTGATGGTGCTTTTACAAATAGTGAGGTTATTTTGGTAAATATCTAATTAAGGTGCTGTCACCGTTGGAATTTTGAAGCTGTCTTCACCGACACTCGTGAAAAACGTCTGCGCATGCGTGCATATTACGATGTTTTCTTAAGAAACGTGTGAGTTTTAGCTTGAAGTGAAATGTTCGTGTTCTCGGTGTATACATGAAATTTATCTTGTATACTTTTGTGAGACAAAGATATTGCCTTAATGAAGACATTATGTAAATACTGGTCCTAAGTTTCAAGAATTGACCTTAAGTTTTGACATTTTGTGAAAACCATTGTTGAAGGCAAGTGTAAAAGCGAAATTTGCATTATAAGTTTGCAAAAGCACGAAGACGTGTCTACGAGCATGCGCAGACGTTTTTCACTGTCTTCACCAGAGTGCGAATACCTGTCCACAGTTAGACTGACAGGGTAAAGTCATCAATGTAAATCATTTTCTTGCTTTTTTCATTAACAAAATGAGATATCGTGACATACCTGTAAGCATATTCTTTGTTCACTCGTTATTCAGTAATAGACCAGTTCACGCTGTCGTCCGCCATTTTGAATTGGGACAAATGCCGCGGAGAAATCTATAGAAATTCGATCACTTTTCACTTCCCGTAACTCCACTCAGTTTTGTTGAATTTTCAAAAAATTACATTTTTTCAAAACAGATTTCCTTTGCTATTCGTGACTGTTAATATGATGAATATTGAAAGGCCAAAAATATCGAGAAAATACGATTTTCAGGTTTTCAAAACAAACAAACAGAAAACGTTCGGCACGTGAAATTATAAGAGCCAATCGTGAAAAGAAGATTGACTTGAAAAAGATAGTTAAAATACTTACATTATATTGGTCTTATTTTAAATCCAAAGAAAAAGAAAAAGAAAAAGAAAAAGAAAAAGAAAAAGAAAAAGAAAAAGAAAAAGAAAAAGAAAAAGAAAAAGAAAAAGAAAAAGAAAAAGAAAAAGAAAAAGAAAAAGAAAAAGAAAAAGAAAAAGAAAAAGAAAAAGAAAAAGAAAAAGAAAAAGAAAAAGAAAAAGAAAAAGAAAAAGAAAAAGGAAAAGAAAAAGAAAAAGGAAAAGAAAAAAGAAACAAAAAAATGCCCCGGCCGGTTTCGAACCCGGCTCTTATGTTCGCTCATTTGCTTCACAGTTCAAGGGTTTTCCAACTGCGCCACGGGATCGCGTAATTTGCACAACAATAGATAGCCAATTCACACGATACACTAGGTCATTTTGTTCTCCAAATCCCTCAGTAGACCAGTTAGCCTAGTGGTAAGGTGCAGTCATTTACGGCCTAGGATCCGACTGTTTCCTCCCTCTTTGACTGCGAAGCTCGCTGCGTTCTACCAGATAGCGCGGAAGGGGCCGAAATCTCCATCCTATACGTAACATGCGATGATTCAGCGATTTGTCTGGATGCATGGTCCGATTTTTTTTAGTTTTGCATAAAATTAGCATACTAATTTCTTTGGGTACGGGGTTCGAGTCCTGCCTGCGCCAACCGTCTTTTCTTTTTTCCTTTTTTTTTCTGTTTTTAATGGATTATATTTCTCTTTTCTAATTTTTCTTGGCTTAAAATTCTAGTTTTCAATGAAGAACTAAATAAACTTTTTTTATATTAGCTTGATGCTTTCAAATTTTACGTAATTTAGTTATTAATTCCATCCTATTACGTAAAATTTGAAAGCATCAAGCTAATGTAAAAAAAGTTTATTTAGTTCTTCATTGAAAACTAGAATTTTAAGCCAAGAAAAATTAATAAATTACGTAAAATTTGAAAGCATCAAGCTAATGTAAAAAAAGTTTATTTAGTTCTTCATTGAAAACTAGAATTTTAAGCCAAGAAAAATTAATAAATTCCCAAATAAAATTTTCATTCCGCTTTCTAAAGGCCCTCTGGACCTGTCTAATACTTATACAGGTCATTTAGTACTCCTAATCCAAACCGAATATGGTAGAAATCGAACCTCCGCTATCAATATGCTTGTGACAGGCCTGTCGTAAACATGTTTCCATTCGGTGGACGTAGATATGACTTTAATATGAAGTTGTCGAATTCCCCATAAAATAGTTCACTGCTATTTCCCGAACACATCGAACAATATCACTGATGAACTATACATTTTTATTTATTCATGCACAAAACCTTTGCGTGAACTCTCAGAAAATTGGGTTAGGAGTATGCGGCTTGCTCGATGAAACCCTTACCCTGAATTTGACCAGAAAGTGTCGGGTTTTTTTCCTCGTATATTCCAAGGGTAGTACCCCGGGACTTAGAACCCGTCGACCAAGGGAAAAACACCATATAGAGCCAAAGTGATTGTCTATTTGTTAAACTTTCATGTCACAGTTAGTAAATATAAGAATTGCTAATGGCTTTGCATACGTAAAACAAGTTAGAAATGCTCTTTAAACAAATGGAACTTTCTCGTGAGAAGCTTTTCTTTGGGTGCGTCCTGACAACCTCAAAACTTCATAAAGACAGAGAAGTTGAACTAAAGCACAGAAATTGAGTCGGGAGTTACAGACAGCAATCAGAGCGTTCGCTCTTTTTCAAAGGCAGAAATGGAAGTTTTAAAGTTTTTCGTTCTATTTGGTGTCGTCGTCGCTGTTGCTTCGTTGGGTGAGAAACCGGAGGTAAGGTAAACTCGAAAGCGGTATTAAAGCTGAAAAGCAATGTGAAACATCATTTTTAATTATTGGTTGGAACATTAGCATCGCACATGTTCTTTCTTCATGATTTCCTCAGCTTATACTGAGCTCACTCCTTTTGTTTTGTGTTCTTTGTAATCTCTCATTTCCTTCTTTTCTTTGTTCCTTTGTTTGTTTATTTGTTTGTTTGTTTTTTCTACATAGATCCCATCCTTTTCATGATATACTATTACCCTTGTGAGTAATCGTATATATCATGACACGTTTCAGTTTGTGCAAAATCTTTGTTTAAGGTTATATTTTCATCTTATAATTTCTTCATTTTAAGAATGGAAAACTTCTTACCAGAATGCTCAAATCAGAAGGTAAAAACAGGCTATTCTTTGTAACGTATTCAAAATTTTATGTTAAAAACAGTATTTTTGATCATACTGAATTCGTGTCCGAATGCGCTAGCTGGTTTTTTTTATTTCCAGGGTATATGCGAACAAAACGTTCTCTCTTGGAGTTTTATCTAATGATAAAATGTGAAACTGGTCGTAGCTGGACTGATTACAATGGTTATGGTTGCTGGTGTGGTAAAGGTGGACATGGGAAAATAGTCGACGATCTTGACAGGTATATATCAAAAGGCTATCATTTACTTCTCTTCAACTCTGCGCTTACTTCACCTTCAATTCTGTCCGTTTTGCCGTCTCCTTTTTTTCTTACATTTTCTGCATTTCTTTCCTTTCTTTTCCCTTTTTGCTTATTTCGTCTATTCCTACTTTTTCTTCTATTTTTTTATTATTAGTTTTATCGCTTTTTCTTTTCTCGTCTTGTCTTCCATCTTTAGTCCAGTCTTCACGATTGTATTCAGTTTCTGCATTCCTATGCTATGCAAATTCCTTTGTTCGCGATTCGTCTTCGTTATTTGTTCTTTCTTTCCGTCCCTCCTACCAATTCCCTTCTTGCTTTCCGTGTTATTCCTTTTTTCGTTTTATATGTATTTCTCCTTTTCCCCGTTGCTCTTGTGCTCACCATTTGGCCCTTGTTTTATCTGTAAGGTGTTGTCATGTCCATGACCATTGTTATGAGAAAGCTCAAAAGTCCGTATGTAAAAAGTATCTCCAGATCTACTGGGATAGGTACTACATAAAGGGCTGTTCCGGCTGTGGTAAGTGAGGAATTTGGAACTTTTTAGGAATCCAAGAGAAAGAACGACACTTTTGAAGTTTTTTACTGACATGTTTCGGCAGTGCGACTGCCATCTTCAGAGTGAGATTGCAAAGCTAGAATGAAATATATATGCTAAAGAGTATTTATATAAGAACAAAAGGAAAAGACTTTTTAGGAAATGTTTATCCTATCAACCCCACTCTAGATAAATTTTTATCCAACTACATAGTTATTATTACTACTATCCCATCGCAATCATGACTTAGTATTATATATATTTTAGTTTCCCGTAATCTTGTCTCTATAATTTGTTTTCTGGTATACTCTAGTCCTGGAATTTTTCACAGCCAGCTGGAAAGTAACCGCGCCGTACAATGTACTAATTTTCCGTTTTTGTTTAGACGCTAAAAAGAATGATGCGTGCGAGCAAGCCTTGTGTGAATGTGATAGAGATGCAGCAAGATGCTTTGCAGCAAATCGTTGGGACCCACAATACGACAACTACTCAAGAAATCACTGCTAAACACGTGGCTTTCTCACGTGGTCGCCACGTGATGAGCATGGTAGATTTAGCTCAAACATTTGTGACGTCTGAAAGAGTCATTTGACTACAATCTAAAATTTGTAAACTGATCCTTTAGATTAATAAAGAGAATGCTCACACACATATATATATTTTTTTATTTTTTTGGCAAGTTATATTCCAATTGTAGTCCCCCTGGAGTTCAAACTGTTTTAAAAAACTATGATGTCACCGCTAGCAAATATAAGAATTGCTAATGGATTTGCACGTGTTATAGAGGTCTATACTCTATAACTGTGGAGGACTAGTAGACACAGTCAGTTTTGGGTCGATGTTCTGTCTTTATTGTTGGTAGAGCACTTGGACTGTTGGACTTACAGAACCAGTAGAACTAGAATGAATTATCCTTGAGACAGCACGGCTTGTAGTAGGCGTTCCTTACTCGGCTCGTTATCTGTACTCGAGGTCCACCCAATCTAGCTCACTGTGTTACTGTATATAGTCTTGATCTACTGCGTGTATGTGTTCCCGTTCTTACAAAGGTAATTCTATTTATACTGCTTAGGCCCAGTTCAGACGTCGAACTTTTGCCGCGTCGAATCTAATAGTTGCATTTTGTAGATGAGAAGTGCGGCTTCTGAACCAAATGAATTTGAAAAATTTGATTTAAACTGAATTTTTTAATTTAATACTCAACCAAATCTGTCAAATACAATAGGTTAAGACGCCGCACTTCTCATCTACAAAATGCAACTATTAGATTCGACACGGCAAAAATTCGACGTCTCGAGTTCAAGTTTATTTGCCATTTCGTACAAATATAAATACATTACAATATATTTAGAATTCAAATATACAATGCATATATATTGAAAATTAAAAATACAATATATCATATGTATATATGTATATATATACTTTTTTTCATACACCGGATATACAGATATGGCTAGTCGTTTTACCGTTAATCATAAACAGAGAAGACATAATTTTTTAACATGCTTGAGAAGGAAGAATATTTTGAACAATTTACAAGTATTGTATCGATTAAAGAGTTGTATAAGAGAGGTCCTTTATAACTAATGGAAAATTGTACAAGTTTATAATTAGTTCTTTTAGAGGGAATACGTAAATAGTGTGAAGATCTTGTATTATAATTGTGTATTTCACTGTTTATAGAGAATATACCTTTGAAACTCTTGGGAAGTAAGTCGTTTTTATACTTAAACATAAACTGACCAATTTGTAGCTTATTGATATCAATAAATTTCAAAAGTTGAAGAGTTTTGAACAATGGAGAGGTATGTGCATTAACTTCACTTTTGCTTATAATTCTGATTGCCCGTTTTTGCAAAACTATCGGACGTTTCAAATTCGATTCATAGGTGCTAGCCCATACAATATTACAATACTGCAGGTATGGATATATCAGTGAAAAATAAAGAGTACGCAATGAAGATTTGAGGAGAAAAAACTTGACTTTCTTGTAATTCCAATTGATTTTGATATCTTATTCGAGACTTGGGAGATATGAGGTTTCCAAGATAGATTTTCGTCTAAAATGACTCCCAAGAAGGTATTTTCTTTGACTTGTTCGATATCATGGTTCTCTATAGTGACTCCACATACTGCAGCTATCCTTTTTGTCTAGATTTAAAATTAATAAATTTCGTTTTATCAAGATTGAGAGAAAGTTTATTTGTGGTGAGCCAAGTTGAAAAATTCTCTAGTTCTCTCTTTACCATATGGTTAAAATTCTCTAGTTCTCTCTTTACCATGTGGTTAAGGTAAACAACGTCTGAACTTGGCCTTAGCAAACATGTTGTTACACGTCATAATTCAAGGTAACTCAAGGTCAGTCACTATACGTAATACATCATGCGACTAACTCATGACAAAACATGTTAAGACCTATTGAAAATCAATTGCTGACTAATAAAATAGGTGTTTTAAGACTGATCAAAATATCACTGACGAAATTGTTAAAATGTGCTCCGTAACACATGCGTAAAACAAGTTAGGGAGCATTCATTTTTTAGGAGGGGGGGGATCAAATACAAAAAAAATGCAAGCCCCCACGGTAAGGAATTGAACTATATTGATGACCCACCCCACTTCCAAATGTGAAAATAGGGTCCCTTGACCTGGTTTAACTTTCAGAAAAACATGACCCACCCCCTTTCATAGAGTAAATTTCTTTTGGCTCACCCCTCAATTCCTCCGGCCCACCCCCCCTCCTAAAAAATAAATGCTCCCTTAGAAATGCTCTTCAGACAAATGGAACTTTCTCGTGAGAAGCTTTTCTTTTGGTGCGTCCTGACAATCTGGAACCTTCATAACTGACAGAGAAATTAAACTCAAGCACAGAAATTGAGCCGGGAGTAGTTACAGACAGCAATCAGAGCGTTCGCTGTTTTTCAAAGAAAAATGGAAGTTTTAAAGGTTTTCGTTCTATTTGGTGTCGTCGTCGCTGTTGCTTCGTTGGGTTTCTTAACTTATTCAATTTCCGTCATTTTTTTTCACTAAAAATATTACTAACCCTTTACTAAACTAATAACTTCACATTTCTCTTTTCATCCTTCATCCTAAACATTATCCCCATCCATGCACTTGTCCTCAACCAACAACCATCAGAAACAATATCACATTATTTCATAATTTTATTCTCACAAACATCATAAAGGATACCCCTCATTCACACCCACGTCCATGATTACATAACCGTCTAACATACAAACCTTTATTGTTTAGCATTATCATCAATATACTAGGCCAATAACAAACTGCCCTCTTGAAAACGAGTCGTCGCTGCGCTCGGGCGCAAATGAAGTTACTCGGGCTACAAATAAACAATATGCCCTCCAAAAGTCATGTTATATATTGTCCTAATTACACTCAAATAAGTGAAACCATTTTGTTCGCAACTATGTTCTTAACACGTCTTACAATCTTTTCCCCACCCTCTATCTCCCCACCTCCCCCAAATGAACTATAAGAGTTATTCCGTGTTGGACGCTTTTGATACCGTTGAGATGCAAATGTGTAATATGGTACCTTGGACATGCAAATTACGAATACTGGCAAGTCCTGTGAAATCTTTTGTTGAAAAGGATCATTCAAGCAAAGATCAACTTTTGAAACCGGTAATTTTGCTCCTTTTTATATAATTTGGGAATAACAAAAACACATGTAGAGTACAAAACAGTAAAAGTGTGCAATACTTTGCACAATTTAACTAAATAGCACTAATTTAACATAGAAAACAATAGAATTAGCATAATTTAGCACTATTTAGTGCTATTTATGGTGCACACTTTTAGTGTTTGTACTCTAGAGTGATGGCACTTAATCCGTGAAATAGATATTAGTCCAATAGACATTAGTAGACACTATTTCTATTGTTTTCTTTTGTTTTGATTAGACTATTAGACATTGACTATTAGATTTTGTTTCACGGATTAAGTGCCACCACTCTAGCAAACATTTCGAAATTTTAACTTTATTAGACCTTTTACCTTTATTAGACCTTTTTGCCGTAACACTATTTTCTAACTTCGTGCATCTTGGAACAAAGAACTGCACCGTAGAATGTGCGGGATGTGAGCTTCTTTTGTTTGAAATAAAACTTCCCCTTGTCTCCCAATCAAGAAGACATTAAGGTGGCTCGACTGGGTATTGTTTGAGGCACACCTCGGAAAAAGCTTTTTTTCTTTTTGAGCTCATATTTTCGACACATTCAATAACTGTTCGTTTGGAAAAGTACAACAAAATTGCGTCGCACGATTTTGAGAAATGTGAATTTAGGTCAAGTGGATAGAGTGCGCCTTTTTATTTTTTGTTTACATTTCGCTTCTCTTTATAAAAAGCTAGAAAACTTAAGATTCCCTCGATTAATTTTTTTCTAACTTCAATAGCAGCGTTTTGACCAAGTTGTTTCTTGATCCTACACATTTCATGGCTATTGAAGCATTGTAAGATATCCAAAATAAATTATAAAAGCGTAAATTTTTAGGCCTCTTACTTCGGGTTAACGTTGTTTTGGTCGTCAAGCATCTCCGTTGTCCAGTTTTTTCCTAAACTTGTAAATTCCATCATTCATAAAATGGAAATGCTTGAGCGGCCTAAAAATTTACAACTTGGTGAAAACGCTGCATGATACTGAAGTTAACAAAAAGGTAATCGAAGGAATCGTAAGCTTTCTAGCTTTTTATAAAGATGAGTGAAATGATAAACAAAAGATGAAAAGGCGTTGTAGTTTCTTGAAAGGAAAGCCTGCGAAAGAGTGTTATTCAAAGTAAGAAAACGTTAGGTAAATTGTAATAAATGAAATAAATGAAAACAAACCTCACGACACGTGATAACAGTTCTTTAGTAGTACACTGTCACTTTCTTATGTGCTAACCAAATTTCTCGACGTCTCTGTCGCACTTTGCTTGAATGATTCTTTTCAACAAAAGATTTCACAGGACATGCCAGTATTCGTAATTTGCATGCCCAAGGATAACATTTGCACATTTGCATCTCAACGGTATCAAAAGCGTCTAACACGGAATAACTCTATAGAATTGCATATCCGTCACCAAAAATTATCCACATCTAATAGATGTTCCACTTTATGAATTCCAGCTGTTTTAAACTTCTCTTTAAAATTCTCAAGGTCACAATGCAAAAGTTAAAAAATCCTTCCATACAACTATCATCAATTTCCGCCAGCTGCAACCACTTAAAATCAAAGTTCAGTTCTAGAACTTTCTAGATATATAAATTTTGTCGGCTTATTCGCTAACAATACGAGTTTTCACATGGTTTGTAAATACCCGACTTTGCAGAGTTTATCTCGGCGAGAAGTGGCGTGCGTGACCGAAAATGATGGCAAAGTTTAACTGAAAATATTACTATACTTGCCTTACCGATATTTAATGTCAGTTCGATTCCTTGACAACTCAACATTGATTCTGAAGACTTAAATTGCAAGGTTTCAACTAAATTCAAAAGAAAAATTCCGTATGTATCGCCTTTGCATGTATTTCGAGTGAATAATCTGTCACGCCAGATTTGATTGGTCTAGCGTATCACGTGGGGAGTGTCCATCCTCCGATCCAGTCTGGCAAGCACAGAGATCGAGTCGAGTGTTACAGACAACAACCAGAGCGTTCACTCTTTCTCAAAGAAAATGGAAGTTTTAAAGTTTTTTGTTCTATTCGGTGTCGTCGTCGCTGTTGCCTCGTTGGATGAGAAACCGGAGGTAAGGTAAACTCGAAAGCGGTATTGAAGCCGAAAAGCAATGTGAAACATTATTTTGAATTGTTGGTTGGAACATTAGCATCGCACATGTTCTCTTGATTCTCAGCATATAGCTCCTTTTGTTTTGTGTTTTTTTCTGTCTCTCATTTCCTCCTTCCTTCCTTCCTTCCTTCCTTCCTTCCTTTTCTTTGTTTCTCTCTTTGTTTGCCGTTTCTTTTTCTACATAGATCTGGTATGTAGAATTCCATGTGAGTAATCATGACACGTTTCAGTTTGTGCAAAATCTTTGCTGCAGGCTATCTTTTCATCTTTTAATTGTCTGGATTGATTCCTTCATTTTTAGAAAGGAAAACTTCTTACCAGAGTGCTCAAATCAGAAGGTAAAAACAAGCTATACTTTGCAACGTAAATTTTGTGAGTTTTGTGCATAAAAGATTATTTCTTAAATTAGATGTGAATGTTTCTTCGAGTGTGAATTTTAGCTCGGAAAAAATCCGAGCCTTCAGCTTGGTTTGAATCCACGACCTTCGGATTTCCGGTCCGACGCTCAACCACTGAGCTAATTTGAAGACTCTAGTGGCGAGCAGGTCGAAGTTCGTTATTCATGCTGAGCGTACGTGCGCGGGACGGACGTTGTCCGATAACCCGTGCGGAATGATTCGTACAGAAACTCTGCAGACCTACAACATATGTAAGTTAATGAATGGATTGTCAGTCGGAAATGTGTAAATTAGATGTTAATGCTTCTTCGAGTGTGGATTTTTGAGCGTCGGCCTGAAATCCGAAGGTCGTGGGTTCAAACCGACGCTGAGGGCACGGATTTTTTCCGAGCAAAAATCCACACTCAAAGAAGCATAAACATCTAATGTATACATTTCCGAGTGACAATCCATTCATTTGATTATTTCGTATATCATAGTGAAATCCTGTGCAAATGGTTTGTTTTGTTATTTTCCAGGACATATTGAAAGTAAACATTCTTCTTATTCTCTCTGGGAGTTTTATCTAATGATAAATTGTGAAACTGGTCGTAGCTGGACTGATTATAATGGTTATGGTTGCTGGTGTGGTAAAGGTGGACATGGGAAAATAGTCGACGATCTTGACAGGTAACAAAATACCCTCTTTCTTTTGAGTCAACTATTTGTTTACTTCAGTTCTTTTTCATTCTCTCAACTATTCCCACCTTTTCTTCTTTAGCTTTGATTTCGTGTATTTTTCTTATATTTCACTTTTTTTGGTTTCCTTTTCATCGTTCTTTGTAGTATAATTCAATTCAGAGGAATATTGTTCTGCATGAAAACTCCACCCACTTAGACAGCTAATATCAAGAAATTATTAGCTGACCCTTCTTTTTCCTCGCCACCAGCGCCCTCCCATTTCCTCCCCCTCCCTCTCCCCCTCAGCTCCTCGAAGACCATCCAGGCAGGCTTGGAATATTGGTTCCCTTCTTTTCTTAGTCCAGTCTTTGTCTTTGTCTTTGATTCTGTTTCTATTTCTGTGGTCTCTTGTTTCTTAGTTCGTCTTCGTCTTCTTTCTCCCTCCTACCGACTTCTTTCTTGCTTTCCTTGTCATTCCTAATTTTTCGTTTCATTTGTATTTCTCCTTTCCCCTTTCATCATATACTTACCTTTTAGCCCTTGCCAGCTTACGTTTACTGGTCTATTTTAATTGCTTTTTCTTTTCTCGTCTTGTCTTCCATCTTTAGTCCAGTCTTCACGATTGTATTCAGTTTCTGCATTCCTATGCTATGCAAATTCCTTAGTTCGCGATTCGTCTTCGTTATTTGTTCTTTCTTTCCGTCCCTCCTACCAATTCCCTTCTTGCTTTCCTTGTTATTCCTTTTTTCGTTTCATATATATTTCTCTTTTCCCCGTTGCTCTTGTGCTCACCATTTGGCCCTTGTTTTATCTGTAAGGTGTTGTCATGTCCATGACCATTGTTATGAGAAAGCTCAAAAGTCCGTATGTAAAAAGTATCTCCAGATCTACTGGGATAGGTACTACATAATGGGCTGTTCCGGCTGTGGTAAGTGAGGAATTTGGAACTTTTTAGGAATCCAAGAGAAAGAACGTTACTTTTGAAGTTTTTTACTGACATGATTCGGCAGTGCGACTGCCATCTTCAGAGTGAGATTGCAAAGCTAGAATGGAATATATATGCTAAAGAGTATTTATATAAGAACAAAAGGAAAAGACAGGAAATTTTCATCCTATCGACCCCACTCTTGATGAATTTTTATCCAGTTATTATAGTTATTATTATATTATTATTATTATTATTAGCTATCCCATCGCAATCATGACTTAGTATTATATATATTTTGGTTTCCCGTAATCTTTTCTCTATAATTTGTTTTCTGTTATACCGTAGTCCTGGAATCTTTCACAGCCAGCTGGAAAGTAACGTACAATGTAACAATTTTTCCGTTTTTGTTTAGACGCTAAAAAGAATGATGCGTGCGAGCAAGCCTTGTGTGAATGTGATAGAGATGCAGCAAGATGCTTTGCAGCAAATCAATGGGACCCGCAATACGACGACTACTCAAGAGATGAGTGCTAAACACATGTGTTACGCGACACTTTTCTCTGCATTTATATTCAGTGATTTTGTAGTTTACTAATTGTTTCGACAAGGGACGTTCGTGACGTAGATTTTCAATAACAGTTTGTTATGGCTACTTGTTGGACCTAGCAGGGGCAGATCCAATGAGCTTTTACCATGTAATTCCAAAAGTCACAGTACAGAAATATAATTACCATAGCTGGAAAGAGCACGTCAAAATTAGTAAAACTGTGAAGTTTGAATGAAGTAACTTTCAAACTCACGAAGATATGAATTTTCCGAAATCGAAATTTTGTATGAAAACATTCGACCAGCAAAGGTTTTCTTACAAATTTACACTTTTCAAAAATTCATATTCTCTCGAGTTTTGGATTTAATTCCTTCAAACTTCACTGTTTTGCTAATTTTAACATGCTCTTTCCAGCTATGGTAATTCTTTTTCTGTTTAAGAAATTTAAAAATACCTGATAAAAGCTCATTGCACCATATATTCTGTCTTAGTCTTAGATTTGTAGAGTCACGAATGATCTCAAGTTTTTGTAGAATCGATATAGTTGGACATCAGTGAGATTGACGTTCCCAGCTGGTGGAGCTCATAAGTCAAACTGGACTCGAAGACATGAGTTGTACTGTGGATTCTGTTTATCAGTTCAGGTGATCTTCCCACACTAGTTGAAGTGTTGCCACAGGTTTATCACAGGTAGATCATATAGTCTAATAGAGTGATCACAGGCACAAGAGTCCTGTTTGGGTTATGGCTCTACCCGTACTGCTAGAAATACTTGTAAAATAAGTCTTGTAGGTTAGTTGTTAGTTGCCAGTTGCCAGTGGTGTTGATTGAGCTTGTTGCTACATTTATACGTTGTATTAAGACTGAAAAGAGTTTAAAGAATAAAGACTCGAATTCTTAAAAAACTCAAAGGTATGGTTTGATGTTGTTGTTAAAGTGATCCCCGACTAGTTCCGTAACACATGACCCTCTCACGTGATCGTCACGTGATGTGCATGGTAGATTGAGTTCAAACGTCTGTGACGTCTGATGACGTCATTTGAGTAAAATCTCATGCCTTGTTCACTTACACTGAGGAAGGTAGCTGAGACTACCGAAACATGTACGTAAAATAAAAATGAAGCTGCAGAATGTCGTACGTACATTCCTTAAAACTGAAAATCTCAAATCTGTGAACTGATCCTTTAAATTAATAAAGAGAATACTCGAACATGTCTTTTTCATTGTGGAATGAATCTCCGAAACAATAGACCGATATATAGATAAGTAAACATATTATATTATATTATATCCCTATCCCACTCATTCATCCATGGGTGGTGTAATGCGTTAGTGCGCAGCCTCTCACCACGTACAGTACGGGCGGGTTCGAATTCCAACTCGATCAAGCGTTCGATATGTGCTATTTGGTGTCACCTTTTACACGAGGGAGTTTGTCCCCTCACTGGTAGTCTTAGTAGTACTGTTTCAATCTTGAGCTTGTTTTCACCTTGAGTGCTTCATTTATGCCTTCAATACGAACACACTGAGCTTACAATTCAAAATTCTGCTACAAAGTGCATAGGGAATGGATGTTTAGCTCCCAAGATTATTCATATATCGTAACTAAATGGGCGTTGCAGTGAATCAGCAGTCTCGATTTATCACTCAACATTCCCTACCATTGCTTTTTCTCAATAACTCCCCGGGGGGCAACTCCCTATAATGGACTTTATGGGGATTCTCCGCCAGAAAGGGGTGCTTCTTTAAGTCTAGAGGAGTATAGAGATTTCCTATTTTATGTATAGAAAAGGGTAGACAATTCGCGACTTTGGGTAAGGAACAGGAGATTTTTAGCGAAGCGTATCGACTTACCTATGTATTTGTATTTCTGATATTTCTGTATTTCTGAGTGAAGCAACATATCAGAGAATCAAGGAATTCGAAGAGTCAAGGAAGAGAGAAGAGAATGCAGATATTCTTATATCAATAATATTATTTATTTCACTTGACTGAATTAATTTCTGTCTATCAGCATCACTATAGGTAACCACGCTTAATTTTTCATATCCAAAATATTTCTATCACGTGGCTATCACGTGATTAACATTTCGATTGCGAATGTTTTTTGTATTTATCGTTGAACTTGGCCTTGGCAAAGCACTTGACGGCGACGCTGTCGCACTCACACACAGCCTGTTGGCATTTATTGTTTTTGGATTGATCTGCAGAAAAGGGAATACTGATTGAATTCCAAGACACCAAATAAGGAATTTTCTTAACTAAACATGGAATTTACTTTGTTGATTTTACGAGCTGCGCGGGGAGGGGACAAACATAATTCTGGGTTTCACTCTCTTGAGAATAAATACGCGCGCCAGCCTTGTTTCCCGCGATAAGGAGAAATCGTTGGTCCATCCAAGATGGCTGCCATATGACGTCACGTGCAATACGATATTTCACGTTATCATAATGTGCTCTTTTTGCAAGGCAAAAGGATGCTCAAGTGTAGTGAAAGGTCCCGAATGTAATTCCCAGCGATATCACATACTTGTCTGACTTTTTTTCATTCTGGGTAGCTCTAAGTAGTCTTAAATATCCTTTTTAAAATGGAGCACTGATAGAGAGAGGTTGAAGCACCATCGGCTTCCTGGGAGACCAGCGTTTAACTTAAGGTATTACCGATGCTAAATATTAGTGCTGCTTTTAAGGCTTAGGAACATTGTTTGCTATTATTCTTTGAGTTTAGCCTGATGTTGTCCTTGATAGATTGCACTTGATAACTTTGTACATTATATTGCTTGTGTTATGATCTTACCGCAATCAGAGCAACCCTTCCTTCTGTAGATAGTAGCGTAGACTGCACCCTGGTAACTACATTTACCAGACCGATGAACTGCTTTATAGCACAGGTCATGGACTTTACAACACCTGAAAAGTTAGTTCGGAAAACACCAAAAATGTATTAAATAATCACTGAGCAGAAATGTATTTCAGTCAGGGAAGTAAGAGCGCCCGTCTTTCACTTCTTCACTTTTTCATTCTTTACCCCGTCCCCCTCGTCTCCGTTCCGATCACCTTACAACTTAAGTCACTTTAGGATGACTAAATCAAGCCGTATCATGATTGGATAAACTCTAAACCAATCAAAACGGCGTTAAGACAGTACATAGTTCAGGGGCACACCACCGCGAGGACCTTTTCCCAGTCGAAAACTGCCATATTTTTATTTAATCTTCCTCCCCTTTACAGACTTATAGTATAACATGGGGTTCGCCTCCCCCGTATTTTACATACTTATCTGTATCATCTACGGGGGTTCCTTTACCACCGAAACCACACCAACAGCCATAACCAATGTAGTCTGATGGCCAGCGTTTTGTTTCACATGAAATCATGAGACCAAACTGGTAGACATTTCTTTTTATCCTCACTAGAAAATAGAGAATATATGTCATTTTGCTTAGGCTGTGTCTATATAAAAACTGTTTTGTCACCAAACATCATCATTCTATCACTTGGACGTAGCCATGCAGGATAATTCTTTTGTATAGCTCTAGTGTCTATATATACAGGACCTTAACATCTCATTCACACGAGAAAATTACCTGAGTTTTAGCTAGCCCGGGGGGGGGGGACTCCGGGTAAAAGTATCGGGTATGCTCGTCGGAAATTTTCAAAAATACCCCTAAAAGATACCGGAAGTCTTTTAAAAAGGTGTGTGGCTGGGCGATTTTTAACCCCTAAGAGATACCACTAATAAATTAATAAAATTGGATTAAAAGACTATTAAATGTTTAGTATATCTGATAATAAAGCGACTAAGCTCTGCATAACTATACACATAAATCCCACTGCGAGAAGTGATGAGCTCTCCCGTTTTCGATACCAGAGAATTCTGAAATTCTAAACTTCAATTTTAAGACCCTAACAGATACCAAATCGCTGATTTTTACCCTAAGAGATACGACGAGCATACCCGATACTTTTACCCCGGAGTCCCCCCCTTCCCCCCGGGGTCCAACTTTCACTGCTCGGTACTTAATAGGGAAGAGAGAATGAATCAAATAGGAATCGCACCTCGATCTCTTGAAGCCTAAAAAGAAAAAGCCAGAAATTAGAAGAGAAAACAAAGAACACTCAGGCGAATCGTATTCAAATCATACTTAGTCTTCAATCCTCAATCTTTAATGAGTCTACTCCTAAAACAGTGTTAACTATACTAGAAATGCACTAAGTACAAGCTAAGTATAGTAAGCAGAAATGTAACTACTGTAAAATAAATACATTTTTCATTAAGATATTATTACTTGATTAATTTACCTGGGCATGGAGTACCGTCGTTAGTCCACAAAGAATAATCAATAGAGAAAAAGTTGACCACAACATGTTGGTAGTTCTCTTTTCTCTATTGTAACATCAACTGTAACCTTTTATGTAACTTCACCAAATCAGCCTCGGATACAAATGACCTGCTTGTACAGCTTTATGAACCGAAGATATGATGTAACATTGTATTGTAACATTACCAACTGTAAGCTCACTTGGTTTCGGTAACTTTGTATACCAAATCACTCAGACCAATAGATACAGATGAGCAAATGAACTGCTTATTCAGCTTTAGGATCAGACGGTGTTCAATGACGTTTTGAACGAGAGAGTTAATATATGGAATCATAGGAACTTATTCATAGACTGAGCATGATTGATGTATCAGTGCGAAAACCGTTGATCGATTTTCAGTTTCCACTTGCTAAAATTCTAATTGTTATTGACGCCGTGAATGACTTTCAATCTTAGCTTGAGGGTGAACAGTTCTCCTCATTGATGGGCTTGATCAAGGCTAAACTCTTTGTTGTACGTCGATCGATGAGAGACTATGCATGACCTATATAACATGAACACTTGGCATCGAACACTGTTGGAGAAATAGGGGTTAAAAATAAGCAAGCAAGCAAGCAAGCAAACAAGCAAGCAAGCAAGCAAGCAAGCAAGCAAGCAAGCAAGCAAGCAAGCAAGCAAGCAAGCAAGCAAGCAAGCAAGCAAGCAAGCAAACGATCGGAAAAAAATGATCCAACAATGCAGTTTCCTGCACTACAATGGCAATGGCATATCAAAAAGAATGACGATTTTATTCATTTGATAATTTCTCGAGCTCGAAACTTGAATCTGTTTTAGAATTTGATAAAAGAATGTCTGCTCAATGCGCACTAATTGCACACATGAGGAAAACTGACACGAAATTAACTTGACTTCTTAATAGAGGTTGTTGAGAAACTTACAATGCTCTTTTTTAAATTCTAGTTTATTTAACTTTATGCGTGTCGCTAGGTTTATTCAGCTTTTGCGTCACCTGAGAAATACCTTTTAAAAACAAAACCACTTGACTACACTCGACATCCCACACGTGTTAGATTCACATGGAGGACATCCACTGCGCATGCTCGGATGGGATACTACTTCGTCTCTGCTATCAGATCCAAACAGAGGATTCTTTTAAAATACTACTAGAGTTACAGTTTAAGATGTAGCGATTCGATTAATTAGGCTATGTGGATATATCAAAAATAAAAGAAATAAAAAGATTTTTCTACTGTAGGCATTCAGAAGTCAAGTTTGAGTTTAGTAAGTTACTTTTCAGGCTATATGTTAATCTAGATACAACGTCTTCTTGGACTTATAGTTATATTCTTAAATAAACAAATATTGAAAATAACATATTTACAAAAAGATTAGCAGTGCATTAGTGGCTGTCAACCTTTATCGTCATGTTAAGTCAATGTTATTTGAATCATATTTTTCTGTGACTTGAAGTCAATATTAGAAGCTTGAGAAGTATTGTAGATCAGTCAGGCAGTGCCCCAGTAGAGCTTTGAGATTTGTGCATGAGTAGTTTAACTTTTGATTATTAATTATCTGAGCTTATCTGGTTTATTCAATCAATTCGTTGAAAACGAGTTAAAAGTGTTGAGGATATTTATGCGTGCAGAAGTAGAATGCATGACTGAGAGAATTCATAAAGGTTAAAAATCATACAAAAGGGAACACAAGGGAGGCATAATGGGAAATATAAAATGTGATAGGGGTTTTATCTGACCTGGATTTCAATTCTCTGAAATTTTAATTTCTGCTAACTCTACACCCTTCATCAGCAAATTCATCGACTGTACTTGACCGTCCGTATAGTATTTACCATCGGGCTATTGGGAAATGTTTGGTATGTAGCAAAGAATTAAGGAATTAAAGTAAAGGGGTGAAAACAAATAAACAACAACAACAACAACAAGCCCAGAAATACAAAGACATTTGCAGATTTGGAGATACATAAAACGTGTAGAAAAATTAAGAAAAAGAGAGTAGGAAGGAAAAAGAAAACGAAAAAAGGGATAATAATGAAATAATACCAAGAAAGAGGAAAGAAAAGCGAGAAAAAAGACAAAAGATGGAAAAATTAAGATCACGTACTATGCCCAGAAATACAATTTGAAGTAAATTAATAGGTTGTCAGAGAAAAGAAGGAACAAAAAAAAGCTGCTTACGTAAGCAGACTTGAGAGAAAGAAAGGAGGAAGTTCACCTAATCTCCACATAAAATCATCTAAATGCGAAATGGTCTATTTGTATATAGTTAAAATATCAAATTACCTATCGATACCGCTATCAAATGTTTACATTAAGCTAAATGAGTGAATATATAGAAAACCAAAGGCGCTGATAAATTCACATTATAAGTTTTCTGCTGATTCAGCTGGACAGCGTGAACGAGCTTTAGAATGGTGCTGAGGGCAGCTTTTTATTTTATGATTCTTGGCCTAGCTGTGGCTCTACCAAAGCAACCATCTAAGGTATATGACTCTGTTTTAGAAGCGTGCGTCAAATTACGTAAAGTCGTACGTGAGACGTTACAGTGATTTAGCAAACGCGACGCGACGTTAAAGACGACGCCGCGCGCGCTAACGAATTTTATTGGAAACGATCGTTGACTTTCACGACGTCAAGAAGAGTACGTAAAAACAAGCAAAACGGCGTCCTGCACGTGGCGCCGCGACGTTGCTACGGTAGTTACGCAACGAATGTGATAAATTTGTCATCTAACGTCCTGTTTTTGCGTCGCGTCGCGTTTGCAAAATTACTCTGTTAACAACAGTAACGTAACGTAGGTACCAGTTCTCGTATAGTATTGGACAATTGTCTCGAGAGCCCCATAACAACAAAATCGGTGCAGTACAAGCCTCTGTTTTAGAAGTGTGCGTAAATTTCGTAAAGTCGCGATCGCACGACGTAACGTTAATATCAGCGCGCATAACATACTAGTACTTGTATACTATCGGTCAATTATCTCGTGAACCCCCTCTCGAACCGCACAAAACTAGCTATAAACCTTGGAAAACGTCTTCAGACAAATACTTGGTTATTTCGAGCATCCTATCGAGCATTCCCTTCCCCCCTATTATTGATGGTGGGATTCTAGTTGATTCTAGTTGACTACCAATTGTTTGTTTCTATAGCTTCAGAAAAGTACTGAAACAACCCGTAGTCTGCCTGACTTCGCCTATATGATCTACTGTGGAACAGGGCGTAACCCATTGGATTATAACAACTATGGCTGTTATTGTGGATTTGGTGGTCATGGAACCCCTTTGGATGACGTAGATCGGTAGGTAGTTATACATCTTATAATTTACTCTTATTGACAGGCTTTTATATCGAGTTTTTACAGGACTGTTTCAGTAGTAGTTGACTATTTTTCCAAATCAACTTTACACCCTTCTCCCAATCAATATTCTTATACATCTAGAACATCCTCACCCCCTTTCCTGCGAGCTATTACCCCTGTAAGCTGTTACCCCTCCCCTGTGAGCTGTTACCCCTTCCCTGTGAGCTATTACCCTTCCCTGGGAGCTGTTACCCCTCCCCTGTGAGCTGTTACATTTATTATCAAAAAGGTGGATAATTTTTAATTTTTTGAAGTTTGACCAAGAGATCATAACACCAAGAGAGCGAAACTGGCATTGATGTATACGTGTTGTGATTGGCGCTTAAGGTTATTTTCAGCAACAAGAAGTTGACTTTATCGTGCGCGCAAACAATGACATTTGATTGCTGGAGAAACGGTATTCGGTATCCGTATCTGCGCGCGCGTAAAGATCAATTCCATTGTTCGAGAGCCTTGCGCGTGGAATATTGTGTCAACTTCCTGTTGCTATAAATAGCCTTAGGCGCCTTGTACATCGCGCAGACACCACTCCACGAGTCTCGAGTTTCTTAGTTTAACATAAGATCTTTTGACATTTTTCAGATGTTGTAAAGCTCATGACCAATGCTATGACAGAATCCTCAGGGATCGTGTTTGTCCTTCCCTGATCTCTACCTACGTGTTCCCATACACTACTACAAGCTGTACTAGCTGCAGTAAGATACTTTACATTAAAATATAATAATGATGATGATGATGATGATGATGATGATGATGATGATGATGATGATGGTGATGATGATATATAAGACACATTACATTTAATAATAACAATGAAGATGATGATCATAATAGTAATAATAATAACAATAATAAATATTGAATTATAATTATTATTCCTCCTCCTCCTCCTCCTCTTCCTACTGCTAGTACTAATAATAATAATGAACAATAATAGTACTAACGACAATAATAACAATGATGATGATAATAATGTCACTTCAGTGGACCACGGATCAAATTCGATGATAAATGGAAAAGACACACCATATTTTCTTCAAATTCAAAAGAGACGGGACAAGACATTAGATATTTATATTAGATATTAGAGTAGATGTACGTCATCAAATCAATCTTATTGCTAGATTTCAATCATTCACTTGAGAATAAACACAAACGAGCAGTAGCCATGTTGGATGAACGAACAAGCGATGCCTAATGAGAAATCTTTTGTTAAGTTGTCACAAAGATGGCTGACGTGACTGTCACATATACAACGCAATTGCTGGGTTTCAACCATTCCCCTTGAAAACACAACGGAGCGGTAGCCATGTTGGATGAACGAACAAGTGTTGCTCATGAGAAATCTTTTGTTGGAGTTCATCCAAGATGGCTGCCATGACGTCACATGAAACCCAGTAATTGTTTTCTTTTGCTTTTAAAATAAGCCACAATTTCTCGGTAACTTTATATTTATCGTTAAACTTTTTCAGCTAGGAATAATCAGGCTCCATGTTTGACCGATTTTCATTCAAGTTGTACTTTAATGTCCTCGAATTGAAACCAAGGGTGAAAGGAAAGGAGCTCGAGGGAGGGGAGGGGAGGGAGACTTATGGTGGGAGGGAAGGAGGTAAATGTTCATTTCGCTTTTTGCCCTGGGTCTCTCTTTGGTTAACAGATCATTAGATTCCGATGATTCCCAGTTTCCCTTTTCTCCTCTACCACCACTCCCACAGGGTACCCAATGAGGCTGACAAATTGTTTATTGTTTAGAACCAGCATCTTACTATTGGTTCTACGGACGATGTCGCCATGCACTTTGTGAATGTGATGCTGAATCAGTCAAGTGCTTCAGTAGATCAACCTACCATAATAAATACGCTGGATACAACAAAGACCGTTGCTAGGATACCCGTGTTGCTAAGATACGTTGCAAATAAATAAATAAATATTAATGTTTCTGAAACTAAATAAGGTAGTTATGTTTGTAGGAGTTGCTGTACTACCTATGTTGCTAAGATACGTGCGTTAATTGCTATGGTGACTAAGATAAATGTATTCTAAAACAAAATTTTGTTCAGTTGGATCTATCGTTCTTCTTCTTACCTTAATTTCTTTTTATTCCTCCTTCATTAATCCAAACATTCATTCATTTATTTTACCATCCTTAAGAAATGTACATCGACGATTGACTGTCTAATTTATGAAATGTTGTACATTCGTAAATTGGGACCAACACTCAATACCCAATCAGATTCTGTAAAGGCGCTGTTAAGGCCCGGTAATACGAGCAACAAAATCGTGCAACTTGTCGCGCAACATTGTTGCGTTGCAAGTTGCAGAGACTAATGTTGCTCGATTACCAGCTCCGAGCCAACTAAATTTTC